>KK113600.1:0-56533 GCA_000611955.2 Stegodyphus mimosarum | reverse complement strand
GTACATTTTTGTGTCTGGTTTTTTTACAATACCTTGTAAAATTACTATACTCAGGAATTTCATAATTTCTTCTTTCGTGACTGGTGTCCAAGCTTTTCTTTTTTTGAATAGGCGGAATGATGAAGAATTTTGACATTGTTCGGCATATCTATTCGTTTCCGAAATAATGAGATTCACTAAATTATCATTTAAAAAATACTCAAAATATTGTAACACACCAGAACTTGGATCAAAATGTATATTTACCTTTGGCGTTCCTAAAAACTTAAAACGTGGGGGTTCATGATCTACTGAAGTAATTTTAGTCCATACTCGTCCAGGCAACAGTACAGCTCCATCATCACTGCTTTCAGATTCACTGTCCGAACTTTCATAAAAATCAGTTATTTCAGAATCACTCTCAGATCCATTTATACTAAAATCGGAATCAGATTCACTGCCTGACTCTACCTCCATAATGTATACAACATTTAAAAAAATATTTTCTTACCGAATGCAAAACACATGCATTCACAAAGAGGCTAACTTAGTAACTGAGAAAACAAAAAAGCGCGCGCTTTGGAAAGTAATAAGATTTCAAAAAACATCTCAAATATGCGTGTTTATAGAGTGCTGACATCTGGTTTAAAATAAATTAACTATCTCTAAAAACATTGCAAATAGTCTAGGGCAGCCATCTGGTGTACATATTAAGAAATAAAACATGATTCCGGGCATAAGAAATAGATTGTTTTAATATTTTTGGCGCATTATTTTTGAACACTCCAGCCCGGAAATATCACGGGCGCGAGAAATAGAGGACGAAACTTCACCCCGTCATTTTCACGGGAGCGAGAAGGAAGGGGTTAACTCAAAAGAAGACGCATTAGACGTTAACCGACACGTGCTAAGTATATTCTAGTTTTTAAAATACCTTCCAAATGAATGCCTTGCCTAAGCTAATCTTAAAACGAATTATTGAAGTTTAAAGGGGGCTTCAAAGTACGTTTTTTAGAATCCAGTGAAAGAATAAAACATATAAACTAGCTTTCTCCTTTTTTTTTAAACATCATTATAAATTTTATAACAGAGAGTATTTATTTGCATCTTCTTGAAAAAAGTTGTAACTACTACATCAATCAATGTAAAATGTGTTCGGATCCTAACTGCAAAATTTTAAGTAAAAAAAATCTCTGCAATTTAATTTTGCGGTTACAGGTTTTATTCAAAGACTTATTTATTTTAGCCGGGGACACTCAAAATTTCAATGCAATAATACAATCCTAAAAAGGAAACATTAAAGTTCTTATTGTTATTTATTATGCATAAAAGGTTGTACGAGACAAAGAGGGCTTGTTGGCGAAGTTTTAGGAGCATTTTGTATTGTTATGAAGCTTATTCTTGGCAAGAAAGAGAATAATATTGTTGGAAAACTCATTTGAGCAATTCACGTGAAGTAAAGTTTTATTTTCTTTCTGGAGTGAACTGCTATCAGAAAGTAATTTATTTTGCGAGTTTAAAGCTTTATAGAAAAGCTATTTCATACGTAAAAAGTGCGTTTACGTGGTGTGGGTGAGCCGTAAAACGGCGTTTGCAGTGCATAATGAATGGACTGCTGAGTAAAATAACTTATACGTTTTTGTTCTTGATACCAACAGCGACTGTGATCTTTGTACCAACCAATGCTTTGGCTCCCATTGTTTTTAACTATCTTGGATTGCAGGCAAGTTGCATAGTTATTCTGTTTTATATGATAATTAGTTTCATAATTTTTTGTGCAAATAGAGGTAATAAAAATAGTGCAAACAATCTGAAACCTAAGGAAAATAGATATTTTGATGTAAAACATAGCATTACCGATATATCAATGTCGCCAACTAACAAAAGTATTAAACCACAAAATGATATTGACCTTTTGAACTTCTCCACAGAATTTGATTTATATTATCTGGAGAAAATTATCTCTCACGAACATTCCACTGTTAATAAAAATGAAGACAATTCTCAGAAAATATTCGGTATGAACGAAACTAAAATTGGTAAAATAATTCATGTTGTCGCAAATGGTGACAGAAGAAAGCTTTTCACAAAAGGCACAGAAAACCTTGAAGGACGATATAGTGAACGTCAACGTTTGGATGAAAAACAATCTCGTCTACAATGTTTGAATCCATTTCCATACAAGGGGGAAAGCATGAACAGCGTCATCAGTAGAAACCTGAACCAGCAAGATGACATTAATTTAATAGATTTATGGACAGAATGTGATCGAAGTGGTTCCTCCGCAAACAGTGAAATTCTTCCAAAGGATAGAAAGGTATTTCCTGAAGTAACAAAGTTTAAAGAAGAAGACAGACGTGAATCTTCAAATCAAGTACTAGATTTTGATCAAAATGCTATCAATGGTGAAAAATTGGGAAATAATTCATATGCTGAATCTAGCTATACTAATTCAGAAGAATTTGCGAATGTCGATGAAGGAAACTGTCAATCATGTGATGAGCTATGCACAGAAAATGAAACCTCCTGTAAGATCGAATCGGATGTCGAATGTAAGAACCCTCCTAACAAAACTGAGAACAGCATCAACAGAGCTAGCGGAAATTTTCACAAACAGGATGACTTTAATTTAGCCGACCCATGGACAGGACACTTTCAAATGGATTCCTCTGACACCAGTCAGTTTGTACCTGACACTGGAAATAACTGTTTTGAAAGCCATACAGTAATAACAATGAAAGAAAGCTTCGCTCACGGAATTGCAAGTTTAATGTCGCATTCTTTAGAAAATGTCATTAACGGTCCCGAATATGAGAATAATTCAGATGATGAAACTGGCTATATCGAAACTCTCTGCGAACTGAGGGATTGCGAACAAGAAGAACTTTTAAATATGGTTTTAAATATCTGCAAAGAAAAAGGACTGTGCAAAACAGAAGACGAATATGTCACTCTTATTGAAACGAATCTCCAGAAACTCAAGTCACCTGTCCTAGAACCAAACGACGATCCTCTTGATGTACTCCTTATCAACGCGTTACTGAATGAATACGCTGACGAAAAATTAAAGGAGAATGAAGAACAAAATATCGCGGATAGTTTTGCTAAGGAAACTCTACAACGACCTGAAGTTGAGTTGCCAACAACAAAAGATTCTCGAGATCTTTCAAGTAATCTGGCGGACATATGGACAGCACATTTTAGAATGTATTCCTCTGATATTTGTCAATTTACACCAAAATCGGGAAGTAACTGCTTTGAAAGAGAAACCGTAACAATGAAAGACAACCACGCTCACCGAATTTCAAATAAATTTCCGGATCCTTCAGAAACTGTCATTAACGGTCACGTACATGAGAATAATTCAAGTGATGAAACTCGTTATACCGAAACACATTATGAACTCAGTGATTCAGAACAAGAATAAATTTTAAATACGGTTTTAGATATCTACAAAGAAAAAGGATTATATGAAAGGGAAGACAAAGATGTCACTGTTATAGAAACGAAACTCAAGCCACCTGCTCTAGACCCCAAAGATTATCCTCTTGATGTACTCCTTATCGACGCGTTAGCGAATGAATACGCTGAACGAAAACTAAAAGAGAACGATGAACCAAATAACACGGATAGTTTTGATGAGGAATGTCTACAACGATCTGAAGTTGAGTTGCCAACAATAAAACTTGGCCGAGATCTTTCAAGTAATCTGGCAGACATACGGACAGAACATTTTAGAATTTATTCCTCTGACATTTGTCAATTTACACCAAATTCGGGAAGTAACTGTTTTGAAAGAGAAACAGTAAGAATGAAAGACAACATCGCTCACGGAATTTCAAATAAATTTTCGGATCCTTTAGAAAATGTCATTAACGGTCCCGAATATGAGAATAATTCAGATGATGAAACTGGCTATACCGAAACTCACTACGAACTGAGGGATCCCGAACAAGAAGAAATTTTAAATATGGCTTTAAATATGTACAAAGAAAAAGGATTGTGCAAAAGAGAAGACGAAGATGTCACTCTTATTGAAACGAATCTGGAGAAACTCAAGTCACCTGTCTTAGAACCAAAAGACGATCCTCTTGATGTACTCCTTATCAAAGGGTTAGCGAATGAATACGCTGAAGAAAAATTAAAAGAGAATGAAGAACAAAATAACACGGATAGTTTTGCTGAGGAATTTCTACAAAGACCTGAAGTTGAGTTGCCAACAACAAAACATGGCCGAGATCTTTCAAGTAATCTGGCGGACATATGGACAGCACATTTTAGAATGTATTCCTCTGACATTTGTCAATTTACACCAAATTCGAAAAGTAACTGTTTTGAAAAAGAAACAGTAACAATGAAAGATAACATCTCTCACGGAATTTCAAATAAATTACCGGATCCTACAGAAACTTTCGTTAACGGTCACGAATATGAGAATAATATAAGTGATGAAACTGGTTATACCGAACCGCATTATGAACTCAGTAAATCAGAAGAAGAAGAAATTTTAAATACGGTTCTAGATATCTACAAAGAAAACGGATTACATGAAAGGGAAGAGAAAGATGTCACTGTTATTGAAACGAAACTTAAGTCACCTGCTCTAGATCCCAAAGATGATCCTTTTGATGTAATCCTTATCAACGGGCTAACGAATGAACACGCTGAACGAAAATTAAAAGAGAAAGAAGAACAAAATCGCACGCATATTTCTGCTGAGGAGTCTGTACAAAAACCTGTCTCTGAAACAACAGAAAATAACGAAACCGTTTCAAATGGTTATTCTGCTTATCTTGTTAACAGTCTTTGAAAAAATAATGTAACTAGTGAAGCAAAAGAAGAACAACCATGGCTGCTTCTTTCTTCATGTATTACTGGCATGTGTGTTGGATTTTGCACTGGAACTTTGTTGAAGAAATGAAATGAATTTTTTAATTGCCTTTGTTAGTTTGGCAAAACTATAGAACATTAGACTGGAAAAAGTGAAAAAGGAATTTAAAATTGAAATCATATATTCGAAAAACATTTTGTTTGCACAAAATGAGTGTTGATGTGCAGATTAAATATTTAAATGTGGACTCCTCAAATATAAATACAGTTCGATGACACCTACCATCTTAATTGTACGACTGTAAATGTCTTTAATTTAAGTAGCAAAAGGAATACAAATGTAAAAAGATATGAATATTTTGTCTAATATAAATATCTTAAATACTTAATATTATCACAAACTTTGTTTCGCCAGCGAAGAATGTGCAAAGCCGTTGAATCATAATTTATAAGAATTCTTCTTCGAAATTTAAAGAAATCAGAATAAAAACATATACTAGTTTACTTCCAGAATGGTTTCACTTATTTGTGTGCCTTAGTCTGCAGAATGTAAGTTTGTATTTCGTTTAAATTTGACACTAAACACATTATATTGCATGGACAACAGAATATTTCGCACCCCCTGCCCTTCCCAAGAATGGGAAACATTTAATTGCAAAATTTTTTAGCATCAGTTCACGCTTTCCGAATGCTGCGCCGGGGACAAATGTTTCCCATTGCTTTCCCCTAGCTACACCACTGCAACTGAGCCAATACTGTCTACAGACAGACAGTATTGGCTTAAGCTCAAGAAATAACAACCAATCATCCGCTACTGAGTTTGTATCTTTTACAATGAGGACAGATAAACAATTATCCAAAATCAAGCGGCAGGCCTTACTGCTGGTTCTTTGCATGACAAACTGTGAGTTCAGGGAAGATTGTCGGTATGGGAATTGAGGTCTTGCCCTGTATAAATTTAGCAAAATAAAAAGAAAGCGAGCAAATGTTTCGGAAGCTATTGCTAGTTAATGTGCGAGCAGGAGAAAATTCTTTGGTTTAGAGAGTTGCAAGTGCCCTTCAACAGAAGCCTCCATACTGAAGGCTGAAAATTAGATGACGTCACAAACCGTTGGTTATCTCGATGGGGTGCGAAAGGTAGTCCCTTCGGTCGAACGAAGACCATCTCGATGGCATTAGCATGTTATGAGAATTTCGTTCTTGCTCATGAGAGGATGCGTCAGTGAACCACAGCGTTGTTTTAGCAAGGTGAATATCTATTATGTTTAATTTAATCTCGATTTTTTTGTTGGTTTTCATTACGCCTTTAACATATTGTGTGCCATTATGCCGAGGAAATTATAATGATGGTACCAACTTGTCATTATACAGATCTCCTAAACAACCAGAGTTTGTAAAGGAATTGTTAAAATCACTTCCGCGAGAAAATTTAACCACTTCGAAGTATTGTAGGTTACGTTAACCCTAGCTTGAAATTTAAGTTTATTAATGTATTTCCTTCTGTACTTAAAAAAATCCGTATATTAATCACAGAATTTCATTTCTGTAAGATACATTGGGTGTAATATTGTGTAAAGTAATCATGTATCAGTTAGTATAATTATATACAGAATTGTATGATTGCTAAATATTCATTTACTATTTTGAAATCTCCAATTTTTGACTTTTTAATTAATTTTTATAAATTGAAAATTTTAAGTTCATATTGTAACGTATTTGGCAGTTTTTATCGAAATAACAGATGAACTTCTTAGTAAATCATAAACTTTATTCTCAGTTCACGAAGATAAAAAATTTAAATACAATTTCTAAATGTTACACTTTTACACTCCAGCTTTTACATTCCAGTTTCTTCCTCTCTCAATTTTAATGCATCATCTGCTCGTAAAACTTTCAGAACAAAAAATCTTTTCAAAACATTTCTCTAGTTGCTCAGCAACGGTTGCACGAAACAAATATGGCGTTGCCACTCCAGTATCAATAATAAATAATAAAAATTTTAAAATGTTATTGTTAAAATATAATCAGTTGTTAAATAAAAAAATATTACAATATGTACATAGCAGAAAAGATAGTCTTTAATTTGATATTTTTACGTGTTTGTGTTGGAAGCTTTTACAGGGTTCGCACACATTTCTTCACACATAAATTAAGAACTTTTAAGGACTTTTAAACCATAAAATTCAGTTCAACAGTAAATAATGCAAATAATTTTAAAATGAGCATATCTTTAGAATTTCCGATACACAGTCTCGCGCGCTGGAAATAAGAATATTTTTTTTATTGTACAGAGTCGCCATTGCTCGCCATTGATTACTCGAAATTGTCGAGTTTGTTAATCAAACATTTCTCAAAGTTTTACAAAATATGAAATAAATAATTCCAAATTTGGGCTTTCATATGCCTATTCGGGTGGCAACGTACGTTATTCAAAATTTGATGACTTTAGGTACCGTTGCTTTATCACAATATGAGAAACATACATATATTCATGCAGATTCTTCATTATTTAATTCCTTTAAATATAACACAGGGCTCTAATATTTGGTGCCAGCAATTTGAAAAGTGAACTGACATTTCAACGCAAAATGCCAAAACGAAATTTATAGTCCTTCTGTGCAAATTGTCCCTTTCGACTAATAATTAAAAAAGAAAAAAATCCGAAAGCGTTCAGATTTTACATTAAGCCTAAAGGGGCGTTTTTAACATTTTGTGTGTTACTTTTATTTATTAAATGTCATGTTCTTCGCACTTAAACCATAAAATTCAATTCAACAGCAATATCACGCAATAATTTTTAAACGAGCACATCCTTAGAATTTCCGATACACGGTTTCGCGGTTGGAGATAAAAATTTTTTTCGTACAATGTTGCCATCACTCGCTTTGAAATCGTTCAGTTTGTTAATAAAAAATTCGTTAATTTGTCACAAAATATGAAATTAATAATAAAACAAATTCAAAATTGCAAATTGGGGTTTCCAGATGCACATATTCGGTGCAGGATTATGTTATTCATATTTTGATGGTTCCGTTGTTTTATCACAATGCGAGAAACATACATACGTTTATGTAGATTCTTCATTATTTAATTTCTTTAAATATAATACAAAACTCTAATATTTGGTGGCAACAATTTCAAAAGGGATTCGCCGTTTAGTGAATCAGCGCAAAATGTCAAAACGAAAATAATGGTCCTTCTGGGCAAATTGCGCCTTTGGAATAAAATGTAAATCTAGACATGGAATACAAGGCAATATGCTTGCTTTCACCTTGAGACACAACAGTGAAAATACACATAATTTAAGACAAAAGTAGATATTCATACATTTTTCAGAACACAGCAGCAGACGAAAGCAGACATCCATATACAATGTACAGATATCCTCATGCAATATAATACCACATCATCAAAAAAAAATCGAATTTTATAGTTTATTTACTGAAATATTCATTAAATTTTTTATTGATTGAACACAGTATTTATTTATTTATTTAACTATCATAGTTTATTTTATTAATACTAGTTTAACAAACTGAGGCACACTGTATTTATGCTACGTCATAATTCTAACGAATATATTCAAGGAAATATAGAATAATCTATATCTCCCATCTGGACATTAAAGAAATACCAAGGAACTATGCGTAGCAAAGAATGTTACGCCCTAGGTTTTGGTTTCGTACGTGTTGCAGAAAAATGAAAAGCGAAGAAGTTCAGATTCTTTTTAGAGACAGGAAAACCTTCAGTTTGATAGACGAGATATTGCAGAGGGAAAATGCAAAATCTTAGTTAGGGGAGTGAGAAATACCGAATACACGTTTAAAAATTTCGGAGCCCTGTTAAAATGCTGTCGCCACCTTTCGTGATCTCAGCGCCGTTTTCCTTCAAATCCTTTCAGACAGACAGACAAATTAGACAATGTCTTGTGTTGCAGCCGCTAAGTCTTTCTGCACCGATGGGCGAAAAATCAAGTTTAGGTGCGAAGGAAAGGTATGTAAAAAGCGTGCAATTTCGTATTTTAGGGAAAAGTAAAAATGAATCTCGTACATTTTGTAGGAGTTCGAAAGGCCAGGAAGAAAAGGCGGGACAAAATAAATAAAAATAAATGGTCCAAATATAATAGAGAAAGAGAAAAAAAAGGGGATCTATAGAAAGAAAAGGAAAAGAAGCAGAAATTTTCCTGAAATGCGATTGTTAATTAACCTTTTTATTAATTAAACATAATATTTATTTATTAATTTAACCCCTATAATTTATTAAAGCACTAGTTTAACAAATTCAGGCACACTGTATTTATATTAGCATATAATTCTAAGTATGAGAACTGAAAAAGATCCTACCGTCTTTTTCCGAAAATAAGACAGTGTCTTACTTTCTTTTTTGGTCCAAAATACAAGCTAGGGCTTATTTTCGGGAGAGGGCAAAAATAAAAGTATATTTATATATCTTTGTTTAATATTTATTTTACACAGAATACAGAAATTTAAATTTATTCAATTACAGTCATGTCATCTTCTTCTGGAACATCGTCATATATTTCTGAATTATATTCTGATTTTCTTCCAGATCCATTTCCTGTTGAATCATTGGTCCGAATCTCTCATGTCTTGCGATATAGCTATCGTTAAATGAATACTTCTTGTCTAAGTAGCTTGTTCGTAGTGCATTGGAAACATCACTATCAGTTATTTTGTCCCATGAATTTTTTATCCAATTCACAACTTGTTGTAAGCCTGGTTTTACAAAATTACCTCGATGATTTCTCATAATTCTGTTTTCAATATATTCATTGATTTCCATCCGCAAATGATCCTTGCATGACTTGTTTATTGCAATGTCAAGTGTCTGGAGGTAACCAGTCATTCCTGCCGGAATCATTATTTGATCAATCTTCTTCTTAGCAAGAAAGTTTTTCATGTCTTTAGCGCGGTGAGTACTGGCTGAATCCCAAACTAGTAAACCTTTATTCTGACCCCTCAACAGTGGTGGCAGCATAAAATCAACCTACTTTCTTATAACTGCTTGGGTGCACCAGGCGTTTTCACTTTCAGTAACATAAATTCCCGAAACACGTTGAATCTGGTCTTTTTTACCTTTAGTTATTAAAAATGGCGATACTTTCTTGCCATCTAGACGAATCGCCAAAATATAGGTAACACGTGCACTATCGTAACGGGTAGAAGGAACGTAAATCGACGAAGAAGCCTTGTGGTGAACTGTCGTTGAGCTCCTTGGCCTAGGAATCATCCATAGCAATTATGTTGGAGAGTTGGTATTTCGAAAAATTGATGCCATCAACAAAAAGCTTAAACTCAAGTGCACGCTTAACAACTTTATTGTCTTCCAGCTTAAACAATGTTGTTGATCTCCTTAAAGACAATTCATATCGTTTAAGGAAGTTGTCCAATCAGTGTGACGATGCTTTAAATTCTTCTGTGGATATATCAAATTCAGTTGCTGTTTCAAGGGCAAATTTTTGAATATCAGCCCTGAGCGCAACCAAAACCATTGCTCTCCTGCCTGCAATCCATTCTCAGATGCAATCTTCCAACTCAGAAAATAACGACTGCCGACCTGATCCAACTCTGCGTTTTTTCTCATTTCCTTGGTCCACCAGTTGACACAGGTAATCGTAGTCTACACGCCATTTACGAACCATACGGAGATCCAGCATCTTCTCTTTACAGAATGCTACAAAACTTACACCCCTGGAGTCTTCCGCGATTCCCTTTTTGTACTCGACGGAATAGCTCTTTCGTTTTATACTCATTTTAACTGGGGTTAAAAATTATTCACTTTATTTTTAAATAAAATTACGTATGAGGAAGTAATCAGACTTACAAGACTGAAATGAATGAACGTTGTATACCTGCACTGTCGCTCAATGTAGACTGCTGCCTTATGTTGTATTTTTAACAAGTTCTCCGTTAGGAAAATCGCAAACATTTCGTGCCATTTTTCGCATCCAAAGGTAAACTTCTTGTATCTAAAACTGAGCTCAGAGTATTTCTTTCCCCCTTTCACCACCTGTGAAAGCCTATTTAGAAGTTCTGTTCAAATCAGATTGAACAGCGTACCTGTCACACTGAAAGATGGTGAATAACACAAAGACTGGTGTAGGCCTTAGAGCAGATATTTTTCTCTTTGCACCCAACCCCACTTCCACTTCCTGCACATAACCCCAAATCTATTGCAATCTATTACAATGTAAATGTAATTTTTTTTATTGTCAAGAAAAGCTTTATATAAAGTAAAAATAAGGGCATTAGCTAGTATTTGAAATGTCCTTGAATTTTGTTTTATTATTTTCTTGATGGCCTGTAACAAAAGAGAAGAATTGAATCTTTAAGAATTGAAAAGATAGCATTCAAATCCCTTTGTTCCTTAATAGAAAGGAGAAAGCTGTTGTGGATCGCATAAGATATGTTGAGGGGGTAGGTATTCGAAGGAAGAGTCCCCATCCTTTACTTTCCTGAAACAGTCCCGCTGTGATTCTATTGCGACACCGCTGAGAAGGTAAGTAAACCATCAATCACCCCTTTTAATTTTCGACTCATTCTGTGGGTGTTGGAAAAAGGTCGCTGCGTCGTATGTGTCTCGGGGGTTACGGTTGAGCCCAAATTTCCCCCCGACGCTAACGGATGACGATGCCTTTCCTGTGAGCGTATCTCTCTCGGGGCAAACGGTGAACTGGTTAAGATAATTCCAAAAATTAATTTGAAACGAACTGTAGAGGTAAACAATTAATTTCTCGGAATATTTTGTTTCAAACATTTCTCTGAAATACGAGTATTAGGAAAGCTAAACATATTATTACTTATACTTAATAAATCAACAGCATTTTTAACGAATTCTTGTTGTCACATTATTTTAACTAGGGATTATTTTCGGGGAATGTCTTATTTTACAAAAAGTTCCGAAAATCACGACAGGGCTAATTTTCGGAGGATGTCTTATTTTCAGAAAAAGACGGTAGTAACAAAGATAACAGTCTACTGCATTTATCTATGTCCAAGATCCCCATTTTTCTCTCAAGAAATTCCTGAGTAAGAAACTAGGCCTCCGAAGGGTAGCTGTTGACTGACTCCTGAGAAGAAACGCAGTGTCTCTACGGAATAGTTACGAGAAAAAGAACCACATGATTTAAAGCAATTTATTAACTATTGTATAATGCTAGAAGCTAATGAAAGTGATAACTAAATGAAAGTAATAACTAAAGGAATTTAAAGGCATTTTAACTTAGGTTTCAACTTTGCATATTTTACTAATAATCTTTATTTTTTCTTGTTTTAAAAGAATTGTTTGTACCAGTTTTAGTTCCAAAGTTTGTGTGTTTTTAAGGAGAAAAAATTCGTAAATATTGTACGAGTGTCTTAATTGGTATATTTACTCGTAATATTGTACAAGTGTTCTGGTTCGCATGTTTTTTTATAAATCTATTTTCTTTTAATTTTAAAATGTTTAAAGCTTGGGGTGGCTGTCTTGAGATTTGCCCCGGCGGCAGAAACGCTTGGCCGTCCCACAAACCTACGAAATTGTTCGATCTACCTCTGGCAATATCCTGACCTACATTTACTTTCTGCTACCCTCTTAATTTCTTAATTTACAGCGAGCTCAGACAGTTGTTCTAACATGCCCGGATTTTGAAATTCCACAAAGTCTGGAGTTTGCGGCAGCAACCTAGGCAATATAATTTGGATAACCTCTGCATTGGGTTTCTTCTATCTAATAAAGTCACCATTTATATTTTTCTCAGTGTAAACTCTTTCAGTTCTTCGACCTAATCTGGTATCTACTGAAGAATTCCTTCTCTAATTTTTCCCTAATTTTGTCTACACTTGACCATCATTGACCACGGGAAATGCATTTACAGGGGCGGTTTTAAATATTTCTAATATAAAATTCTAACTGTCTGTTTCACCCAAAAAAATTCGACAACTGAGCAAAGCAAAAAATACGAATCCTGTTGTTCCCGAAATTTCACCCGGGACTTCTACCTTCAAAACGCTATAAAACCAAACGCTATAAAAGTCAAAACGCTTTAAAAGTCGCTATAAAACCAAACTACCATAAACAAAAGAATCACCTGGGCTTTTAATTAGCTTTAATTAAGAAAACACAATTAAAAATAAAATAAAATATTACACTTAAGGACGTTAGAATTACATATTTAAGTTACACAATAAATCTATGTTTAGTCCTTGGATTCAGTACACCGACTGAAGGCTGTTGTCTTTTAGGCCGGTGTTTTTCCCCGGCGGCCGCTAGGTGACGCTCAATGAGCCGTTGAATTACAACTAGGGGTTTATCGACATTCGCTTCATATCCTCGATGAACAGAAAACCTTCCATGGGATTTATTCGTGCCGATGGAGCCCGATATGTAACTAAAAGCTCCTGTATAGGAAAATTATATGCGTTAAAAACGGCGTAATGTGCGTATATTATCTGGGTATAATTATAGAAATATGGTACCAAATAGTGAAAATATATGTAGATTCACCAAAAATGCGCACATGAACGCTGTAGTAGATTTAGTAAGAAAATAAATGATTCACGCAATAATTTTGTTTTTTTTTTCCCAAAAATGCACGTTAATATGCAATAAAAAGTTAGAAATTTATCTTAACTTTTACTAAAATTATACCTATATGCGAAGTAAAAAGATTGGAAAAATTAGTGTAAATTTCTACGAAAAGTATACATGTATGCTAAGTAAAAACATTGCGCAGATTTGCATAAATTTTCATTAAAATATACGAAGTAAAAAAAAATTAGGAAGATTTATTTGTATGTGGTACGTAAAGTTTCATAAAAAAAATATATAAATTCTTGAAATTTACGTATATTGTACATAAAAGCTACGAATAAAGCCCGATCATTCCCATGAATATACCTAAATTTTACGTACAGTTTAAGTATATTGTAACGTAAAAATATATGTGAATCTCTACTCTTGTTTACGGACTCATTGTATGATATTTTTACGTTCACGTTGTACTTTTTTACTTCCATGTAAGAAGTAAAAAGGAAGTATTGTAATCGCGAAAATTTTCAGCTCTCATATTTCAACGAAAATATCTATTTTGACCGCTATCGTATGCAATTTAACAATGTTTCTGAGTGACATTCCTACGTAAGAACAGAATAAAGGATCCCCCCAAAAAAACAATAAAACTGATTTAAAATGAATTCTGAAGAAATTTTTTTCGTGGCGTCTGTGCGTGCGTACGTACGTAGGTATGCATGTATCTCGTATAGCTGAGAAACGAGGTTGTATGTATCTCGCATAACTCAAAAACGAGTAGCCTCAGAACGTTGAAATTTTGTATATAGGACTTTTATAACATGTAGATGTGCACCTCCTATTTTGGTTGCAATCGCCCGCACTAGAAATATATAAATACATGCATGTGTATATATATACACTTTATTACTCGCTCCGTGAGCTTAGTTTAGCTTAGTTTTTTTTTTTTTTATTCTTATATGTTGGTAAATTGCGCATTTTTTGCTTTAAAAATGGTTGAATTATGTTGTTCTTATCTCCCGGTTAAGGTTTTTATGCCTTTAGTAAATTTGCATGCAAGATTTGTAGAATTATCAACAATTTAAAAGTTGTTTACGTGCGGCTAAGCCTAATTATTTTTCTCATGACGGACATATTTGTTTACATTTGAAACACAGGAGAAGGTAGACGCTAAATCCCCGAACGCGCAAGGAGGTCACGTGGTCGTGATTTTATGCGTAAGCCGACGTCACAACGAACTTCCGCCCAGCATCAGTAACAACTTCCGTCAATGTAAACTTGGTTCACAACATCGATTCAGAAATAGTGAAATAAGACCGTGTCGATATCTGTGAATATGTATGTCTCAACGATTTCAAGCATTTTACAACTGTATTGCTTGATTATGTTTCTCCGTATAAAAAGGCTAAAGAATAGGTAGTGATGATTTCTTAGATTGTCTAATATAGGAAATATAGTGTGCGTAAAAAAAAATCTTCAGTAAGATATTCTAGTATCAGATATTTTTAATCTTATTTTTACGTGATGCGATTGCTGTCTCAAGTTCACTGATGAAGCCAAAATTAGCCTTCACAGCTAAATTTAGCCTATAAATTTTCAGAATAAAACTGGGATTATGGTAACCTCACAATAAGGTTAGTAATTTAATTCACAATGGAACTGTGTTTGAATAAAAGCATATTAACAATAAATAAATAAACAGCGTTATCTGTTATTTTGTAACCAGACCTCAAGAATACATCTAAGATTTTTTAAAAGGCCAACCAACTGCATTTAAATATATTAGCTATTTTTTTCTCATATCACATCATCTATCATCATCTGCAAACTTATGAATAAAATTTATATAGTGACCACTGATATCTAAAACATCCGTGTGTTTTATTGGATTTGTAGGGTTTACATTTATTTTAACTAACATTTATTTTATGTTATCTTTCCTGTTTAGCCTTCATTTTTTCCCTAGAAATGCCCCTGCCAGAGTATGTAAATTGCAGTAGCACGCGCAGTTTATTCAAATTTAGCGGAAGCTAGTTGAATTAAATAGAGAAGGAAACCATATTGTGAGAGTCTTGCTTTGAAGTTACGCTAGTGAGGTTGCTCGGTACAATTTAGATCGGTGCGTGTCGGCCTGTGTGCCTAGTTTTCCAGAAGTGCTAGCTTTTAACTGCTTAATCAGTAATCTTGCTGAATCCCAGAGATTATTAAAAAAGCGCGGTTAGTTTAGGATCTCAGAGCCTCGTCGGTAGTGTTTTGATATTTGTTCATCCAGTCATTACTTTCAGTTTTACGTTTTATTTCAGTTAAACCGCCGGGTTGGCGCACTTTGTGAGCGTCAAGTAGACGCATTTGTTATTTTAAAGATAAAATAAAAAGGGCTTTAAACCCTTCTTACGTTTCTGTGTAAATTCACACATAGTAGCAGTCACTACCCCAGTTTCTGACAAGTTGGGGCAACGAGATCTTACATTGGCGCCTGAAAATATCACGAACTCAGATGGCCGATAATTTAGTGGAAGCTCCTATAGATTTTCAAGAGCAAGTTATGGCCAATTATTTGGAAGTGTTTGGATATTTAGTCCAAACTTTGAGGGCATCTATCAAGCCAACCGTCAGTTTTGACGGAAAAAATTCTGTGGCGATATTTTTAGAAGGCCTAGAAAATAATTTTCAGCTGTATCCTGTGTTCGAAAGGCAAAAAGTTGCCATTGCCAAGTCTGCTTTAAGAGGATAGGCCGCTCTATTGTGGAAAAGCATTGGAAAATTTTTATTAGGAGAGTTTGTGGCCAAGCGTACACGCTTGAAAATTTTAAAGTGTCGTTGTTAAAAGCATTCCCCATCGTAAAAAACAGAGCAAAGCTGGAAGCTGAACTCTACAGTTTTTATCAGCGTAACATCGAAGATTTAACGGATTTTATTTTGCGAAACGTCAAACTGGTAAATATGCTGTATGGGATGAAACCGGACAACGAGGTAATTGAAATAATTTTACCCAGATTACTACCTGCTGTCCAAGACTTCATGGAAATCCGAAATCCAAGCTTTTTGCAGGAACTCTTCGAGTTGGCGGTCAAGTTCTAAAACCGACGGGTAGCGGAAAAATCTAGAGGGGCAGCGTATTTTCAAGGTTTCCGAAAACAGTTTTCAAACCAACCGGCCGCTGAGACGAAACACTCTTATGGAGGAAAGAGCTATCAAGTTAACTCACGGAAGAACGAAGGTCAAAGCGCGAAGAAGAAATTCGAAAAATGCCGTCCGCGTACCCAGAAGACTAAAGGTGAGAAGAAAGCTTTAAACGATTTATAATTATTATTAGAGTCTTTGAATAGAACATGTGGCAACGATTGGGTAATTCTCCGGATGATATACATAATTTTTGTGTATTCTGATGAATTATAAAATGAATGAGATGTAATGCTCTTTAGTGAAGCTAGCGCCAGAGTGTCGTTTGGTAAACGAATATAGTGAATTTTAAAGAGTGCATTTATTCTATTGTGGTTTATCAATGAAGTAGATTTATTGTAATTCAATCCAATAAGTTTAAACGCATATAATTTAATATTTCGTACAAGGAAGTCATGTGGTGTGCATATCGTATTTTTTATATGAGGGGCCATTCATAGATTGGATGTATTTTTCGCGCACAGTTTACGAGTGCATGCTGCCCAGAGGCGGGTTAAGCGGCTGGCGGGGCGGCTGCCAGGGACCCCATGAATACACAGAAAATACACGCGCTTTATATAACTAAAGATTATTAACTAGTCCAAATACTTATTTCAGTTAGCTCCTGTATCTATTTTATTTATAAGTAACAAATCAAAAAAGATAGTTTTAAATTTTATCGCGTTCTCTTATCTACTTTTTATCACGTTCTGTTATCTGCATAGCATTTTGTTTATCCTTAGAGAGATGGACTATCATTTGTATGCTTGATCTATTCTATTTATCTAAAAAAAATGCTGATTAGTTCCAGATAAACTTATGGAAGGGGCGGCAATGAAAGCTTTCGAAATGTTTCGTTTGTCGACATCAGGAAATATCCTTAATTGACAACTCTGTATGAGCTATTAACCAATAAAAGACCTTGCACATTTAGTAACTGAGTTTGGCGACACGTAAATCGTTAATGACTATTATAAATGATACTGCTGCAGTGTATCTTTGACACTTTAAAGAGCATTTGCTCTCTTCAATGTATGGATCTGCTGCTTCAATGTAGGTTGTGTGTACGTCATCTTATAGTTTTGTTCTGTTCATTTGGGTGAAAATTATTGTTACAGTTCTGCATTTGATAAATTGGTAAGTATAGGAATTTACAATAATGTTTGAATATCTTTCTCGAATGAGATAGCATTTCAGTTTAATTACAATAAAGAATTACTATATTTTGAAGATCAAGTAAAATTTTAAGATTACCATATTTTTCAAGAAAATCAGCATTTTCCAATTCCCAGATTTAAATATTCCTTCAGTTTAGCTTCGGATAATAATACTCAAAAAGTCTTTTTGATGTTCACATTTTGCCACATACCATCTTTCACTTTAATGTCAAATTACAGCAGTCAAATTCCTTGCTAAAGCGACACATATAGAAATAATATTTGCTTCCTAAAAATATTTTGCAGTAAGTTTATTTACCTTTATGCCATAGTATAATTAAAATTGGAAAGGATATAGTATGTACTTTTGCTACAAATTTCTGATCCAAATGTACACTATCATTTTCATGGTAACAATAGTTTCATATCGTAACGATAGCTTTCAAAGTAAAACGTAACGATAATGATAAAAATCTGTAAGAGCATCTGTGTTTCATTAATAAATTTATTTTTATTTCATATTGTTGCGTGCGTACGGGTTCGTAATAAATTGAATGCAAAAGTTAATAAAATTTATTCTTTTCACAAGAAATAAAACAAAATACTGAAATATTTCCTCAGCGATATTTGTACGATATCACAATATCTCAAACGTTAAACAGAACGCAATTTAAAAACAGAGAAACTATTTCTATCTCACAGCGGATTCACTACAATCAATTACAGCATTAAGTAAACAACAGTTCGCTTAAAACAGCTACAACTACAACTGAGATGAGGTGTTTTAATTCGGCTTTTATAAGCTTTTTAATTATTTACTAGAATATTCTGCTCGATTTTTCTCGATATTTGTGGATGGCAGCAGTAATTACCAGATATTTATTTATTAAATATTAAATGCAAGCGCTCTTGTATTTTTACTTTTACGACGTAGCTAAATCGTCTGCGTTGCACGGAAAAATAAAGCAATTTGAACTACAATTCTAAATAGCTAAATAAATACGAAATCCGTAACAATATTTTGAAGAACAAAGTGTAGCTTCTCAAGTGCTTTTAATATAGCATATAAACAAATCTGATATGTACACCACATGACTTCCTTGCGCGGAATATTAAATTATACGCATTTTGCATTTAATTTAAACTTATTGGATTGAATTAAATCTACTTAGCGCATAAACACAATAGCATAAAAGCACTCTTTAAAATTCACTATATTTGTTTACCATAGTGACACTCTGCTCTAGGTTCAATTAGCAGCATTACATCTCATTCATTTTATAATTCACAATGCAAAAAAATTATGTATATCATCTGAAGACTTATCTAATTGTTGCCACATGTTCTATCAAATACAATAGTAAATCTAAAACGATGCATAAAAGAAATTAAACGAAAAAAAAAAAAGAAAAAAAGAATGAAAAAGAAAGAAACACTTTTTACAGACGATTCAGTAATTCTCGTTCAATTAATTCAGTTCTCACTTCGACAAGGCAAAAATAAATTAAAAACTCAAAATATCTGTACTAAAAATTACGAAGTAAGTCTTAAACAGTTATTTCCTAGAATAAATTCTAGAATGGGTTAAGCATGATTTAATTCGCAATGTTAAAAGAATTCGTTATCTTTGTTCTTGCGAAGCTTAGTTTCTCTAGATTGGCGACAAATCCACTGTTCTCCTTTTAAATGTAAACAAAAATGGCCGCCATGAGAAAAATGATTAGTCTTAGCCGCACTTAAACAGCTGTTTAATTGTTGATAATTCTACAATTCTTGCATGCAGGGTTACTAAAGGCATAAAAACCTTAACCGGAAGATAAGAACAACATAATTCAATCATTTTTAAAGCAAAAAAATGCACAATTTACGAATATATAAGAATAAAAAGACTGAGCTCATGAGCCGAGTAACAGAGCGGATATATATATATATATAATATACATATATATATATATATATCAGTGGCGTGCGGTAGGTTTTCATGCAGGGTGTTCAGAGAACAACAACAATAATAACAATAAAACCATAAAAATGTACATTACACACATCTTTAACTTTTTATTATTCATTTGTACACAAAATCCATACGTCTATCCGTATTATTAACAAAATCAGCAATTACATGATCATATAACTCTAGTTTTTACTCTAATAAGTGAATAAGTGTAACATTTCTTTTTCTATTGTTATTAGAGATAAATTGCTTAATCTATCCTGGCTCACTGTATTGCGTGCATAATTTTTTACTCTTTTCAATGCTGAAAATGATCTCTCCACCGAAGCAGTTGAAAATGGAATTGTACAAATTAAAGGTGCCAATTTATTTACTTCGCTTAAGGCATCTGTCAAATCATTCAGCATTATATGCTGAATAAGTTTCGTTAAATTCATTTCGTGGTATGACTCACTACGATAAAGAACGCATAAATCATTTGTTAGCTTTACAAAATCGAAATGCTTTGCATAAGCGTTCTTTAACGAACTAAGGCTTTCGTCCGGAAATTTACTTTGATATTTCTTAAAAAAAAAACTGAAATTCAATAGTTAAAAAAATTTGAGGAATTTAATTTTTTAAAATGGACATCTAACTGACAATAAATAGTGTCCATTATTTCATAATATATATTTTTAAAATGTTGGTCTTGGTCTACACTTGACTTTTGTAAATTTACACGACGTGTTTTTAAATTTGGGAGACCCACTACAGAAATAGTCTCTTCATAAACTTCATCAAATGCAACAGAAGTTCGCATATTTTGAATTGCATCTTTTACTTCCTTTTATAGAATAGTGATTGCCTTATCGTTAATGTTTTAATAAACTCTTCGTTAAAATGTTGATAAATGAAAAATTGTTAGTAAAGACGGCACGCGAAAGCTGCTTTTTTGCTTGCAGGACTAAGTATTCTATAATTTTATAACTTGTAAAAAATTAAATAAAACTTGTCTTTTATTACGGTTTAACTAATCTAGAAATAGTATTATATTATACTGTTTTTCTTTATTATTTATTAGCAAATCTATCCGTAATATGAAATATAATTTTCGAAACATTAACAATTTATCATCAGTTAATTTATAAAATGACAGATTTATTTTAGTGTCAATTTTTTTTTTCACTTTAACGGTTTAGCATTAGTTACTTTATAGAAAACTAGGTAATTTTCGAATGATTAGCTAAACCGGCTTGTCTGTTTTCCTTTCTTTTTTTCATGAAATACCTATGTTACGACTTTAGGCCGTTTTCCCTAACGAGGGATTTTATCTGTCTCCTTCGCTCTCCGATGGGGTAAAATACAGTTCAGTTAGTTACGTTTCTGATGCCGTGATGGTGGTTGTGTTCCATCACGATGACATATATTATAAGCTTTGTTTGTTAATTTGATTATTATTATGTCAGTTAATAAAATAGAAAAGGAATAATTGACTGATCAATGGAATAACTATGGAACATGGATATAAGTTTACACAACCTAGTTATTCGATGAAATAACTAAATTATGCGCTTTAACGGTAACATACTTGTATATATATTACCGTATATTTATTTTATATTATGATTTTTCGTACATATGAATAAAGATATGGACATACACGCAATCGAATCGGCTTAATGTATTTTCATTTACAGAGTATTGCACTTCAGAATGTGAATTCAGTGACCTTTTTTCTGGAGACCATCTTCCTGAGATGATCAGTATTTCTGAGAACTTCGACATCGGTGCTAAGAGCTGTTTTACTAATTGGCAAGAAATCAAAATTTATGAACCTGTGTTAGTCATCTTAGAAAGGGTTTACTGTACTTTCTGTTCTTAACTGTAGCAATTTATTGGTATGAAAAAATTTCTTGTTGTAGAATATAATACATTCATGCAAGCCCTGTTATAAGAATAATTTAATAAAGAAGCAAAATGTTCATCGTAATTCAAAATTGCATTTTGCGGGAGAGATAGTAAGGATTTCTGACTTTCTTACCTTTTAAATGTTGCTATTTCCGAATTTTTGACATGCTAATTTAACATTTATTTTATTTTAGCCCGCAGGGGCGTAGGACCCAAACTGCTATTAACGGCATTTTGCGTCTTTTCACCTTCTGCGTTGGTTCACTTTTCGCACTGTTGCCACCAAATATTATTGCCATGTATTATATTTAAGGAACCTAAATAATGAAGCATCTGCATGAATGTTTCTCGCATTTTCAAAAAACGACGGTACATAGAGCTATCAAATTTTGAACAACGTAGTCCTCCAACCGAACATGAGCACTTGGAAGCCGGAATTTGGAATTTGTTTTATAAGCTATTTCAAATTTTGTGAAACTTTAACGAATTTTTGATTAACAAACTCAGCTATTTCAAAGCGGGCAATGGTAACACTATACGGGAAAAAAAAATCTCCAGCACGCGAGACTGTGTGTCGGAAATTCTTAAGATATGCTCTTTTTAAATAATTTATGATACTGCTGTTGAATTGAATTTCTGGTTAAGTCTGAAGAACATATTTAATAAATAAAGGTAACACACAAAACGTTAAAAACAAAAGCCCTTTTAATATAGAATATGAAAGCTTTTAGATTTTTTTTCTTTTCTGTCTCCCTCTCTCTCTTTTTCTTTCATCCAAATATAAATTATAATATTAACAAACCTGACATACTCCGAAAGGGGTTGATGATTAGTTGATCAAGGGGTAGAGGCTTTCTGCTGTGGAAAGAATGCTTTTAAGGAGTAGTTTATAAAGGAATTCTCGTATTTACTTTGTGCACTTGAAAAGCACGTAAACTCTATGCACTTCAATCTATAACTTTGGATTCCGTTGTCTAATTAATACCTTGAAAGAAAGGTAGTGGTACTTAGTGGATAAAATTGTATCGACCATTAAGGCTTTTATTTATGGGATCGAAATTCCACATCGAAACTGCATAATGTCGACACACACGTAGAATCGACACTGACATACGATCAATAGTCAGCATATAAACGACACGATAAAAAAGAAACTTTAATAATGGTATAATAATGAATAAAAGGATTAGCACATTTTTTACCTGCGTAGAGTCTTCACAGGCATACAATCGACACTACATACAGACTGTCGATATATAATTGACATTATCATAATAGCAAACCATGTGTAACCAAGAAAAGAAGAATCTGATAAAATTAACAATTTCCAGGATAACTGCATAGGATCGACAAAGATTCAATTCGAAACCGATTATTGAGCTGTTGTTTTGATCGGTGTCCGCCGAAAACATCGCGGAAGAAAACAACGTAAGGCGAAAATGCCGTGGTACAAAACATCGCGGGAGAAAAGAAAGCAAAGAGACAACATCGCAGTTCTAAAACATCGTGGTACAAAATATCGTGATCGAAAAACAATGCCGTTCAAAAACTTCGCAGTTTAAAAACATTGTCGTCGAAGGTATCGTGGTAAAAAAAATTACCTACAAATAATCTCGTGACGACAGCATCTCACACATGCTTTTTCGGGTTTTAAAAGTTGTAAATGCTTGTTCGCACAATGATTTGGGAGCGTAAGAAGGAAAGAGGATTTCTTTAAATTCTGTATTTCCTATTTTTGAATGAAGTAACAAATTTTCGCTGAAAAAAGAAGAAGGAAACTTAAGCATTTAAAAATTGAAAATGAGCAGAAAATTAATGCAACTTTTAGAATTTAATAGAATTTTAAATTTGCATAGTTAATTAACAACAGTCAACCTTTTCACTTCCTTGTACGAAATAAATAGGAAGTATTGCAATCGCGAAAAATTTCGGGTCTCATATTTCAACGAAAATATCTATTTTGACGGCTATCGAATGCAATTTAACGATGTTTTTGCTTAATATCTAAATATAAGAACAGAATAAAGTACTCTTTTTTTTCCAATAGAATTATAAAACTGATTTAAAATGGATTCTGAAAAGATTTTTTCGTGGCGTCTGTGTGTAAGTACGTGCGTTCGTATGTATGTATGTATCTCGCATAACTCAAAAAGGACTAGCCTCAGAACGCTGAAATTTTGTATATAGGACTGCTATAATATGTAGATGTGCCCCTCGCATTTTGGTAGCAATCGGCCCCACCAAAATTATATATATATATATACTTTTGGTGGGGTTACTCGGCTCAGTGAGCTCAGTTTCTTTATTCTTATACTAGCCGCTGCGCGGCCAGCCTTCATCTGGCTTTTAAATGTACCAGAAAAATTCCTAAAGAGAACACCAAACATTAAATTTGAAAACTGCACAGAATTTTACTCTGCAGAACAATTTTATCGAAAAAGAAACAAACAACAATGGGAAAAAAATTCAATTAAAAATGCATTACATATGAAAAGCATACAACGAAATAAGCAATATCCCTTAATACAAATATTAATTATCCTAATAAATAAATTAACCAACTTCCCTTTGCAAAATCTTAAGAACTCAAATGGTATAAACAGATTAAGAACTTAAACAGATTAAAAAATATCATTCAAAACTTTTTTATAATTAAAATTATAAATAATTAAAACATAATATTACAATGAAATAAACAATATCTCTTGATACAAATGTTAATTATCCTAATAAAGTAATTAAACAATTTACCGTTGCAAAAAAGAAACAACTTTTTAATTTCCTAAACTTTTCAGTCTCTTAAAAACAGTAACGTAAGAAATACGATGAAAAATTGTTGCCAAACCGAAATTTTTAAAAGAATAAAACTATTCAAAAGGGTGCAATTTCATCAAAAATCTATCAACAACAATAAGAAAGGAAAATTGTTGGCAAAACTACATTTTAAAATATCTGAGATGAGAGAAGTGTATTCGGAAGCTTCATTATTTTTCCAAAATTCCTTTTTTAAAAGGAGTCGAAAGGATTAAAGTTCAACGTGTCCAAAAATCAAAGGAAAATAAACAGCACATTTTTTAAAATAAGTTTTTTTTAAAAAAAATTCCGCTGAAAAGGTGTTAAACTCGCCTTCCTAAATAAATTCGTATTTAATCGATTTATTGAAATACGAAATTTATTTTAAGTTCGTAAAATAGCTAAGTGTCTACGCTTCACGACGATGTAAAAATGAAATGTATAGAGTGAAATCTCGCTTTCCTGTAGCCCATTATGTCTCAAAATGACGCGATTTGGTCACAAAACATAAAACATAAAATAAAAAAAATTCTAATTCGAAAATCGCTTCAAGCTGCACTGGCTCTTGTGTAGATACACCTATGTACCAAATTTCGTGGCGTGTCCACACACACACGCGCACACACACACACACACACACACACAAACACACACACACACACACAGTCTTTTTATTATATGTAGAGATATTTGTAAATTGTGCATTTTTAGCTTTAAAAATGATTGAATTATGTTGTTGTTATCTTTCGGTTACGATTTTATGCCTTTAGTTAACCTGCATGCAATAATTGTGGAATTATCAATGATTTAAAAGTTTTTTAAGTGCGGCTAAGCCTAATTTTTGGTTATGATAGCGGACATATTTGTTTACATTTGATACTTAGCAGAATAGTGGATTTGTTGCCAATCTAGAGAAACTAAGCTTCGTAACAACAAAGTAGCGTCTTCTTTTATTATTGGGAATTAAATTATGCTTAATTCATTCTGGAATTGTCATTTAAGTTATTAGCTTGTTTTTGCGTACAAAGTGTAACTTTAACTGTAAAAATTGCTTTTTTATTGTTTTAACTGTACTTGGTGCTTTATGTTTTTCTATATCTTTCAATTTTTAATGAAAAGGTTTCGAATTTTTATGCATTTTTGCCTTACTGCGAAGTAGCGCATTAGGTAAGCGGCGTTGAATCGTCTGTGATAAGCTGTTTCTTTTTTATTTGTTTAATTTCTTTTTAGATTTATTATAGTATCTGAATAGAACTAGTGGTAATTCTTCAGATGCTATAATGTTTACGCACTCTGAGTTATAAAATGAATGAGATTAATGCTGTTAAGTGAATCTAGCGCCGATAGTGAACTTTAAAGAGTGCATTTATTCTATTGTGGTTTATGCGGTATCGACGAAGTAGATTTAATTTATAATTATGTTTAAATGAAATGCATTAAAATTGCATGTAACTGAATATTACGTACAAGGAAGTCATGTGGTGTACACATCAGATTTTTTTATAAAGTTTTGCTGATAATTTTTTATGAAGAAATAGTCTAAAAATGCTTAGAAAAAGTAAGATAAATAACTGCATGAGATTACCTCTAAAAAATTGCTTAGTTAATTATAAAATTATTTTCTTTCACATTTGTTAATCTGATATTGTTTTAATGAAACTCGCATTTTGTTTGAATATGTTAGCGTTAAAGCGTGGAATCCGTTATTTCATAAAATAACTAGGCGTTTCATGAATTACCTAAACTGAGTCCTAAAGTACATAAAATTATTGGATTCTACACTTTCACTAGTAATGCTATAGCATAATGATTGCCTAATTGCTAAAGTATTAGAAAAGATCCTTCGTCAAAGTGTTATGTTATGTAGAATTGAAGGGGCCACCTAAAATTTACCCTAAGTAAGTAGGTATTAGCCCCACACACTAACCAAGAAAACTAACAGCAATCCGGCATCATTCCTCGAGTCGTGTTGGAAATTGTGACTCCAGCCAACACTACAAGTTCTGCCACCGTCGGTGGCATCAATGGCACTTCTTTCTTTCGGCGTTAAATTAGCTCAAGTAATTGGAATACATTACATGATATGCATTGCGATTTACATAGTTGTACAGGTGCATATTTTAAGATGTTATCTATTGTAGTGGGCACAGGCATCATGTTTCAGGACATTTTACATTGCAGTAGAAAGAGGCGTGATGTTCCTACGTTACAAATCATTTTTGCAAACATGATCTGTTTACATCAGTATTTACTATCAGAATATGTTAGAACTAGAAAATTGTTTACAAAGCTTTACATTTAAGTACTGTTGTATAGTTGTGCTGAAATTTTAGCAGCTCAATTTTGACGATTCATTATGTGCTGTACTGAAGATTAACGTATGTTTTTGTGATAATTTATTTTCAAAAATTGCATTGTATCTAGCAGTACATTGTTATTTACATGTAAATATTGATCATAATATTAAATTGTGGTAGTTAGAAGTAACTTATTTTTAGTGTATAGATCATGTCTGCAATCATGACTTGTTTACATCATTATTTACAATCAGCAGTCAAAATTAGAAAAAAAAGATAAGATAATATTAAAAAGAACATAAATTAATAAGTTTGAAAACACAAAAAAAAACCGCTTCATCTGCATACTTTTGCGTACTACGTACTCTTATATATATCTGCATACATATAATGATACATTGCCAACTTATTTTTATCAGTTCAATTCCATGGAATTTCGTGTATTTTTACAATAATTAGTTTACAATAAATACATTTCATGATACATTACATTGTTAATGCTTTAGCAACTGAATGCTAGCAATTTATTTTATGTGTTCGCTTTTCAAGTGATGTTACCTTATGTTACATAGAAATGTAGGGGATTATCTATTATTTACCTTAAGTAAATAGATAGTAGCTCCTTACCCTACATGTGAGTGTCTTATGTTGCGCTTCATAGGATTTGCGGTGTTTATTTCTTTCCTGTAATGGTACGCTCGCGTTACATTATATCTGCATTTAATTCTTTTGTTTCGTTGTTACTGGAGCATTTCTTTGAAGGTTAAATTAAACTACAAAGCTTTTGACTTCTAGCAGCCAAAAAGTCAATAACCTTCGTAATTTTATTCCTCAAGTGCTTATTCTTGACTGCATATCTTAGGAATGGGAATAAATCCTCTTCTGAATTCGGTTTCTTTAGATGAAGGGAATCTGTGAACGGGCAGGAAAATAAATAATGTTCGGGGTGACCTTTTTTAACACATGCACATGAGTCTGATGAGGAGAGATTTCTTGCATAGAGGTACGTGGGAAAGGGGCCGTGCCCCGTGACAAACCACGTGATATGTCTGGAGAAATGGATGGGGGGAGAGTCAACTTTGGGGAAGAGGTTGTAAACTCTTCTGCCTGTATTTGCGGCGTCCCACCATTGTTGCCATAATTCTTTAGTTGTGATTTATAGCTTTTGTTTCAGGTGAGACGCTGGCCTGGGGATGCTTATTTTTTGGCATTGATTTCTTGCGATGCCTCCTTGGCTAATATGTCAGCCCCTTCATTTCCCTTGTGACCAACATGAGCCTTGATTCAGATTATAAAGAAATGTTGGCCTTGGGCATTGAAGGACTTTCTGAGAATTTTCTGAGCTAAGAATGATTTATTATTTGTGTTCGCATTGCCGAGAGACAATCTGTATAGATGTAATTCCTTGGAAAATGATGATGTATGCTTATATTGATTGCCTGCAGAATCACGAACATTTCTAACTGAAAAACACTATTTTCTTTGTCAAGTTGGAACTTGAAGTCTTTTGTGTCATGAACATTGAGATAGATTTTTACAGCACATCCTTTTCCGTTGTTTATGCCAGAGCCATCAGCGTAGATCTTGGGAAATAATGTTTGGTATCTATTTTGCTTTAAGCATAGTGTGATATTATTTCGGCTACTTGGGTGTCTTTCATATGGATGCGTCGGTTAGGTGTAGGAACTGGCAGCTACTATCTCATTTTAAATTTCGAAGTCTTTTCTTAACTGAAGAACTGAAGCCTTTGCATGTTCCTTTTCCGCAACTAAGAATAGGGGGACACTGCTGGTAAGCTGAAAGAGCGAGGCATTTGAGGTTGTTTTGTAAGCTCGGGAATAATTTAAAAGGAAGAGCCTCTGGATGGATTGGAGCTGCTTTTGTTTTCTCACCGCCATTGGTGACGCCCATACTGCTGCACCATACAGTGCTATCTTTTCTATAACAGTGTCATATAACAGCTTTTGTATCTGCGGGTTCAAGCCCCATCCGACACTTGCATTCTTTTCAGGTTGTTAGCTATACTGGAGGTTCTCTTCTTAATTTGCTGTAGTGTTCAACGAAGTTAAGTTTATTATCTGTTGTGATTACAAGATTTCTTAAGGATTTTACTATTTTGATTCTGTTGTTGTCAATGTGAAATTTCGGTAATCTAGTTATTTTTTGAGAAGGCTTATGAAATATCATGGTTGGGATTTTTCCTGTGATATTGTTCTTCAAAGTGTTAGTTAATAATAACTAATAATGTTAGTAAGTGCCTAGGTAACGATGGCGTTAAAGTGTTGGTAAATGACGAATTGTTAGTAAAGACTGCACGCGAAAGCTGTTTTTTTGCCAGCAGGAGTATCTTGCAGGACTAACTAACATTAACATTTGTATAAGTTGTAAGAATTTAAATATAACTATTGGTCGCTGTATAAATGCTGCTTGTTATTAATAAATCCTCATTTTGAGTAACTGGATTAGAATTTCATATTTCTTTTCGAGTGATGGCGTTTTGTTGTTCACCTTATCTGATGTGGCGATCAAAATATTATTTAGTCTGAAAATAGTACATTAAAATAGTTTATTAAACCGAGTTTAGACTTTTCGGCAAATATTCAGTGAATGCTATAAAACTTGGGCAGTGGAATGGAAGACCACTAGAGAGGGGAAAAAAGGGGGTGGGAAATGAAAAATGTTATGGAATACACCCCCTTAGAATGTAGAACTAATTTATAGGAATTTAGAAAAGTTAACCTACAGTAAAATTACATTGATAAAAGTATATCCCAGGAAAAAATATTCCCATTATTCATAGTATTATATAATGTTCTCTTAAACAGAATGAAATTTTTAGCAATCATACTTAGCGATGGCGATTTTTCAAGAAACACTAAATCCGCAAGGTTTTGCAAGCGAGTACACCATACCACTTTTCAAATGAGTCGCACTTGATCAAATAAACCGTAGGCTTAAACAATCGTTCAAGAGTAATTTAGTCAGGTAATTTTTTTAATGTTAATATGCAAAATATAGTATTAATGCTAAATATGCATAAATTTTAGACCTTGATTTCATTTTAATTACGTACGTAAAAAAATATTCGACGTAATGCGAATTCAATCTTTTCTTGGAATGCAGCAAAAGCAGTCATTATCTGTCTCAACTGTTCTTCCATCGCTTTTGTGATTGGCATTCAAATTCCACTTCTGACACCAAAAAATGTTGCGTGCGTACAGGTTCGTATGGGTTGAATGCACAAGTCGATAAAACGTTAATAAAATTTATTATTATCTCAAGAAATAAAACAAAATGCTGAAATTTCTTCAGCGATATTCGTACAACGTCTCACAGCAGTTATATTTTAAATTACTGAAACGTTGATTAGAACTCAATTCAAAACACAGAGAAAGCTAATCCGATCTCGCCGCGCATTCGCTACAATCAATAACAACGCTAAGTAAACAACTACAGTTCGCTTAAAACAACTGAACTGAGATGTATTAATCCGGCTTTTATAAGGTTTTTGCACGAGAACATTCTGCTAAAAGATATTTTCTCGATTTTTCTGGATACCAAAACAGTACAATTACGATATATCTATTTATTAAAATGTTAAATGCGCGTGCTCCTGTATTTTTACTTTTTCGGCGTAGCTTTCTCTTAAAACTTGTTGCGCGCAGCACTACACGGTGAAATGAAACAATTTATTTATAATTCTACTAAAAATAACTAAATAAATACAAAATCCGTAACAATATAAATTTTGTGGGGGGAAAAGTTTAATATTAAGCTCGAATAAAAATATACGTTCATTCAAATTATGATTTATGTGTACTGAAAGTTGTTTTCCATTTTACGAAAAATTTATCTGGCGAAAGTGAATTAAGAAATTTTCTACGTTGGCTATAATTGTCTCCCTTCTGCAGAGACTGGTATATAAACGAGACATATTTTGTCGAATGCCGTTACAGCACAAATGTAAGACAGTGTTTGTTTATTTATACAAAGCTCCCATCATCACATTTTTTGTGATCCTTATGTATTCATATATTCAAAGATTTACAGTGTTATTACGTAAATTAGAACATTATATGTTACGTGAAGGGGATTAAGCTAAATCCAAATTCAAAATATTTACATGTATTTTCACTCATATTTCTAGCAATTTTATTTTCATTAGGAAAGTTAGCAAACGCTGATGATATAAGAAGATTGATAGTCATTTGTGTTCTAAATTCTTAAAAAAATACATAACGCAGCTCCTCAGCTGTCCAGCGGTAGCTTAACATTGATAGTTTGACAGAGGCTCAAATCCCAGCAAACAGGCTGTTTGCCAGAGAATTTAGTTATTTCCTCATGTGTAAAGAAAATAATATCCAGTTTCCCTTTCTCATGCTTCGTCAGTCCTACTTCTTAAATGTTAAATAACTTCAGTGCCTTTAAATCTCTGAGTCTTAAAATTGGGTTGATTGAGTTGGATTTATTGTATCTTCTGCAGTAGTGCTTGCAACAATTCTGAAAATTCAAAATTTCCGAATTCCGGAAAATTGAAAAATGTACTATTTATCATGAAAGAGGAACAGAAAATAATTATGTTATAACAAGAAAAGTTTTTCCTCTTATCGTTTATTTTCACAAATTTTAAAAAATGATAAAAATAAAAAATCTGGTTACTTAGGGAAATTGCTATAAATTAAGCGTATAACAAATCAGTGCGAGAATAGTTTGCATAAAAAACTGACACTGCAACATGCTTCAAACTGTTCTAACCAGCTTCAGAACTTAAAAAGCTGCATAATTATCATCCTCTTATTGTAAATGTAGAAAACTTAAATCTGTCATTCAATAATTTGGGCATTTACATCCCGAATATTAAAAATTATCATAATTAAGGATTTTCAATTTTTGCAATAACAAACGTACAAAATAATGATCAACAATTGATTCAAGGCAATTGTCATGATCCTAGACCAATTCATCTCTTCCGGTTTGTTTTCATCCGCTTATGAATGTTATTGGTCGGCTCTATTCGCAGAAAATAAATTGTCACACTTATGCAGGTTTAACAATAACATGAACTATATTTTATTGAAGTATATATATATTATCTTTTCACAAAGCATTTTTTTTTTCGCAATTACATTAAAGCGCACAACTATTACATTTCACCTCTCAGTTCCTAATAATAACCGATCAAACTTTCCTCTTGGAATTATTTAGTTTGTTAATCAGAAATTCGTTGAAATGTTACAAAACATAAAATCGATAATAAAGCAAATTTCAATCTGAAAGATTTCAGATTCAGATGCCCATATTCGCAGTAGAATTACGTCATTCAAAATTCGATGGCTCTAGGTTTTATCACAATGCGAGAAACATGCATACATTTATGCAGATTTTTCATTTTTTAAAATTTAATGCAGAGCGATAACATTTAGTGGCAACAATTTAAAAAGTGAAACGGGCATTCAGAGTGAATCGACGCAAAATCGCAAAACGAAAGTAATAGTCCTTCGGGACTAAATCCCTTTGGACTAAAAAGTGTTTCACACGAGCCTCCATCTTTCTCGCATCAAGCACGTTTCTTCTTCTCGTAGCCAGATTTTGCTTTCTCTCCGCTTTCAGATAGACAGTTTCTTTTTTAAATAAAACAAAACAGAACAAACAATATAAGATACAATCATACAGAAAGTAAAGAAAAAAAACAAATTATATTACTCATATTATATCTGATCCAGACGTGAGAGTGCATCAGCACTTTGGTGCTGCATCACTGGCCTATGACTAATTCGCAACTTCCATTTCTTCAATGCCAAAGCCCACCTCGTCAATTTTGGACTTAGAGGAGTAGTTTCGTTCAAATATCTGAGAGGACTGTGATCCGTTATAATTTCTACCTGAGCCCCGTAGATCCATTTATCAAATTTATTCAGGCCAAATAAGACTGCCCAAGCTTCCTTCTCAATGCTTGCCCAATTTTTCTGAGTTTGAGAAAGCTTTTGGCTTGCAAATGCAATAGGACAATAGTTACCACTCTCGTCTCTCTGGGTTAAACAGCAGCCTACCGCCAAATTGGATGCATCACAATGGATCTGAAATGGCTTTCCAATATTTGGTGTGGCCAGAGATGTCGCTTGGCACAAAGTATCCTTTAATTTGTTAAAAGCATTCTGTTCCAACTCCCCCCATTGAACAATATTGGCATGCCTCTTCTTAGTCAACTCTGTCAACGGTGCCGATATTTCTGCATAATTAGGAATATAAGATCGATAAAATCCCATTAATCCTAAAACCGATCTCACATCTTTTTTTGTGACTGGCCTGACGAGTTTTCTAATTGCTTTGACCCTTTCTTCATCAGGACCATGCTTGCCTCCTCCAATTATATGCCCCAAATATTTGATTTTTTTAGCTGCAAAAGCACATTTGTCCAAACGTACAGAAAATCCTAATTTTTCTAAGGTGTCCAGGACCAGAGAAATGTGTTTCAAGTGTTCCTCAAATGTTTTCGAGAAAATCACCACATCATCTATATATGCCTGAGCATAATCGCTATGACTCTGTAAAGCACGATTCATTTTCCTCTGGAATGTCCCCGAGGCTCCTGATAAACCGAAAGGCATTGTTCTCCACTGGTACACTCCATTAGATGTCGCAAATGCAGTCAAGGGTTTGCTCCTTTCATCCATTCGGATTTGCCAATACCCTTTTCGAAGGTCGATGCTTGTCAGCCAGTTAGCTGCACCCGCCACAAAAACCAACTCCTGCATGTCCTTCATGGGAAATGTTGGAGTTTTTGTAACAGCATTCAATGATCTAAAATCTATACACATTCTAACTGTAGCATCCTTTTTCACCACACAAACTATAGGATGAGCAATTTCTGACTCAGAAGGTTCAATTAATCCTAATTCTAGTAACTCACGTATCTGCCCATCTACTGCTTTGCGATATGCCATAGGTATTCCATAGCAGTGGGGTTTCTTCCTAATAGCAGTAGGAATAAGTTCGATCTTGTGTGTACCTACTCGGGCTGGTTGCACTGGACGTGTAAATAATGTTTGGTATTTCCTCAGTAGCCCTAAAAGTCTACTCCTTTGGACCGAATCTAAATTAGACATTTCTAATCCTTCCAGAGATTCAGAAAAAGTTTTTTCTCCCTTGTTGACAGGTGCAGATTCAATTTCGCCAAACTCTTCTTCTCCCTCCAAGATAACATTTACTGCTTGAGATCTAACTACATAAAGTCTAATCTTATTCTGATGAACATGCCTTTTGGTTCCATCGGGAATTCGTACTACAAAAGAGTGACGACTTTTCTGTTCCAATATATTTGCAGAACCCTGCCATCTAGCGTAAAGCTTGTTATTAGAATCGGGAATCAAGACTATCACCTTATCTCCCACCTTAAACGTTTTTACGGTAGATCTTAAATTATGATAGTGTGCTGTCCTCTCTTGTTGAATTTCAGCTGTGAGCTTTGCCTGTTCCGCTGCCTTCTCAAACCTAGCCTTTAGATTTTGTAAATATGTATAAACAGGAGTTGCATCTAATTGTAAATTTTCATGTTTCCCTGTCCATGATGATTTTAATATCGACAGAGGTCCTTGAGGTGTCCTGCCGTACATTAGTTGAAATGGAGCCACCCCAGTTGTTGAGTTGGGTACTCAACAACTGGGTTCAACTGGCGGTATAGGCCCACAACACATAAGGAATTTGCAAATGCGACTCCCTACCTTCTTCTCTGATGACATGATGCAACATTCTTTTTAAAGTACCATTAAATCGTTCAACTAATCCATTAGATTGAGGATACCCAGGAGTCGAAAACTTAGGACTGGCCCCTATTCGTCTCTCAAATTCTTGAGTCAAATCTGCTTTAAAATTTGTTCCATTGTCACATGCAATTACATTTGGAATACCCGTTCTTGAAAAAATATGTAATAACTCCTCACAAGTCGACTTGGCAGAGAGGCTAGTCAGAGGTATTGCTTCTGCCCATCTGGTATGCTGATCAACTAAGCATAATATATACTTATGCCCCTTAGAGCTGAGAGGATCAATCGGACCTATCACATCACTGTTTACAATTTGGAATGGAAGATCTGGCCTCGTTACTGGGGTGATTGGTGTCCTATCAACAATTTTAATTGGCCTAGTCAACTGGCACTCTTACGCCTCGCAAAATTTCTGGACGTCTAACCTCAGACCTTCCCAATAGAAAAAGTATCTAATTCTCTCCACAGTCTTCTTTACCCCCATGTGGCCACTAAACACCGAGCAATGTGCTAACTGCAAGACTTCTTCCCTTCGACTCTTAGGTACAACTAATTGTCCCACGCTTTCCCCAATAATTTTGTCCTTATGAAAGAGAAAGTTATCCACTGTATAATAATTCCCCTTTCCTTTTTGAGCATTCTCCCATGCTCCTGCCAGAGATTCACAAGTCTCCTGCTCTCTTCTAAAAATATCCGCTGTACATAGTCTTCCTGACTGAGGTTCTTGGCTTTCACTTGATTCCACCTTTTCTTTCTCATCGAGATTCCTTCCCACACTAGTGTTTCTTTCTAGTTTCCCTGTGTTTACCTTCACAGACTTTTCATTTCTCCTAACCTCTGGGATGTTTGTGGTTTCTTCAGGTAAGTTCTCTACCACCTCACCTGTGTCATGTAACTGACCCCCTAACATGGTGAATACTTCCGGAGGAAGCAACACATCCTCTGCTAGAGATTCTGCAACTGCACACAAAATCTCTTGATGTGTGACACTGGAACTTTCTCCTACAGTGATACCCAGTGGAATGTTTACCAAAGGGCATTTAACAGCTGGACCAAATATACCCTTCAAATATATGCTCGATCCTTCCTCCAGTTGGAGATTTTTGGTTAACTCCTTTTTAACCACCGTAATTTCTGTTCCTGAATCAACGAGGGCCTCCCCTATTGTTCCATTCACACTAATAGGAACCCTTTTCAACTTACACAGCTTATAGTTGTTTACATTCCCTGGCTTCCCCAAAGGATCCACCCGAGCTACCACAACTCTGTCCGCTAGGATATCATTATCCTGACCTTTCTTTACCCAGTTTACCCTAGCTTTATCCTTTTCCTCATTTCGGTTATACTGCCTAGAACCTTTAATCTGAGGACAGTTCCTTTTAAAATGCGAAGCTGAACCACATACAAAACATGTTAAACCTTTAACATTCCCTGTGTTTTTCCCTATGGTTTCTGACTCATGCCGACCGCTTCGTCTCTCTTCGACCTTAGGTTTCTCACCTATTACCTCATTTAGCATCTTAGTTTCACAAGCTTCCCTACGTACGTTGTAGGACTTCCCTTTAGCCGCAAAGAATATGTCACACTCCTTTCCAAGCTCTTTTGGCTTGAACCACGAGTCTCCCTGCCTTATACCTATGTGTACTGCAGTTTCCGTATCAAGGGTCTGGTAGATTTTGTCCGCTACCACCAACTGATTAAGACCTTCAAAGTCTGTCACCCCCCTTGATTTCACATAATTTTCCCACATGGCAGTAACTCTAGTAGAAAACTGGACAAAGGTCTCTTCTGAACTTCGTCTTGCTTTCCTGAAATTCTCCAGGCCTACCTGAGGTGACGGTTTGAATTCTTTCAACACAGTTTCCTTTATTACTTCATAATTCCCATACTTATCCTCCCTTATCAATGTTAATAAATTTGCCGCTTTATCTCCCAAAAGGTAAATCAAACTTTTGGCCTTATACTCATCAGGGACACTTTCATTGATATAAGCTCTTTCTAAACTGGAGAAGAAATAGTCCCAGCCATCTGCTCTACTTGAAACCTTTACTGTCAATAACCTGATTGTTCTCGTTAACTCTTCAACTGATCTTTCCTTCCCATTCTTCCCCCGTTCGGGTGTGGTACTCCTATTCAAGTAACGATCCTGACAATCTACCTTATACTTCTCAATGGTAATCATCTCCTCTGCCTCTAACTTTAGTTTATATTCCCTTTCTTCTCTTTCGCGTTCTTTTTCTCTTTCTAGCCTTTCCTGCTCCTCCTTTGTCTCCCTATCTGTAATGATAACACTCAGAAGGTCCTTTGCTACCTGCTCCTCACAGCTTTCACTAGCAAGAACTTTTTCCCTCAAGTCCAAAATTCTAAATGTAGGCAACACTTCAACACCAAACTCTCGTGCAAGGGCGACTAGATCAGCCTTTCTATGTTTGGTCAAAAATGACATTATGGGACTTTATGTTCAACTTAATTAAAATAACAGAAAATCAAAACTGAATCTCTTTACATAAAAGTTTACATCAAGTCTTGAACTTCTAGTGAATCAGAAACACCTGGTATCTGCGTTAAATATGCACAACATCCAAATATTCAATCAAATAAAAAAATTAATGAGTATATATAAGCAATCAAAAATTAATGAATGCATGAGAATTAATGCAATCATATCTCATAAATAAAACACAAACATTAATTAAATTAATACTCATTCACTCATACAATAAAATATAAATGCACTTTCAAAGTAATTCAAGTCTCATATGATAATCACACTGATAATTCCTGTGTTATAAAATACTTCTTTAAGTGTACCGTTACATTAACAGCAAATATTTCATAAAAAAATCATAAATAATACGCTTAAACGAGAGAACCTGGTAGAAGATAACTGTTCCACTTAATATGCTTCGTAGCATTCGTAAGGCATTTACTTGAGCTTTTTCATAGTCGACAAATATGCATCCGACCAGCTGCCGCTACTGTCATGATCCTCGACCAATTCATCTCTTCCGGTTCGTTTTCATCCACTTATGAATGTTATTGGTCGACTCTATTCGCAGAAAATAAATTGGAACACTTATGCAGGTTTAACAATAACATGAACTGTATTTTATTGAAGTATATATATTATCTTTTCACAAAGTATTTTTTTCACAATTACATTAAAGCGCACAACTATTACATTTCACCTCTGAGTTCCTAATAATAACCGATCAAAAAAAAAAAAAAAACTCAAAAATGTTTCACACGAGCCTCCGTCTTTCTCGCATCAAACACGTTTCTTCTTCTCGTAGCCAGATTTTGCTTTCTCTCCGCTTTCAGATAGACAGTTTTTTTTTTCACACGAGCAGACCGTTGGCTTAACTGTTCTTTCATCAGGGCTTGGTTGGTAGCTTCCTCTTACCGAGCATGTGCATGACAGCAATAATCCGAATGGAATGAATAAAATTATTACTATACTTTATATTGAAAGTTATTAAAAGACCTTGAAAAATCAATATTATAATTTATAAAGCAGGCATGTTAAATCATTTTAATGTTAAATCTGGTAAATAATTTTAATGTTAAATGCGTTAAATATGTAATTTTAATGAAATGTGGCATAAATTTAATGTCACAAAAAAGAAATATAATGAGACTTTTCTAATGCGACCACCAACGGTTTCAAGACATTCAGGACACTTATATAGATGTTTGCCTCAGAGAGGCAATGTACGAAAGTCTGTTTATGTTGCAGGAAACACTTTCAGAATTCGTCATCATGAGATTCTCTGTACGAGATGTGTAAAACCCATGTGATCGACCCATGGCATCACTTCCATAAGCAATCTTGATCATGTCATGGGTCGCATTCGCAGTTTTACACAGTTTTGCGCAAAACTTCATGCACGCTGCTCTGACGAACGATTCATTGTGGAGATGACAAGGCACCTTGAAAAGGGCTCATCTTAAAGTCGATTTACACTCCGTGAAATCTTGGGGACGACTGGCGACTTGTGCGCTGATAGCTATGATCTTCCACAACCCAACCAACGCAGTAACATCCCCCTCGTTCGCCACGTTTTGGCAGGAATAAAATCAGTTTTATTACTTCCCGAACAAATCCCGTAGGTACTGGTTGTATTGCGTTCTATTTAATGTATCTGCGTTCTACTGATTATTAGGGCCTGATATTGTGAACACTTGTAAGAATATTTCTAAGAAAAAGTCCAGCGTTTTGTTATATTTTTTTGCTAAGAATAAGTTTTATTAACTTTTTATGGGACCTTGTGCATTCAATCTGTTGTGAACCCGCACGCACGGAACACTTTTTGGTGTCAGAAGGGGGATTGAATTCCAATAACAAGAATGATGGAAAAACAATGAAGGCAGTTGGTAGCAGCTTTTGCTGCGTTTAAAGAAGAAATGAAAGTGAGCCAGGAATTTATTAAAGAAGAGATGAAGGCGGTTCAAGAAAGGATTGAAGCTTACCAAGTATCTGTTAGAAAAAGATTAAAGTTGTTAAGGAAGAGATGAAAGCAGGTCAAGAAAAAATGAAGGAAGAGATTACCTGTATAATAGAAAACAATTTTAAGGCTATGGAAGGCAGAATTGACGCTATTGAAAATAACGTTGGGCACATTGAAGGAAGAGTTTCTTCTGCAAAAGAAGAAATAGAAGAAAGAGTTTATTCAATAAAAGAACAAAGAGAAGAAAGAGTTTCCGCTGTGGAGCAACGAATCGAAGAAAGAATTTCTGCCGTCCAACAACAAACTGATGACATATAGTGCATAGCCACAGCAGGAAAGAATTCTGAAGTTTTAAATTTCTACCCATGGTTGCCCGACCCTCTCTGAAGCTAACCACATGTGATGGAAAGACCTCCTCTTAAGTGTTATAAGAAACATTTTTTACGCTACGGATATTCTTCAAACTATTCCCAAAACATAAGGCTAGATTTTGAAGCTCTGCCCGGGCCTTGGAGCTGCGTTTTGGGAGAAATGTTTGAAAGACTACAGCAGGCTTCAATTAAAATCCCGTCAACTGAAGCCTACGGAAACCCTCCAGGATCTTGCCACGGATGTTTAAAAACAGTGTCTCATGTCGCGTTTTCGGACTGCCTGACAGAAACAAGGCAAATCCTGTCCCTGCAATACTTCATCGATGGCATCTGGGATCCCGAAATACAGAGAGCTCTGGGAATGGGAGATGTCAAGGATTTAAAAAGCGCTCTACTGTACGCCATGAAATTTGAGGCAGCCCAGCAAGCAACTCGTAGAGACCGGCACTCAATCAGAGATGCTCATGAGCCTGTGGATCAAGTGCTGGCTCGCTTAGATGATTTATCCAGACAAATCACCGCTTTGATACGCTACAGGAGTGAGAAAAACTTACCGCAAAGTGCAGGAAATGTGGTACTGAAGCCCATGTTTGAATAAACTGCAGACCACTCCAGATCACGGGAAATAATGCAGATGATTTAAACAGACAAGCCAGTGCCTTGAGACGGAATAGGAGTGACAAGAAACCAAAGTTCTGGAACTTCGCTTCTGAAAGCCACGTACGAAGAAGCTGCAGAACACCCCAGGTTACGGAAAATAAGACCATTTCCAACCAACGACGCAGGAAACAAATTAATAACCATTTCGCGGAGCGGTGTTTGAGCGATAATGATAAACCCCAGTTTAAAGCGCTCAAGATTTCTGCAGTGAGTGGCAACAGTAAAGGCCTATTCATCAGTGGGCATATCGATGGAGTTCCTTGCAATATGACAATCGACACAGGATCCAATATTATATAAGGTACTTCTCCGGCTTTATTGGCATGCCTTCATGGTGTAGTGGTCAGCACGCTCGGCAAGTATTCGACAGGTCCGTGGTTCAAATCCCGGCAAAGACATTGCTTATTTGTCTCTTCCACTGCTTCAAAATAACCTAATGTCTCTACAGTGGCGCCCGAACTAAAAACGGTGGTGGATGAGGCTTCTTCACCACCAGGATGTGGCGATTGGGTCCCCTAATCTCCAGTCACGCTTTAAATGAAGGAGTATGTAATGGATATGGATATGGTGAAGTGTGGTGGACACCCATTGTTTAACCATTGGCAATGTGGGTATTGTCCAGGCACACTAATTATCCAGATAATTACACCTCACTGGGCTCACAGAAGACTTTGCCAGGCGTTGCTTGTAATGCTTTGTATTGGTACCATACCGCAGTTAGTGCCTTTTTCCATTAAATATACATTGATGTTTTCACAGTTGGTGCCTTTCGCACTTACATGCTATGGAGGACAGCTCCAGGTCTGCTTACATACAATATTTTAAATAATAGCTATGTTATATTATTCTATGCTGTGCTGCATAACTCAGTGCCTCTTGTGGACAGGAAGTTCATTATATTTATGATTTTTTTTCTGAGATGGTTGTTCTTGGTAGCATATCTTATGAAAGGAGTCATTTCACTTTCTGAATTCGGGACTTTTAAATGATGTTCAGCTGTGAGGGAGCATTTAAATAAATAATGTTCGGGACTACCTCTTTCTCCACATACACACTGGTCTGATCTAGCTAAGTTCCTTGTATAAAAGTACGTGGGAAAAGGGCCATGCCCTGATAAGAACCACGTTATTTCTCTTGTTATTACACTGGGTGCAGTGCCTACTTTTGGGAACAATTGATAAGTTCTTCTTCCTTGTTCGGCGTTGTCCCACCAGTTCTGCCATTCAGTTTTAGATTTGTTGCTTATGATTTTTTTAAGGTGCGAGCCAGGCCATGGTACTGATAAGTTTTGTGCATTTTGACCCCTAGCTGCTTCTTTGGCTAGGATGTCAGCCTCCTCGTTGCCTTTTGTTCCTGCGTGTGCCTTCAACCAAGTGACAAAGAAGTGTTGATTTTGTGATGCTGAAGCTCTTTCTGTAATCTCTTGGATTAATTTTGATCGGTGGTGCGGGTTTGCGATGGCATGCATCGCTGAAAGACTGTCTGTAAAGATATATGCTGTTTTTAGGGAGTTTGTGATGCTGTATTTTATTGCTTGGAGGAGCGCTACTGATTCCGCTTGGAATACGCTATTTTGTTGATCTAGGTGGAACTTTTGTTCTGTTGTCGAATTGGGATCTATGTAGATTTTGACTGCGCTGCCTTTACCTTCTTCTTTTTTCCTCCTTCCTGGCATGCCTTCGTGGTGTTGTGGTTAGCACGCACGGCACGTATTCGAGAGGCCCATAGTTCCGAGGGCACTGCTCTTAAAGAACCTAATGACTTCTCCACAACCATCATTCGGAAATATTTAGCTCAACAATTTAAAGATAAACTCATTTGGACACCATCTTTCATAACCCTTCAGACTGTGTCTGGTGATAAAACTGCAAATGATGGGAAGTTAAACGTAAATATGACGTTTTGATGTGCAGCCTACCATGACACGGCTTATGTGAAGGATATTACACATCCTTGCATACTCGGATTGGACTTTCTAAAGAAATGCAATTTTTCCTTGGGCTTCAAAAACAGCAAACTGCTTTCGGGATCTCAGGACATAACTGTCCATTCTCAGAGGCGATCCTCACCTGGAGACGTCGACGTCTTCTCTGGAAAACCCTGCCCAAAAATCTTCCGATATTGCTCCAGGGTCGAAGGGAAAACCAGCTGTTTAATCCAATCGCACGACAAATTACAACGTCGACGTCGGATGATCGAGACCCGTGGAGTGGTGATGAGGTCAGGAAAGACCAGTTGGAAGACGGCGACATTAAACCCATATGGGTAATGTCTTAATGAAGTCTTCAAACAGAAAAACCTACCTGGCAGGACATTTCGATGTGTAGTCCGTCGACAAAACAATACTGGACTCTCTGGGATTCACTCCGTGTTCGAAACGTTGTCTTATACCGAAAATTCGAATCTGTTGGTGGGAAGGCTTTCCAATAGCGACTGATACTTGCAATATCCGGCATTCCGGATGTCGTTAAACAACCACATATACAGCCCTACGGGAGGCCACTTCGGAATAAAGACTTTCAAGAGAGTTCGAGAACGTTACCATTGGAGTAATGCAAAGCATGACATGCAAAGTTGGCTCCGATCTTGCAATGCCTGTGCGGGTAGGAAAGGAACAAAGAACAAGATTCAAGCTGCAACGTTGCAATATAGGAGCGTCTCTTGAATGTACCACCATTACCATCCTAGTACCTCAGTTACGAATTGCTGATAGCAACAAATACATCCTGGTTGTAATTGATTACTGTACTAAGTGGCCTGAAGCGTATCCTATTCCCGATGAAAAAGTTGTCACAGTAGCAGAGATGAAGATACAGCACTGGATTTCCAGGTTTAAAGTGCCTCTTTAGTTACAATAGTGGTTTCCAGAAACCAACAGGACGGGACAAGACGTTACCACTGTTTCTGCTGTATTACCGCAGTGCTGTGCACGAGACTACCGGCTATGCCGCGTCTCAGATGCTCTTCGTTCGTGACCTTCGTCTGCCATGTGATCTTTTGTTTGGTCGCTCTCCGGATGCGTCTTCGTCACCTGAGGAATACATTCAAGATCTCCAGGCCCGGTTTGAAGTGATCCACAGTTTTGTACGAGAGCAAGTCAACATCGCGAAGGAGAAGATGAAGACCCGATAAGACATAAGAGCTACAGGACATCGACTCAACGAAGAGCATAAGGTGTGATTTTGGAATCCGATTCGACGAAATGCACTCTGTTCAAAACTACAGTGACCTTGAGGATGGTCGATACACCCTCCTAAACAGGCTGAACGACGTCGTGGTTAGGGTCCGTTAATCATTGAACTCTAAGGCTAATGTCGTTCATTACGACAGGTTAGCTCGTTACTATGGCCATAGTACGTAGTGTATGTAATGTAAATAGTGTAAGACCATGGTCCTTTTTGTTTCCAAATTTTATATTATTTGATTTGTATTTAGTATTTAATAGTATTTAATTTGTATCTAGTATCTGATAGTATTTGATTTGTTTTAGGTTACTTATTGCAATTATTGTTTATTCTGTTTGTTTTTGTAATGTAATGTTTATTATTGCATTGATGCCTTAGCTAAACGTTTGGCTTTCTGTCCAGCGATAGTACTTCCCAGGATGGGGAAGGTAGCAGTCTTACGGAATTTGTACTTAATTTGTTAGTTTTTTGGTAGAATTGTAATTAAAATTGTTTTATTTTCCCGTGCAATGCAGCGCATGACGAAGTTTAAGAGACAGCTATGCCGGAAAATAAAAAATACAGCAACGAGTGCATTTAAAATTAATAAATAGATATCTCGTATTCTACTGTTTTGCTATTCAGAAAAATCGAAAAAATATCAGAATGTTCTCTTGCATGATTAAAAAGCTTATAAAAGCCGGTGGAAAACATCTCAATTAAGCTTTTATTTGTTGTTTACTTAGTGCTGTTACTGATTGTAGCGAATTCGCGGTGAGATCGGATTAGATTTCTCTGCATTTTGAATTGAGTTCTATTTATATTTTAGTAGTTTAAAATATAATTACTTTGAGATATTCTGATAATGTACGAATGTCTCTGAGCAAATTTCAGCATTCTGTTTAATTTGTTGGGATAAGAATAAATTGTATTAACTCTTTTCTTGCATAACTAACTTCTTGCATTTAATCCATTACGAACCCGTACGCACGCAACAATATTTTAGTATAGCAATTTTACTATAGCATTTAGTACAGAAAGATATGATATCAATGATCAGTACGGTGTAATACCAAATTATGTAAGTTGATTGAAAAATAATATATAAAAAGTGTTACCAACTCTCCCGCTTTTGCAATGTAGTCCCGCCAACCCGATTTACAGCATATTTCTCCTGACTTTCTCTTAATTGTTCTTACAATTTTTATGTAGCTTGGCTTTCGTTATTTGTACCCAGAAAAGTGAGTTTTGGTGTCTGAAAGTGCTTAGTTTTTCTCTAGATTTGCATATGAAAGAAAACCGAAGATGCTTCATCAGTGAATCATTATGGCGAACTTTTGCTTTGTGGGTGAGAGTACGTGTGTCCGAAAACATCGTGTTCCACTTCTCCATTGAGCACCAAGCGCTGCTGCAGGTCATGTGGCATGTATTAGCTAATAAGCAGAAAACAAGATCGATGTTGTTATTTCATGCATCTCACCGCTGAGCATCGTGAGTTTCACGTGCTTTCGAGAAATAGTGAAAGAAATTGCAATCTTTTGGCTTAGTTATATCTGAGAAAAAGGTAAAAAGACTCTTGTACGTTTCAACAATTGCAAGCAGACACCTTTCTTTGTGTTATTTCATTAAAGAAATGTAATACATTCGCTATGTGCGCAGTTTGTCATTTTGATTTTTCAATTTAGCACGGAGGAAGGACCAATGTTCTTGAACATGTGCGTACGCAAAAACACAAGGAAGGACAAAGTGAGTTGTATTGAGAAAAACGAAAACATTTTCTGTTTTAATAAAGGACAACAAGATATTAATGCAGAATATCTGTTTTCTGCCTTTTTCACTACAACACAGCCTGGCACAGAATGCACTGGATCGCCCTGCAACTTTATTTGTTAAAAATGTTTATCGATGCCAAAATCACTAAGAAAGAGTTAAATGGAAGGACAAAAGTGTTGCAAATTGTTAAACAGATGGGCGTGAAAAATAAATCGTCAATAACTGATTGTATTGAAAGAGCTCTATTCTGCCTCTCTACGGATATAAAACAAAACTATATCTGTTCCTTTATTTAAACCGCAGTCATCAGAAGTTGAGGTAGTTTACTTTCTGTTTCCAGTTTAGAAGAAGATTCGACAGCCTTAATATAGCATAGCTAATTATTAAAAATTTAAAAGGAAATCCAATTCCTCTGGATAATTTCTTAGGACGTGGTGCCGACAACGCACCGGTAAAGGTAGGCTTGACAACTGTTGCTTCAGGCATCGCAAAAGAAGAAAATTGAGATTTGCAAAGTATGAGGGGCACTTGCCACATCTTTAGAGAAATGTTTTATAATCTTTAGAGAAACCTCTTTGAACAAAACCCACTTCTCAAATTTTTTAAGGAAGAAGTGAATGTTTCAAGAGTTAAGATAAAAGGCGCTGTTGTTATAAATTACCTGAATTAAATAGAGATATAATTATGATTTTCACTTAAAAAAGATATGAGAAAATAAAGTAATTTCTATGCCTCTGAGCAATTTAATTGGCAGTTCTCAAAGGAATTTTTTTTTACTGATACAAAGTTCTCTGAAAATAAAAACAAATTGCTAAAAAAGGGACACATTTTCGGATTATTGCAAGTTTCTTTTGTGAAAAACGACTGTTTATGGTTTTGTCTTTAAACTTTAATACAGCTCGTATTTTTTTATTGTTTATCTATTTATTTTGTGCTCTCCATTTTGCCATCATTCAAAGCTCTTAACAGAATCCCGTTATTTCATGCTTTTCACTCAATGATTGCTGATCGGTTTAAAGACATTTTATCAAAAATTGTAAAAACAACCTTTGTTTTGTCTTCTAACTCTATATTTTGTGATTTATGGTACAATAGAAAATCGAAAGAGAATGATTTTGTAATAGGGGCTGCAACTAACAATGTCGTAAAAGAAAGTTTAGAGGAAGATTACAATAAGTTTTATTTCAACATATTTAGAAGTTACTTATGCGGAGTATGAGATTACATAATGCTTAAACATCCAGTCAAGGATGAAAGGATTTTATGTACTATACTTGTAATGTTTTTGCTCTGGCATATACTAATTAAATTTATTATTAAAAGCATTTATAATATAATTTTATAACTTAAGAGTTTTTTCTGTTGAGAAAGTTCTGATATTTTCAGTGTCGTAGGTTGCCAAGTGTGAATAAGGTAGCAGCACTGCAAAATGAGTGATACAGTTGGAATGACATTTGTTCCCCAATATAGACTTCATCCTCAAAACTCCAGTCAGGGCAATAAAAATGAAGTTTTATGAGTTAAATGTAATTGAATGGCTAAGGGTAATTCACTCTTGAGGTATCGTAGAAAATCGGTAATGTTATTTCAAAATTGTAAGTTTGGGAAAACTTTGATAGTTTATGTAGTAAAACTCTAATAAAATCCTACTGCGTATTGAGTAAATTTGAAGTAATCTGGCATTCAATCATAACACAGTCTTCTATTGAGCCAACTTTCATTTTACATTTCGTGAAGAATGTGTCAGGCATACAAGATGACTGAAAGCCCAGATGGCCAGAAACACCAAAAATGTTAGACGAACGAAGTGTGGTACGTATAACGGGATAGAAAGGAACATCTACAATGATTTCGCTAGCACTATGTTTTGAAACAAACTTTAGGAAAAGAAAATTCGATGCCTGAATTTTTTATGTTAGTTTGGTACTTTTAGTGTGATTTCTCTCCATTAAAATGAAAATTTGATGATAAATGTGAAAGATAATCTGACCAAATGTGAATTAGGATGCACCGATTTCTTTATCAACAATCTATTGCATATAAAAAACAAAAACTTAAGTGTTCTGCATTTCGAAAAAAGTTTTATGAAGGGAAACGTTTTATGTTGGCTGGGTTCTTGTTTATTGCTTGATGTAATTTTATTAGAGATTTGGCATAAAGGTGAAAGATTTGAGTCTGCAAAATAAAAATATGCTTTTATGAAGGTGGTGCAATTAAGAAGCTAATTACTTCATTCTGCTCATGAATTGTCGTTTGCCGTACTTGCTTTAAACAATGTTTCTTGTATGCTGTGGATTTCTTTGCTTAATATGCAGAATGCTTGCCAATTTTTAAACCATGTGGCTTATTACTTTTAAGGCAGTCCGTTACATTGTATTTGAAAAAGGCTGGAAAACAATTATTAGTCCAAAGGGGCAATTTGCCCTGAAGGACTATTAATTTCGTTTTGCCATTTTGCGTCGGTTCATTATAAATGTCGGTTCACTTTTAAAATTATTACCACCAAATATTATTGCCCTGTGTTATATTTAAAGAAATTAAATAAAGAACAATCTCCATAAATGTAGGTATATGGGATAAAACAATAGTATTGGATAAAACAATAGTACCTAGAGCCACCAAATTTTGAATAATATAGTCTTCTACAGAATATGGCCTTCTGGAAACCCAAATTTGGAATGTGAAATTTGTTTTATTATTGATTTAATATTTTGCAACAGTTTTACGAATTTTTGATTAACAAATTCAACGATTTTATAGTTAGCAGTGGCAGCACTGTACGGAGAAAAACAAAATTCCAGCGCGAGACTGTGTATCCGAAATTCTAAAGCTTTACTCATCTGAAAATAATTTTTCAATGTTGCTGATATTTAATACATAAAGGTAACATACAAAACGTTAAAGGAACGCCCCTTTGGGCATAATGTTATATCTGAAAACTTTCAGTTTTTTCTTTTTTGATATTTTTTCTTTTGACAAAAGAGACCATACCAAACTAATTTTAAGGCTTAATGTAGGTTGTTGAAGTTTGTTAGAGAATTTTGCTATATACTGTAACGATTTGATGCCCGGCAAATGCATAGTTTACCTTGGACATTTGCTGAATTTGTCAGCGAATGTTGAGATTTAAAATCATTCCTTCACAGCAATGTGTAGAAGTAAGCATTTAATTCATCGGTGTAATTTTTGTATGGTAAGTTTTTCCACTTTATTCATGCAGGTAATCAACCTATTCATGTTGGGCTTAATTGCTAATCTTTATACTTCTTGGACCAAATTAAGATTTTTTTTTCACTTTTTACATTTATTTTTCAATTATTATTTGCTGTAATAACAGCATTAAGTAAACCACTACAGTTCTCTTAAAACAAATACTGAGCTGAGATGTTTTAATCCAGCTTTTTTAAGCTTTTTAATTATGCTCGAGAACAGTCTGGTATTTTCTCGATTTTTCTGGATAGCAACAGCAATTACGAAATATATCTATTTATTAATGTTAAATGCACGCGCTCTTGTATTTTTACTTTTTCGGCGTAGCTCTCTCTTACAATTCGTCAGCCGCTGTTTTGCACGGGAATATAAATTTAATTACAAGTCTTTTAAAAATAGCTAAATAAATACAAAATCCGGAACACCGCTCCCTTCCCAAGGGCTGCATGTCCTGGGAAGTACAATCCCTGGACAGGAAGCCAAACTTACAACTAAGGCATCAATGCAATAATAAACATTTACATTACAATAACAACATAAACAATAATTGCAGTAAGTAACTTTCAGCAAATCAAATACTATCAAACGGTAAATACAAATCAAATATTATGAAATACTAAATACAAATCATATACTATGAAATACTAACTACAAACCAAATACTATCAAATACAAATCAAATACTATAAAATACGGATCAAATATTATCAAATTTAGAAACAAAAAGGACCATGTACATGTAAGTATACATGGTTTATAAATGTAAATGGTACTTATACTAAGTACCATTTACATTTATAAACATTACGTTTTTATGGCCATAATAAGGAGCTAACGTGTCCTAATGAACGACTTTATGTTTAGAGTTCGACGACTTACAGATCCCAACCACGACGCCGTTCAGCCTGTTTAGGATCGTGTACGAACCATCCCACGGTGATAGTAGTTTCGGTCAGAATCCTTACAGTCCAGTCAGACTCCACAACCGCATCTTGTCTCCTTCGTTAAGTCAATGTCCAGCAGCTCTGGTGCTATATCGTGTCTTCATCTTGTCCGTCGCTAAGTTCACTAGCTCTCGTGCAAAGTTGTACATTACTTCGAACCGGGCCTGGAGGTCTTGAATATATTCCTCAGTCGATGAGGCGCATCCGGAGGGCGACCAAATAAACGATCACAAGGTAGCCGAAGGTCACGTCCGAAGAGCATCCTAGGTGGAATATAATCGGTAATCTCATGGACAGCGCTGCAGTAAGCAAATAAAAACAGTGCTAACGTCTTGTCCCAGTCCTGTTGGTTTCTCGAAACCACCAATGAGAGGTTATTCAGGATGGTTCGATTAAACCTCTCTACCATCATATCCGATTGGGGATGTAAAGGCGTCGTTTGGGTTTTGCCAATGCCAAGTAGCTTGCAGAGTTCTTTGATTACTGCCGAGGTAAAATTCAGTCCCTGATCTAAATGTAACTGAAAAGGTATTCCGAACTTGTGTGTATCCAGTGCTGTGTCATTACTCTGCTACTGTGACAGCTTCTTGATCAGGAATAGGATATGCTTCAGGCCACTTAGTGCAATAATCAGTGACAACCAGGATGTATTTGTTGCCATCAGCAGTTCATGGCAAAGGTCCCAAGATGTCAAATGAGAAACGTTCAAAAGTTGCTCTTACATTCTAAACTTGCAGCTTGCCTCGGCTGCGTTTCTTCGGTCTTTTCTGACCTGCACAGGCATCGCAAGATCGGCAGCACTTTTGCACGTCATCCTTTGCATTGAAGCGCTCAGGAAATCTCTGCAAGGTCTTCATTATTCCAAAACGGCCTTCTGGAGGACTGCTATGTAGTTCTTTAATGACATCCCGAATCCGGGAAGTATCAGCTGCCATCGAAAACTCTTCCTATCATCCAGTTCGAATTTCAGGTACAAGACGTCTTTTCGAATGTGGAATGAGTCCCAGAGAGCCCAATATTATTTTGTCATAAAACTATAGCTTGAAATGTCCTGCCAGGTGGATTTTCTGTTTGAGATCTCCTTTAAATAAATTATAGGTTTAATCTCGCCATCTTACAGCTGGATATTCTTCACTTCGTAGTAACTCCATGGGTCTTGGTCAGCCGATGTTGATGTAATTTGCCATTTGACAGGATTAAGCAGCTGGTATTTAGCTTCGACTCTGGAAGAGTATCGGCAGTTTTCTGGGAAAGGTCTTCTAGACAGGGCGTCGGCATTTCCGTGTGATGATCCCTTCCGATGACGGATAGTGATGTCATATTCATGGAATCACTGTATGCACCTGCCTATTTGACCTTCAGGATTCTTGAAATTTAAAAGCCATGCCATGATGATCGCGTATGATCGGCGCGGATCAGGAATTTTCTGCCGTGTAGATAATGATGGAAATGTTCTACGGCTTTAACTGTGGAGCGCAAGTCTGTTCTGGTGACATAGTAATTCCTCTCCGGTTTTGATAGGCACTTGCTTCAGTAGTCTATGACACGTTTTTGGCCCTTTATTTCTTGGAACAAAACAGCCCCGATACTCTGATTGCTCGCATTCGTGTCAAAAATAAATGGTTTGTCGAGCTGAGGATATGTCAGGATTGGAGCCGATGTTAAAGCTTCCTTCAAGTTGTTAAATGCGTACTCGCAATCTTTTGTTCACTAGAACTTTTGTTTGCTTTCTGTCAGTTTGTGAAGGAGTCTTGCGACGGAAGAAATGTCCTTCACAAATATCCTGTAGTAGGTGCAAAGCCCTAGGAAGCTTCTCGGCTGATGGACATTTTCGGGACCTATCCAGTCTTTAATCACTCTTTCAGGATCCGTGCGCTCACCTTCAGCAACGATGACATGTCAGAGGTAAGTCACTTCCTGTCTGAATAATTTACATTTAGAGGGACTTAACTTTAGATTTGCTTCTTTCAGTTTCTGAAGCACCTTTCTAAGATTATCTAAATGTTGTTTAAAATTCTTTCCTACGATGATGATGCCGTCCAGGTATATCAAACAGGCTTCGTAAGAAAGACTTTTCAAAACAGTCTCCATGAGGCGTTCAAATGTTGCCGCCACATTACATAGTCCAAACTGCATCACCTTGAACTGCCAAAGCTCTTTTGCGGTAGTAAATGTCGTCTTTTCTCTGTCATCAGGATTATCTCTACTTGGCAATATCCATTCTTTGAATGAAGCGTCGAAAACCACTTGTTTCCAGAAAGATTGTTCAGAATGTCGTCAATTCTACGAAGAGGGTAGCGGTCTTTCTTCCTAACCTCGTTCAACCGGCGATAGTCAACGCAAAATCTGGTTAAACCGTCTTTCTTCTTTACCAGGACAATGGGAGATGCCCAGGGACTTGCTGAAGGGTCGATGACATTGCTTTCTTGCATGTTCTTTAGAGTTTTTCTAACCTCTTCCTTGCTGAGCGCAATCACTTCTTCGTTGCTAAACGCAATCGCAAATTTCTAACCTCTTCCTTGCAATTAATTGCTAAACGGAATCGCCAGACGTCTTGGATGTTGCTTAATTTGTGGGTGATCTCAGGTGTCAATTTTGTGATGTGTCAATCTGGTTCTATCCAAGACAGAAGACAAGCGGGAGAAAACATCATAAAATCCTTGAATGACATGTTCGGTAGCATTCATCTCTTCATCGTTTATCTGCGCATTCTGCAATAACTCTGATGTAGCGCTTTCTGAAGACACGGATTGTGGGGTGTTAATGTTTCGTTTAACGCTGGTTACTTGAGTATATGCTGCAACCACTTCACCTTCCTTAATAACTCTCGCCATTTTGGTAACTCTCACCAGGATAACGGTTGGCGATAGGTCGACGAGTGCTGAGGTTACTATTAATCCTTTTGGGTTGTTACTTTTCTTGGGATATTCTATGATGCCGTTGCGGAAAATTTTTATTTTCAGCTATGGATCCAAGATGTAAAAGTTTTACTCTTGTGGGTATTGTGATATCGTCTTGAGTTATTATTTGATGGACAGATTTAGCTTCTTCACGATTAATTGCGCATAGGCCTATGTCCTCAGGGGAAGAATGCAGTTCGTTATTTTTAGTCCAAGGAAGAATTGTATTTCCTTAGAAAATCCAATCCGAGCATACAAGGATCTGTAATATATACTCCAAAGGCCGCGTGATGGTAGGCGGCACTTCCAAACGTGATGTCAACGTTTACTTTTCCTTCGATGTCGATCTTCTCGCCGGATACAGTCCGGAGGGTAACGCAGGGCGGCGTCCAGATACGTTTACCTTCCAGTTATTCAGCCAAATCTTTTCTGATGATGGTAATGTTGGCTACTGTGTCAATGCTCGTATTGCAGGGAACTTCGTTGATATGTCCCATGATAAAGAATCCATTACTCCCACCCCTCATGGCAGAAATCTGAAGCGGTTTAAACTGGGGCTTTTCATTATCTGGCAACCTCCGCCCCGCGAGGGAGCAATAAATTAGTTTCCCTCCTTCTTGGTAGGCGCGGTCTTAACATCCTTGGCCTGTGGTGTTCTGTAGTTTCTTCATATGTGCCTTTCAGCACCACAATTCCAGCACTTTACGGTCGGTTTCTTGTCCCCAATATTCCATCTCAAGGCAATGAGTTATCTGGTTAAATCGTCTAGACGAGCAGTGACTTGATGCACTGGCTCCTGGACTTCAGCAGCTCTGATTGGGTGGCAGTCTCTACGAGTTGCTTGCTGCGCTGCCTCGAATTTCATGGTGTGCACTACACCGCTTTTCAAATCCTTCACTTCCGCCATTCTCAGAGCTTTCTATATTTCGGTATCTCGGATGCCACCGATAAAGTACTCTAGGGACAGTACTTCCTTCGTTTCTGTCGGATACTCCATAAAGGCGAGGTGAAACAGTCTTTCAATATCCGTGGCGAGCTCCTAGAGTGTTTGGGTGGGCTTCTGTTGACGGGACGTGAATTAAAGCCTGCTGTAGTCTTTCAAACATGTCTCGCCAAAACGCAGGTCCAGCGTGCAGGATAAACTTCGAAGTCTAATCCTGGTTTTCGGGAAGAGTCTGCAGTATATCCGCTGAGTCTGCTCTCAGAGAAGCTGCAATATGACAGGCCTTAGCGTGGAAATCCCCTCCATTCGCATCTGCAACCGTAGAAAATTGTGTGTTATGTACTTGCCAGGTCTTCCCATCATATGTCGATAGCTTTAGAGACAGATGAGTAGGCATGGATAGAAATTTGAAACCATCCGAATTTCTCCCTGCCATCGCTACGAATTTCTTTAAATTGTCAACGTCTTTGGCAACTGCAGATACCCTGTCATCAATTTGTTGTTCGATATGTCCTTGGACGACAGAAACGTTTTCTTCAATTTGTTGTTCGATTCGCTGTTCCATAGCTGAAAATCTTCCTTCGATTCTTTGCTCCACAGCAGAAACTCTCTCTTTTATTCACAGAAGAAACTCTTTCTTGAATTTCTCTAAATTTATTTTCAACAGCGTCTTTATTGCCTTCCAGGGACTCAAATTTGTTTTCTATTATACAGATAATCTCTTCTTTAATAGATTCTTGGGCAGCTTTCTCTCTTTTACGGAATCGTTCATGTCTTCTTTAATTGCTGCTTTGCGAGCTTCTACCTTTTCTTGGAATGCAGCAAAGGCAGTCACTAACTGTCTCAACTGTTCTTGCATCGCTCTTGTGATTGGCATTCAAATCCCAATTCTGACACCAAAAAATGTTGCTTGCCTACAGGTTAGTAATGGATTGAATGCACAAGTCGTTAAAAAGTTAATAAAATTTATTCTTTTCAGAAGAAATAAAACAAAATGCTGAAATATTTCCTCAAAGATATTCGTACAGTATCACAGTATCTCACAATAGTTTTTTTTTGAAGTACTAAAACATTAAACAGAACTCAAATTTAAAGTACAGAGAAAACTAATTGGATCTCACGGCGAATTCGCTACAATCAATAATAACACTAAGTAAACAACTACAGTTCGCTTAAAACAGCTACTGAGCTGAGTTGTTTTAATCCGGCTTTTATAAGCTTTTTAACCATGCGCGAGAACAGTCTGACATTTTATCGATTTTTCTGGATAGCAACAGCAATTACGAGATATCTATTTATTAAATGTTAAATGCACTCGCTCTTGTATTTTTACTTTTCCGGCGCAGCTTTCTCTTGCAATTCGTCAGACGCTGCAATGCACAGGAAAATAAAACAATTTGATTACAATTCTACTAAAAGTAGCTAAATAAATACAAAATCTGTTACAATATGTATATAAAACATGAAGTATAGGCTTTTTATTTCAATTTTTCATGCAGCCTATTTAGGCTCATATTGAAAAGCTAACTGAAGTGCATAGAGCTATACCAGTGTTTCTTACATATACCACCGCTTCCATATGTTTGCTATACATAGGTTTGTTGCGGCCGATTGCAACCAAAAGAGAGATGACAGTTTAATGTTATAGCAGCCCCTATACAAAATTTCAACTTTCTAAGCTACTCGTTTTTGAGTTATGTGAGATACATACGTACGTACGTACGTACAGACGTCACAAAAAAGTCTCTTACAATCTTACAATCCATTTTGAAAAAAAAAGAGTTTTTTTTCTGCCAGTAAGTAGAGATATCACCCAAAAATATCGTTCAAGTGGATTCAAGAGTGGTCAAAACGGATATTTTTTTGAAATATGATACGCGAAATTTTACTCTTGAATATGCTTTACATTTTATTTATATTATTGCGTATGTGTGGGGAATTTTGTATTTTATACAAATTATAAAATCAACCTATCTTTGTAGTACTTGGAATGTGTTAATATTTTTAAAATACACACTGACTTTATGTTCATGCAACATGAAGAGGGTGTTTAAATCCTTTTTAAACAATTTTGGTCTGGTTCAATAATATTTAAAATGTAAAGAGTATTTTATAAATGTTCATTCTGATAGTCTCTATTTTTGAATTATTAAGTTTGCATTGTGATATTCATTATCGATCTGGTATCGATTTTCATCCCTCATCCAGTACTTTCCAGTACTAATCATGGTGGCTGTATACTTACAAAGAGCTCTTTTCAAGGGACGAAAAATACAATAGTCTATGAGTCAAACGTCGGGGGGAGTACAGAACTGGAATACTTGGAAAAGATACATATACGGTACCTGCATCCGTCAAGTCTTCATTTGTTCAAGGAAAAAAAGTAGTGGTACTTTTCAAAGTGTGACTTGCTGCGTTGTCTTGAAGAAGTTTCACTCTTCGAAAGCAAATCTTAAATTGTTTTATTGATACGCATATATAAAGGCTGACCTAATGGCGTTAATCTGCCTGAAAGAACAGTCATGTGTGTATTAAACTCTTTCAACAGTTTCTTTGTGTTATCCGTTATATCGGATTTAAACATATCCCGGACTAAAAGCATCGCTTTGACAAATATTTCTTACCCACAATTTCGCATCATGAAAACATCATTTGAGAACTCACATTTTGGCACCAGTTTTTTTTTTTAAAATAAGCATGGGCTTTAATTTTTGTACCAGCCGTTAAATAGGAAATCATTACAGTGAGGTGAGATTTTTCTTGACCTGTTGTTTTACGTAAACCATTTTTGTGCTTTTCACATCAGTCGCACATCTATTGTTTCTCTTATCGCTTGTCAATTCAGTATACATTTGTTTGAAAATCCTGGAAAAAGTATCAAATGATTGACTTAAAAAAATATGAGCCTTCTCCAAGTATCTTTCATGTTTTCCCGTAAAGAAAAGGGTGCGTATTATATAGCGAATATTTCTAGAAATTAAAAAATATAGTTTGACTTTGTAGGTGTGCTACATTATACGACAGAATATACGGTAATTATTTTCAGCCATTATTTTTTTTTACTTTGCAGCAGTATTCCTCAGGGACTACCAACAGTACCACGCAATTCCGCTTATGACATGAGCAAACAAGTTCCAGCAGGCCAGCCAGGAATGTATCCAAACTCTGGTGGTATTCCAACTGCATCTCAGCAACACCACCAGCCTGTCATAGGAGCATCTGCACCATCTCCACAGCCTTCTCCTATGGTACAGCCGGATCAGCAAATAAATAGTGGGCATAATATGTCAATGAATGTAAGGGTGCATTAAAAATTATCAAACGTATAAAAAGAATTATCATATTTACTTGTTTGCATGCCTAGTTGTTCACTTATTTTGAAAAAGGGAGGGAAGCTTAAAAAATGTTCTTCATCCTAGAATCAATATTATTAATGTAGTTGACATGATTAATTTTTGTTTTCAATTTCTTGGCTTACAGTCAGTGTCAGCTTATGGTCAAATAAATATGGTAATCCATAGTGCAATTTGTCATATAGCTTTGACTTTTTCAAACACAGTTTAATTTAGATTATATGCTGATCTCAAATCATCATTGTGGCCAGTAAGAGAATACAAATAATATCAGATACATGTATTAGTTGATAACAAAAATACATTTTTTATGTAATACATTGTAGAGTGTGATTAAATTTATAATATTATTGCATTATTATTATGCATTTTAGCTAAAGCAGTGTAAGTTTAACATGACCCATTTGCACCGCTTT
>KK113599.1:116892-131995 GCA_000611955.2 Stegodyphus mimosarum | reverse complement strand
GTGCCGTAGGTCGAGGTTAACAAGCAAAACGAATGGCTCACACAACTATTTTTCTCTTAGTCAAACAAGAAACAAACGTTCCAGTACATATGTTTGAAGCAAAGAAAAAGAGATAATATATTATTTCTCGGTTATAAAACAAACAAAAAGCTAAACAGTTACAAAGCTAACAGCTTCTGTTATTTTGTGGTTTAAAACAGTTTCACAAAGACACAATATTGGTATTATGAAATAATTTTTTAGAAAAAATCGTCCACTACAGTTTCGAGCTGTTGACAGTTAGCCGATAACTAGTTTCCTTTACTTTGAAATTTTAAATTACAAAAAAAATTATAAACATCTACGAGCTTTATGTAGACGAAGGTATAGACAGCGGTCATGTTCAAGATATCTTTAATATTTGTAGGGATTTATATTTATTTTAAAAAACCAGTTAAATTTAATTTTAAGTTACTTTCCTGTAAGCCTTCATTCCCCTAATTATCAGTGCCAGAATATTTAAATTTGGTACCGCGCGTAAGGAATGCAAATTCTACCAGCGGGAGAAAAAGTTTAAATATTGATGTTCTAGCAGGGAAAGTTAGAGCGAGTATGAGAAATCTCTGTGCGTGGTCGTACGTAAGCTTCCGCTTAGCAGTTATTGCTGGTTAGACGTGGCTTAAAAGCTATTATCTTGCTGCCACTAGACTCATCTACGCGCTGTAGGATACAGAATTGTATAAGACCATGTAGTTTAATTCTACTACTCGTGAATATCTCCAATTTTGAGTTTGATTCTACTGTTTCAGTTACCGCCCAAGCAGAGGCGCAGTATGTTAGCGTCAAGTAGACGCATTGTAAATAATTTAAAGAGTTTAATAAAGGGTAGTTTTAACCCTTCTTCGGTGCAATCACTATTTCTCCAGATTCTACACAACAGATAGACAGTAGAACGTTACGAGGTTATTTGGTTGTTTAAAATGAAGTTTGGTTATTGGGTAGTCAAGTAATGTTTACGTTCGCCTCTTTCTCCACATACACAGGTGTCTGATTAAGAAACATTTCTTTCATAAAAGTGTGTGATTAAAGGGCTATGTCCCGTTATATATCAATATATGTACTTTACCATATATCATGCAATATTTATACGTACTTTACCACATATCATACACTATTTATACGTACTTTACCATATATTATACACTATTTATACGTACTTTACAATTTATACAATTTTTTCACATACATATGAGCTATACCACAATCAAAATAACCAACCAAATACCTACACTATACAAACCCTATATCCATATATATATATATATATAATAGAATTATAAAATTGCAGCTAGATGCGCAGTTTTTACAAAACCATAAAACGCTATCGTTCAAGTTTTAACTTTTTAAAGAAATATATATATGGAACGGTCCTTTCATTTTCATTTTTATTAAACGGTCCTTTCATTTTTAATGGCTGTCAATTAACGTTAAGCTCTTCGTGTCTTTTACGATAAATTAATTCGTGCACTTTTAGAACGGTTGATGCTGGGGGAAAAAGCGTAAAGGTTATATTTAAAATACAAATTTGACTGATGGTTTAAACTCAGAAATAAGACTTACAATACGTAATTTTATTTTAAATCCAAATTAGTATGCTAATCTGATGTAGGAAATTCATTTCATGCTGATTATAATCATTATTCGCCAGATGTCTTTACTTTTAAGTCAATTAATTAATTCTCAAATAAACACAATTTATTTACAGGAAACAAATCATCCGTATACAAAGAATCCTTTTGGGAAGTACCCTATTTCCTGTCTAAAGGCAATGAAAAGAATCTTTTCAAGCAAATAGTTTTACTGGTGTTATTTATCAGGCATCCGAGGTTCGCTACTCGTTCCAGACTAAATCGTTATACAAGTTAAGTTTCAAATTTAATAGGGCTTTCAGACAAATCTTGAGCGCTCAATATAACCAACTGTGGATAACTTAATTAACATTCTATCATGTCAAATAACCACCATTATCGCATATATACGGTAAGCTTATCTTACATCATGTGCTGAATAAAATATTATATATTGGAAACGAAAATATTACCTAATAAATCCCTTTAAACTAGAGCAAGACCTGAAGTTGCTCATATTGATATCAAAATTCTGCACCATAATAATAATAACAATTTAATAATAATAATAACAACTGCTTATAATGACAATTTTCAGTAGAGGCTTCCTAGATAAACTAAGTACTTAACCTTGCATTAAATAAATAGATAAACTGCAATCTGGGATTTCTGCCTTCCGAAGAGTTGCTCAGCTTTTGTGAAGGATGTACACGTTTTTTTCATTATTTGAATCTAGTTGTAAATACGCAAGCTTTACAGTACGCTTCTGGAGATACGTAGTGATTTCAAAACAAAGAATAGATTATAAAAGAAAAATTATTTATGATGTTATTAATAACAACCAGAAAATATACAAAAGAATGTAGATCAAAATGCAGATCTACTCCCTGAAACACAAACCTTATTCTTCATGTAGATAATTATACAAAGCATACAAAATAAATTTCCGTTAAAAAAGGGATGTTTTATATAGGAAGTATGCCTTTCCGGAAATAAATAATGAAGTCCATCTCTTTCGGTTATAACGCCAAACCAAATTCAAACAAGACTGTTACTTGCTTTCAAAAATACGCTCAATGTGTTTATATTTCTTAAGGTTCATTTCAAATGTTTTAGATTTAATATGAGACAAAAACCCGAATATGTGTGTGTGCGTGCGCGTGTCTAAATAAATACACACTCAACTCCCGAAGGGCATTTTAAGGAAAATTAGCTCGTATACACATTACACATGTGGAAAACCAGGAAAATGCCTATACCGCCAGCCCGTTTGCCGGGATTCGAACCCTGTTCAGCCGCTGGAGACTCTAGGCGGTAATGAGGAATAAGAATGATAATTAATAGGAAAATAACCTAAATGGTTTACTTGTATTTTCAAATAGTGTCATCTGGAGAATAAAGTATTTCGTTACAAAAATGAACTAGATTTATTGTGTTTTATTTATATACCGTGCTTTCTTGCGTATTAGACCCCCCCCCCTTTTTTTTTTTTTTTTTTTTTTTGGATAATTTTATCGTTCGAAAGTCAGCAAGGAAAAAAATTTCCGAAGAATACGTTTACAGTAAAAACACAGCAAATGTAAAGTAGTCTTGGATAAACTTCACGTGTTATTATTTCGTTTAAGACAAACCTATATTCCAATAAGAACGCATAGTACTATTAATATTGTAATATCTTAAGAGATATCTTCATTTCTACATCCCTGCAACTTGAGTCTCGCCCATTCTTATTGTTTTCTTTGCTACTCCTTAGGCCTCAAATCATCCATAAATAACTAAAGAAGATGAATTAAATACATTACAAAACAGGCACAATAATTAAAAACAATTATTTCCACAAAAATATTTTTAATAACTAGGTTGGATAAATGAAAACTTGATATTTTTAATTAGAGAACAAATGGTTTAATAAGAGGGATTATTCTGAAAGAAAGTTCTACAGATCTAACTGAATCTAAACCCTAGAATGCATCCAACTGTCCCTGTTATTACAATTAACTCTTTATTTCAATAATTTTCTAACAATCTTAATTTGAAAGAATGAAGAACAAGTTCATCCTTGAGACCTTTTTTGCTTATCAAAAGTATAATGCTATTTAAGACCCCAGACGAAATAACATAAACAGTACTGTTTACTTTTGTTACAAATCTCTGTTAATTATTTTACTTTATTACAGTTTTGTTGTGATAATCATTTTCCTCATAATTAGTAAAGGATTAATGCCACATGCGCAAAACAAACAATACAAACTTGAACAAAGATTTTGCTTTTAATAATGTTTGTATTAAAAGCATAATATTGTTCAAGACCCTTGAAAGAAAAACAGCATAAACAGAACCTTTATTTTTATTATAGTTTTCTATTAATTGTTTTACTTAGAAATTCCTCAGGATAATAATTTTCCTTAGAATTTGTTAAAGAATATTTGCATCAAAACCACAATATCGTTTAAAACATCACAAAACTATTTTATAGATATGCCAGTTCATTCTCAATTTTCAAACATCATTAATAATACTTCTGATAGGTAATCTTCACAACAAAAATAAAAAGCATTAAGAGATTTCGAGGTTTGTCTTAGTTTGTTGATGGGCTTCATTTGAATTTTTGAAAATAATGGTGTTACCCTCTCCCAGAAAAAAAAATTCGTCATATAAATGGTTAAAAGTCTGAAACCCGTATAAAACCGCTGAATTAAATATCATCTAAAATTAGTGTATTGTTTTTGAGCGAAATTTTGATTACATCGCTGAGCAATAACTGACTGAAAGCAGGTTTTATTATTAAAATAATAAAATAGCATTTTAGGTGCGATTTGCTTTTGTTTCCAACTCATTCCTTTTGATAAATAATGCAATTTCAGTACTTAGAAAATGATATTTTTTAAGAAACAAAACAAAAAGACATGTGTTCTCTTTCCTAAAGTATACTTATAAAACATGTTAATCAAAAAATTAATTACATTTGAAATCGAATTGTTAAATAATAGTTCTAAAGTCATGCTTGCCGTAGTGCCGTGAACGTGCTTGATGTGAAACTTCAGTGCATATCAAATCAAATATGCATAGCGGCACTAAATAACTGGAATGAGATAATACAATAATAATGTATTATTGTATTAAGTTACTGAAATGAAACAATGTTTACATAACAACGTAAGTTTACGTGTTTCTGCAAATAAAGTGTGTTTTACCGGCACTTGTTTGTTCTTCTTCCTTTTTCACTTGTGTGTCAAGAAACTGAAATTAAACTGAATTTCAAATTTTGTTAACTCAAATTTTTTAATGTTTTCAGTCGTACATTTTATTGGATTGAAATTATCCTTAAGCAACTTTTAAAAGGAAGTATATTTATTCCAGAACGATATGAACATTATTAATCGGCTTCTGGCAAAATATGTTTTAGAAATGTTAGCGGTATTCTGTAAACTCATGTTTCATTAAAAAGTATTTTATCCGGATATGTACGTGTTATTGGATACACAATTAAATTTCTCTTATGAATGTAATTTAATAAAACTGTATCAATATTTTATGCTCTTATATTTGTAAAAAACTCACCGCTAAATTCTTTAACCTGTTTTTCATCAATCCACAGCGTAATATCTGAGCCATGTTTGTCTCTCGATCCCAGAACCAGCCGCAAATATAAAAACACAATTACGAGAAGAAACTTCATGATCCTCACCTGCACCACTGAACAACCCCCATGAATATCTTTTCGATCACCTGCTTCATTTCCCCCGTGCAAGGGATGCACAGCTCTGACGTCATCTCCACTCCTCCTAACCAATGCCTAGCCAGGCATGCGGCTTTCCCCGAGGCTACCCACATTTAAGTTCTGGGTTCCCACATTTGGCAGGAAATCAAAGGTTCGTGGTAAAGTGCAAGAAAACTGAATGAAGTTTTTTACTGTAGTTATTCCCCGGTCTGCGAAAGAAAATCTTTTGATAGATTTTTCGCAAAACAAAATGTGTAAAATAAACACTGAATTACTGTTGGTTTATGCTAGAAAATTTTGAGCTAGTTTCCAATTAATTTTTTTTTTATCAACTATAAATATTGTATTTACGAATTTCACTATTTGTTGGTCCCGAAACGTTTATGCTCTTTTTTTTCACGTCGTTCCTATTTTCCAAAGTTCGATTTTATGAATATTCTTTGCAGTCCATGAGTTCCTATAAACGCGAGTCATATGTATTTTGAAAAATGCTATCACCGCAGCCTTTTTTTTATCAAAATATACCGAACTATGTAAAAGTATTAACCACGATATCTATATTTCTTAATTAGTGAAATTAAGCTAAGAAAATTATTACAATATGTTAGTTTTGCAAAATCAGTGTTATTACAAAAGAGCGACGTCATTTTATTCTTTGTGGAATTGTATTTTATCCTTCAAACGCAAGAAGATTTCGTGTACACGTAGAGGTGGTTGGAATAACAGAAATACATCATTATAGTACCATCGCATTAACTGTGCAGTTCCGCCCCAAAATTTTGATGGAGAACAACCCTTGAGTTCGAGGGTCTGCCACCCCTCGCCCCTACCATCAACCTCTCGAGAGGACTTTTGGCTGGCCTTGTATTTTGAGTGCCCCTCTTGCCGCACAGACGACGCTTTTATGCGTTCATAAGGAAACATACCTTCTCCGGGATTCGAACTTGGACCCATCGGTACAACGGTCAGCGTCACCAACCACTATGCAGGCTATACAAGCTCAGCGGCAAGTTTCATGAATAATATTTTGAACAAAAATAAAATTAAAAAAAAAATAATAATAATAATGTGCAAAAGAGCTTAATGATAAAAATCAAATTAATCATGCGCAAATATTTTTAATCAAATATTCGGCAATCTAACAGCTTTTTGAAAAGCACCAACTTTAAGATTTGAAAAATCGCACATAGTTCCAGTGGCAAAACTAGAAATTTATTAGGTTATTAAGCTACATAACACATGTGTAATGAATTACCAGAAAATAGTTAATTATACAAATATCCTTCAGGCTTCAAGGTTTCATTCTACATGTTGAAGTAGAACTCGATGATTTGCATTAAGGAATGTGCTTGGCGGATTTTTCTAGAGAATAAGGATTTGACTTACTTTTCTGACATCTTTACTGACATTTGCTAGAAAAAGTCTCATACAGGCAGTCAAACTTAATATTTACCTCACCCGAAAAAAAAAAAAATATTAAAAACTCTTTTGTAAAATGAGTGTAGCTTTTATTTTTCTTCATTATTTCGTTATTTGGGCAATACGTAATACTTTATTTATAAACAAAATTCAAAGAAATTCACAATCAAAAAAGAAGCGGAATATTGCCCACGAAAATGCTCGGAAATTAGTAGAAAGAGTAATTTTCGGCTCCTGTTACAGCAAATGTTAGCAGGAAACGTTGTTGTAAATGTTAACGTTGCTTTTAGTGGATTTCATCTAAGTTACTTCAGATGTGAATTTCGAAGTTAAAATTGCTTATAACGAAGTAGAGTTTAAAAGCAAATAAATTAGTCTGAAGAAAAGATAATTTCAGAGATCTGTAAAAAATAAGAAATCGCACAATTGGAAGAGTATATTCTTTGATTCAGAGAACGATTGAAATGTTTAAATTAACAGGAGTTTTAAAGCAAAAGCCCAGGCAGGAAGCCCATTGGAATTAGTTTCAAGGAAATTTTAATAGAATTACAGCAGTCACAATAAATCCTCGCCTAACAGCGTCACAATTGGCAAACCATGTTGAAGTAGAAATTTATGAAACACTTTCCATCAATTCTGCCCGAAAGGATTTCGAAAATCATACCTGGTATCGCCATATTACTCCCAAAATCTTTTCACTTCTGAGCAGCAGTGTATTTTCTTAAAAGAAATGCATTAATAAATCCAGAGTATTCTGGAAGCGATGAATATTTTCCGATGGAAGCATATCCTGCATACTCTGCATCAAAGAACGCAAGCTTACTTGGGGAAGATCTTGGACATCAGAAAGAAATCTGATGATAACGATGTGGTATACAATGGTTTATGCTTGCATGGAAAGCAATAGCTTGGACAAATTGGAATTTATTAAATTCACGATGACTAAAAGTTAGACTACTTACACATTTTAAAGTGAAATTTGAAGCAGAATGATTAGAAGCTTTGAATTCAAACGATTACTATTTACAAGACATTGACCTGAGCACTGCTGAATTTGTGAAGCTCTGGATGCTATTATGATATGCCAAAAAATTAATGGTACGATTTAAATATAATAGAATATATGTGGGATCTGCTGGAACATAGAATTTGTCTGCAATTTCAAAGAATATACCGAAGGTTGTAGAAAAATCCAACAATATAAGCTCCCATGGCACATCAGAACAGGTCAAATCTATGTAAAAAAAGGTTTTGGTTTATTTGGTTACGACAAATGACTTGAGGGCTATTTGTCTAAAAGCAGAGATGCCTTTCTGGAGAACATTCTAAGGGAAACTGCCTCGAATCCACATTATACATTGGAAAAAACACGAGAACTCCCAAGTAGCCAGCCCGTTCGTTGGATTAAACAGCAGACCGAAATAGCAATGTTTAATGACGTTACCGCTCTGTCGCTGGTAGGTTTGAAAAAGAGGGCTTGGACTTCTTGAAAGCTGCGCTTTAATTTCATGAACGATAGCCTTTTCTACTGACTATTCAGCTCATTCCCGAATTAAGATTTTTTTTTTCTTTGCTTTAGTTATGTTTCAACATAAAAGTCTTCAGCTTTTGTGATGTGGACGATTAAAGTTTTAAGAAATAAAAATTGCACTAACTTTCATAAAAATTTACTTTTTACTTCCTTGCACGAAGTAAAAAGGAAGTATTTTAATCGTGAAAAATTTCGGGTACCATATTTCAACGAAAATATCTATTTTGACAGCTATCGAATGTGATTTAACGATGTTTTTGAGTGCCACCCGTGCGTAAGGACAGAATAAAGAACTCTCCCCCCCCCAAATAATTATAGAACTGATTTAAAATGGATTCTGAAGAGATTTTTTCGTGGCGTCTGTGCGTACGTACGTATGTAAGTATGTATCTCGGATAACTCAAAAACGAGTAGCCTCAGAACGTTGAAATTTTGTACATAGGGCTGCTATAACATGTAGATGCACCTCTCATTTTTGTTACAATCGGCCGAACCAAAAAGATATAAACATATGTATATATATATATATCCACTCTGTTACTCGGCTCCGTGAGCTCAGTTTCTTTGTTCTTATAAGTTTGTAAATTGTGCATTTTGCTTTAAAAGTGATTGAATTACGTTGTTCTTATCTTTCGGTTAAGATTTTTATGCCCTTAACCTGAGTGCAATAATTGTGGAATTATCAACAATTTAAAAGTTTTTTAAGTGCGGCTAAACCTAATTTTTGGTTATGATCACGTCTATATTTGTTTATATTTGACAATAGTGGATTTGTTGCCAATCTAGAGAAACTAAGCTTCGCAACAACAAAATAACGTCTTCTTTTATTATCGCGAATTAACTTATGCTTGATTCATTCTGGAATTATTATTTAAGTTATTAGCTGGTTTTTGCGAACAAATTGTAATTTTAATTGTAAAAATTGTTTTAACTGTACTTGGTAGTTTATGTTTATCTACATCTTTCAATTTTTAATGAAAATATTTTGAATTTTTATGTATTTTTGCCTTACCGCGAAGTGAGAACTGAATTAATTAGTAGCGCATGCGCATTAAGTAAGCGGCGCTGAATCGTCTGCGAAAAACTTTCTTTTTTATTTGTTTAATTTCTTTTATACATCGTTTTAGATTTATTATAGTATTTGAATAGAACTTGTGGTAATTCTTCAGATGCTATAATTTTTGCTCACTCTGACTTATAAAATGGATGAGATGTAACGCTGTTAAGTGAACCTAGCGCCGAAGTGTGGCTATGGTAAATAAATATAGAGAACTTTAAAGATTGCATTTATTCTATTGTGGTTTATGCGCTATCGACGAAGTAGATTTAATTCAAAATTCGCGATTATAACAGCGTATTCCAGGGATATCTGCCTAAGAGGAGGGATGCCTTCGTGGAGGCATATCTCTCCTTAGTTCCATATAAACGTTCCACATGGGAAAACCAAAAAAAAAAAAAAATCCCATGCAGCCAGACTTTTAATCAGAATGTGAATCCGGATCAAAAAGAAGCAAAACAAAATATATTATGACAGAAGAAAAATAAAATACACATTTACACTGATACAATGTACTTATAAATGTATCAGTACTGCCCAATGTATTTGATAATTAATTTATCAATACTAAATTAAGAACAAGTTTAATAATTACTAGTGACTACCATGGGCTTGTCTTGCAGAGCAGAGCTATTCAAAAGAAGTTTTAATATTAGAAATCGACACTCTAATTTCTTTTCCTATGTTTAACTGAGATCTATATTTTGTCTTCAGAGCAGTCACCGCAAAAAAATTCGGTTTCAAAAAGGTAAGATGTTGGAAATATACATACAAAATGCTTTCGTTTTCAATGCAGAAAATTCATCACCCACCCCTGCCCAAAATTCAAAGAGTGATTTATTACCAAATTGTCTTTTGATTTCCTCACTTGACGTGACATCTATGAAGATTTCTTCTTCGGCAGTTGAGGGCATTTCTAGAGTATTTTGAAATGCATCCCTAACCCACTTGTAACTTGCTATCAAGTTGTCGTCAACAAGAAAATACTTTTTAAAATTATTTGCCAGCATGGCTAAATGATTTTCCAGTGGTTTCAAAATAAATTTTCCCATGTTGTTCTTCAGCCTTGTAAATTTATCCACACATAACATTTCTAGGTTTTTTTTGTTTTAAATTTCTGCTCCGTAATTCCAATTTTCTACAAAAAGCATTACTTTTATCACTCGTCTCCAACATATGTATATTTGCTCCTTGGAGTTAAAGATTCAAGCTATTTAATTTCTCGAATATATTGACCAAGTAGCCCTATTTTATTCCAAATAAAAACATCTCAAAACTTCTCAGCGTCATGTCGGTTTGCCTGTTTTAGAAAAGTGGCAATTTCGTCTCCTGATTCATAAACACATTGCAAAAATTTCCCACATGATAACCATCCTGCATCGCAATAAAATAGCAACGATGAATGCACTGCATCCATGTCTTTACAAAGTATAGAGAACATTCTTGATTTTGGGGGTTTCATTTTTATATAATTTACTGCTGTCACAACTGTCGTTGGTACAATATTCATACCATTTCTTGATCATTCATTTCTTTGGAAGTTAGGGCTTCTGTGTGGATCATGCAATGTGCTCAGATGCACAGTGGAGATTCTTGTTTCCGAAAGTGCTTGTATATTTTGGAATCTTCCAGACATTGTACGAGTACCCATGGTGCATATTCAGACACAATTTTTCCAGTCTTTGTTTGCCTAGTTTCTAAAATTACTTAAAATATCAAATAATGCTAGTGCTGTTGCTTTGAGTTTCATTGGTTTACAAAAAAGTAGTTCTTCTACCGTTGACATACCATCACAAAATCGAACATAAGCAATGAGATGAGCTTCTTTATTGCTATCTGTTGCTTCATCAAGCTGAATTGTAAACGATTTGTCACTCAACTTCCCGAAAAGCTGTTGCTGTACATCTTCAGCTATGCAAATGCAAATAACACGCAGGGGCCTTTCTTTTTCATTTACTTCAGTAGTGGCAAACCCAATATTTAAGTATTCTTGATAATACCTTCTTGATTTAATTTTCGGATCCACGCTCGTCTGTGCATTTGTTGATGCTTTATTATCGTCTAATGTTCGCTTACGACTTAAAAATTTATCCATGATTCTATTTAAACCTACTGCCATTATTTAATGCCATGAATTGCAATTAACGCGCAAATTCCAAAATGCAGATTCCAGATAGATTTGGTAGCGATAGGAGAATCGACTCGACAGCGGCTGGCTGGACCTGCACGAAGTGTACTGTAATTTGGCGGATATCTGATGAACAGAGAGCAACAGAGACTAAAGTATTTTTCTAATCACGTTTGTACTTTTAGAAATGGTGATTGAGGAAATAAATATTTAATTTAATTAAAATTTATTTTCCAATCTGTTCCAATTTAAAAATTAGAAAGGAAAAGTGACATAATACTTATCCTATTACTTAAAAGTAACTTACTTAGAATATCTATTATTTAAAAGCAACATTTTACAAAATTTAATACTTGTCTTAATAATTTGCACGGCTTATAATTAAGATCGTATTGTAGCTCTAGCGTCAAAGTACATTATTATTGCATTCAGTACATTGTTATTGTAAGGGGGGGCGATGAAAATTATGATTGAAAACTGGGTCGCAACTATTGAAAGTTTGAGAAGCACTGACTTAAAAGCACAGATCTATTAATTATGCATCTTTAACTCTCAAAATTTTCTTCGGTAACATTATAAGGGAAAAAAATCATTCTTTTCCAAATTACATTCAGATTACTTCGACTGTGTTAAACCGAGAATGTCTACCGGATTTCAAGGACTTGCTACAAAACTGTATAATCCATCACAATTCTAAGCAGTTTAAGTTAGCTTTTAATGAAAAAAGTGTAATTAAGTTCAACTTGCGTAATCAAAACAAGGCAGATTGATTTGACTTTGTGTTATATCATTTGATATGCAAATATAACTATTTGAATGCTTCTTGCATTTTGATTTATGTAAGTCTCACTGAATTTTATACTGTTACCGTGAAATAGAATAAGCACAGTAGAAACATTAAAAGCATTTTATATGTCCTATTATTAACAATATAAAACGCTTGTATAATGTTTGCTGTCATATAAATAAAATAAAAGTTATTGAAAATAAAAGTTTAATCTGAAGAATATAAAAACTCAAGTAGCACTTAATATAAAATTGCTAGAGAAAGATGGAAGTAGGCAAACTCTTAATTTTAGACTTAATAAACTAAAGTGCCTCAGTATTTCACAATATACCTACAACACTGCTGACAAGGTGGTAGAGAAGTCAGCTGCCACATCCTTGAGTCCGATTTCGAATCCAGAAGAAGACATGGATATTTATAACTCAGAGGTGGCTTTGCGGCATGAGGGTATTTAAGATATCGTTAGAGCCAAAAGTCCTCGCCAGAGGTTGTTTTCGAGGGAAGAGAAATGGAATAGTGTCGGATCCGTGCCCCGGGATATTCTCCTTCGAAACTGAAACGGAAATGGATAAATTCATATCGTCACCCGCAAGATGTTCAGTACCTATGCCAACGACAGGCGCAAAACTTGCCCTCTTGCCACGAAAATATTCGAGGACCTGATCTGGCTGTATTGCGAAGATAGAAAGAACACCATACTCAAGACAGCATAATTCGAACAGAAAGCAACTCTCGAAAGAAAATGAGCTAAATGGCAATATAACGGCGCAAAAGAATAAAAAACTGTGAGGCGTTCAAGGGAGCATCTCTCTTTTACTTCGTAAATTTGTTCAGCTGCTCAACTAAGAATCTCTTGGGGGAACCGGGAAGCCCCACATATACTTACGAAAATTTTAGAAATTCCTTGGTGAAAGCATTTCCTACAGTACAAGATCGAGCCAGACTGGAGGCGAACTTTTTAGTCGTTATCAGGAAAAGATAGAAGATTTGTCAAATTTTATCTTGAGGAAAATTCAAGTTTTCAAGCTTTTGTATGGAAGTCGCCCGGATCCTGAAATTATTCAAATTATACTTCCTAGGCTACTGCCCCAAGTTCAAGATTTCATCGAGATAAGAAACCCAACGACGTTAGACAAATTATTTGAGCTCGCCGTACAATTTGAATGCCGAAGAACAGCAGACAACGAACGACGTCGCCAATTTGAGCGAAGAAGTCAGTGGAGTTCGCCAAGACCCCAGCAGAAGCAAAACCAGAGTTACGGGAACAAAGCAAAGCAATGGCCGAAGAAAGATGCATCTCTTAAATCAAGCGGCGAACGACGAGAATTTAATCGAAAAACGAGCAAAGATTCAGAAGGCAACCAGAATAAGAAGAATTTAAACTAAGATGGATTTCTTCGAGGAAGGTGAAGAAGTCCGAAGTAGCGCAAAATCCTTCCACAATTAAATTAAACACCGTGGTTGTGAAAAATTTGAGTTTACCGAAGATTGAAGTTTTAATTAACAACATACCAGCGACGGCTCTGTTAGATACAGGAGCGCAAAGCAACTTTATCTCGGAAAGATTTTTCAAGAAGCACTTTCGCCGTTACAGAATTTTTAGTGCAAGAGACACGAATGTCATAGCGGCCCAAGGAGAGAAGTGTAGATGCTTAGGGAAAGTACTGCTGTTCGTGCGTATCAACGACGAGCAGGTAAAAATTTTATTTTATATTGTGCGAAACCTGCAAACATGTATTATTCTGGGTGTGGATTTTTTTTAGATTAGCAGAAGCGAAATTGGATTTTAAAGGGAGAGAATTAACTCTGTGGATGAAACCAGTAGAAACCAAGAATGATAAGCCTCCGCAGCTGGACTTGCAGCACTTACCAGCAGAAGAACAAGAAAACCTGCAGTCGTTGGTAAGTGAATTTTCAAATTTATTTAGCGGTGTACCGGGTTTTACTCAGGTCGTAAACCATACTATAGAAACGGGGGATGCTCAGCCAGTAAGGCAAAAAGCATATGGGTACGACAAGGTAAAAGAAGAAATAATTGAATACCATATCAAGGAGATGTTGAAAAATAAAATAATTACTCCGATTTCTAGCAGTTATGCTAGCCCAGTAGTTTTATGCAAGAAAAATAATGATTATCCGATTACGCACCCGAAGCGGTGGCGTTTTGCTATAGATTATCGCAAGTTAAATTCCGTCACAAAGTATCCCGTATATCCTCTGCCGATAATCGAAGAGATCATTCGAAATATTTCCTCTACAAAGTATATGACTACATTAGATCTTACGAGTGGCTATTTTCAGATTGAGGTAAAACCCGAAGACGTCCCCAAAACCGCCTTCATAACTAAGTCTGGCACGTACGCATTTCTTAGGGTGCCTTTTGGTTTATCCGGCGCGCCGGCAACTTTCCAAAGATGTATGGACATCGTCTTAAGACCGGTCCTTGGTAAAAGTACGTTCATATATTTAGACGATATTATAACTACCAGTACTAGTCTAGAACAACACTTACAAGATTTAAGAAAAGTGTTTTTATTGTTAAATGAAGCTGGTTTGAAGATAAATGCGTCCAAATGTAAATTTGCCGCAAAAGAGTTACGTTATTTAGGGTTTAAAATTTCTCAAAATGGAATCGAAACAGATCAGTCAAAGATAATAGCTGTTAAAAATTATCCTGTTCCTAAAACAGCGAAGAAGTTAGCGTCATTTCTTGGTATGTGTTCATACTATCGGTCCTTCATTGAAGACTTTGCCAAAATAGCTGAGCCTCTGCTGAAATTGAAGAGGAAGAAAGCTAGGTTTTCGTGGTCAGCAGAAGTCAACTTGGCATTTCAAAAATTGAAAGACGCATTG
>KK113599.1:81399-93146 GCA_000611955.2 Stegodyphus mimosarum | reverse complement strand
TTTTTTTTTTTTTTTTTTTTTTTTTTTTTTTAATGTGATTTACCCAGAATGTAAACGAATAAAGATAAAGTGTATCACCAAGATTCTGCAATTTTGTGCTCTTTTAAGGTTCCTCATAATTAAAAATTTTCAGTTCATAAAACATTACCTTCAGATATTGAACCCTCTTAATACTGAATGATGTGATTATTTCCTGTTAAGATACTTTAAAAAGAAACTAAGCAAGAACAAATGTTCCACTGTATATGTTTACAAAAGCTATTTGAGAAATGTTGAAGTAAAATCCCCAAAGTAATTATATTATGTGCTTTAAATTCGGGACAAAGGGAAATACACTAATCTACTGTGTCAAGAAAGTCATACTTCGTCTTCTACGTAGGGTCTACAATTTATGCTTCCAGAAAAGAACACATAGACTCTACACTAGCACCTGTTCTAGCATCGATCATGACAGTTAGATACTTACAGCTTGGTAAATATAAAGAATGTGTTCATTACCATCCGTTTTTCTTCTTTCACTAAACAGTTGCCAACTTTTCTTGATTGATGAGCAAAGGTAGGCAATAAAATAAACTTAAATCACATGTTCCTTGCATAACTTACTTAAATAAATATTTTGTACCAAATATTAAATTTTAATTATATCCAAGCATCTTGATTCTAGAATATGATAGAAATCACATTTTATTTTCTCACTCACTCAAATGTACAACAGAATTCCAATTATCTAGAATTCATATACCTGGAATTCCGCTTATGCTACTTTCCGACTAACTAACATTCAACTTATTAATTTATTTACCCGTTCTATTAGCATTATACTGTTATTAAAAATTGTTATTAAAACTGCAGGGGTAAAATTTAGATATTCCTTTCTCATTACTGTAAACGCCACGTTGTCGTCAGGATTATCACCAAGTTCTTGTTTACATCTCATATGTACTTTGTGGCCGCCATGTTTCCGCCACTGCTTTCAGTAACGCATCAGAAGAACCTTCTCTTAGGACTTTTGCCACAGAATTCCACAAGGTAAGACTCATGATAATGACGAACCGTGCTTCGTTGATTTTTATTCCGCCACTTAGAGAAGAGCCAATCTTTCAACCACAGCTGGATTAAACATTAAGCAATATAAGCAGATATTTAAGGAATCCAGGAAAGGAGGAAATATAAAAAGGTGCTTATGTATTCAAAGAGGACACCCAAAGGATTTCCATTGCCGATTCTACCATGGATTGCATGATGCATCTAAACTAAAATCGAGGGAGAGAAGAAATGGAGAAAAGATTCGCGTAAACATTTGTGGGTGCACCAAAAATCATTTAACTTAGAGGCTCTTAAGATCTTAATACCACCCTGCTTTCAACAATTTGTTTATGAACAACTGTTGTTGGCTCAACCAAATGAAATTTATGGTTCACAGTAAAATGTGTGTAACCTGCTTTTTACAGTTTTCTGTTTCAGATGTTTGCCAACAATCTGAATAAATCCTCAATTCCTCTTATACATGGTCTACGATTTTTGCCATCAATCTGGTTCCCTATCTGTCCAGAATTTGAGCGAGAATTAATTCACAAGTTTCTCGGTATAACCCGCTAAATATCTCAGTACTGTGGAAGAATTCTATCGGCTTTGTGTTTTCCCCGTACGAACAAATTTCCATAAATGTCTACAAAATTTTCAGGTTTGCTTATTTGGGAGTCGGATTTTTATCAAAGTCACTTATTTGATGCAGAGAATACACTTCTCTCAATAAAACTGCTCCAGTCAAAAGTCGTATTTTCGTAAAGGCAGAATTGCTTCTCCCACATTTAACCAATGTCAGTTCTTCTGCCAAGTAGTAAATAAATTTCTGCGTTGTTACAAACAGTATTCTGAAACCACTAAACCAGTTGTCAAGACGTACGCTTTTCCTTCACTTACAACTTTTCACCTTGATTCTTTAAATGCTTTCATAGGTTTTTACTTTTATTTAATGGACATTTTCGCATATTCAAAAGCGAGATAAAACGCATCTGTTTTGAAAGAAAAATATAACATCTTCATGACTTCTCGGTAAAATAAACATTTTCGAAAAAAAGGAAAATGCACATGGGTTACTCACAGCTCTTCTCTTGACGAGAGAAATATGAGTGGTAGTCTTTCATCTATAACGCATTATATCAATTCAATCATTTTAAACACTGTCAATTTCGGAACAAAATCTATTTTAAATTGTTAGGAGTTACCGACATGGGAGAACCGTGATTTTCATTGTGAAAACTTAAAAATTCCTCAGCTAACTAAAGGTACTGTTTCAAGTTGATTGTTGGCAAGTCTGCGTATTGACCCCAAAGTATAAATATGGATTATAAAAGCATCGAAAGCGTTTAAATTTCTTTGTATCTTAACTGTTAAATTTCGAAACAGTTCAATAAATTTTATTCTAAATCAAATTCTCTAATCTTATTAAAAGTAGGTGTATAATAGAACAAAACTTAGCTATTAAATTTTTGTACTTGGGTATGACTCAGGTCGTTTCCTCTTTTGGACTAAACTATACCTTTGAAAACCAGAATTTGTTTATATTCTTGCAAACTTACAACAATCATTTTACACACATATGCTGCACAAGCATTTACAGCTGTTGTGTCATACAAGGTAGGACAATAATGTTTGGTAAATGACGTTGTAGAATGCGAGTGCATTCGCAGTAGTGGGCCAACGACGAAGCTCAGAAAATATATTCCATGGCGCGTCTAACTATGTCTGAGCGTGAAGAAATAGGCATCACGGATTCTGTTGCTAACAAACTGCAAAGGTGTGGCAGTGGCAATAAAATGGAGCAACGAACGAATTTAGTTCTGTTTCTGGCTTGGCCTTCTTAGCATGCCTTCGTATTGTAATGGTCAGCACACTAGGCGCGTATTCGAAAGGTCCGAGGTTCGAGTCCCGGCGAGGGCATTGATCCTTTGTCACATCTCCTGTTTCGAAATAATCTAATACCTCTACAGTGTGTTGAAACCGGTTTACGGAGAAGAAGCCGCACCTTTAACCAAGACCGGCTTTTTGCCGCCCGGTGCAATTTTAACATTTCCTAAATTCTGCCGCCGGACACAGCCAGACGGGTTGCAGTGGCTCCGCCTTTAAAGTGCCGTTATGAATGGTTCATATGTTTTCAAGATAGACAGGATTGCACTGAAGACGCAGGTTGGAGAAGTCAACCCACGACGTCTTATGGTGACTATAATATTGAAAAAAAAGAAAGAAATTATTAACCAAAAAGATCACCAATGAATGCTAAGACGTACCGGGATGTTATGGCAAAAATTTGCTGCAAAGGATCCATAGAATATACGGAGGTGGGCTCTAGGTCCTTCTCTCTGATAATACGCAACCATATTCACCTCTCGTCGTGAAATAGTTTATGGCCTTTGAGGAGATGTAGCCCTCGAAAATCCACAGTACTCACCTGATCTTACTTAAGTTAACTTCTTTTTAAAACGAACTCTAAAAAAACCCTAATTTTCGGATATTCCAGGCATTCAAAGCCATGTGACGGGGTTCTACATCCACTACCGAAAGAGGACTTTCCGCAGCTTTCAGGAGCTGTAGAGTCGGTATCAAAAATGCATTGCCAAGGACGGACATAAAACATTTTTCCTTATCTAGGTAAAGATCATTTGTTTATTCACCAAACTTTATTGCTGTGCCTTGTATTTTAGAATAAGAAATTTTTTGCACTGTCAACGTTTTCATTTCTAAATAAACACATCAGAAATAGATTTTCTATTGTGGTTACCTTGTCAGGACTGAGTGTTCTGTGCGTAGTTTTGGGAAACATCTTCGTGAACAGCTGAAAAGTCTCTAAGTCCTGATCTGGAACAGGGAGGTGAAATCAGCTATGTTCTGGTGTAGATACTGTGCTGAAGTAGTATAATAAATGCACTTGAAAGGGATTTAAAATCCTCCTTTTATTAAATCAATATTATTTACAAATCACTTCCCAACTCGGGAGGGATACAGAAAATAAAAGACCACACTTGGGTCTAAATGAACAATGAGATAAATTTAAACTAAAGCTAAATAGAAATTTGATTAATCTTTGCTCACAGAGCTAATCGCGGAGTTGGCCTCTAACTAAATGGTGCGTAGCAAGAATTACTAATACTAGCGCACTTGATTTTTTTCAATAAGCAATCACGTAGTAAGCACTATGGCTTATAATTTAGCTGCTAGCTGGTCAGGCGAACGTCGAACAGAATGACCGTGATCTGAGACTAAAAGCTCTCTCACACTGAGAGGTTTCTACCTCTGGTTTAAATAGTACTTGGCTCCACTTCAAAATTAGCATACCTAAAAACGCGCGCTTCTTCTGATGGGAAGTTGAAACTGAGAAGAGATAGAAAGATTTAAATTAAAATAAAACTTTGTTAGTTTAACTAAAACCTTACAACCTTCGTCACAAATCTGGCCCATATGGAAATTTTTCTAACATTAATACAAACGCAAAATCTATTTAGTATCTTCAAAGGACATGGAATTTTCCTCTTTCTTACTATACAGGGTTATTCAAAAAGAAAGAGCAGATTGCAAACATGTATTTATTCCAAAATACAAAAGCTAGAAACATGATTCTAACGTTAATGGCTAGAGAAAAGTGTACAATTTATTATTAGTACGGGTAAAAGTTCCAATCATGGTTTAGATATGCTTCAAAACTGGTTATTTCCCCAAATTGAAGATGATTCTGATGACTTCATTTTCGTGCAAGATGGTGCCCCGCCTCATTTCTCTCGACACGTTCGACGTTACTCGAATAGTACCATTCCAGGACGTTGGATTGGAAGAGGAGGAGCAGAAGATCAACTTTATCGATGACCAAAGACCAGCTGATTCGTGTGTGGCAAGAAATGAGCCACCGTTTTGACATTTGTCGTGTAACACACGGTGCTTATATTGAATGCATACCATAATTGTAAACTTTTCTCTATCCATTAACGTTAGAATCATGTTTCTATCTTTTGTAGTTTGGAAGAAATAAATGTTTGAAATCTGGTCTTTCTTTTTAAATAACCCTGTATATAAGAGGGGTGGATCAGTCGAAGCCGCATCTCAGAACACAGATTTATAGTTATATTTATAACAAAGTTTATAGAGAAATAATAAAACGATTCCTAAGATGTATTTAAAAACCATACTTATACTAATCAAAGATTACCGGTAAAAATGAGAGAAAGTAATCACAGAAAATAAGGAAAGCAGTTCAATAGACATATCAACACCACCAGAAACGAAAGGATTTAGTCATTTAAGGAGGGACGCCTTCATAAGGTCGGCCACTGTTCGAGAAAGACAGAAACCTTCAAAAGGGTGAGCCCACCCTTATGAAGATTAGTTTCTAACTTAAAGAAAAGCAACTCTTAACATATCACAGCAGGATTTTTATTTCAAATCTAACAAAATTTCAAAAATAAAACTGTTGCTTGTTAGAATGGGAGTCGCTTTCCAAGTGACTAAAGTACTGCAGTTTGGCCATCAATTCCTGGTATGTATACAGGGTTCTTTTTTTCAGAGGGGGGGATGTTCCATAAGTTCAATAGGGGGAAAAGTGGTATACGCAGCTCAGGATTATGTAAATGAGTAACAAATAAAAAATTTAATTTTAACACTACTTAAATTAGCAAAACTGTCAGCAAATACAGCAAAAATGAACTGCCCTAAAGGATTAAATAGATTATATTTCAGTACACCATAGCACTTCTTCGGCAAGGGCATAGACCTCTTACAATGACACCAACCTTCTCGTGGATCACAACTGCATCCTGTGCACAACATTCTTGATGGCCGAACGCAACATGTCACCAGGAATGCTTAGCACAGCTCTTGATCCCACCCGGACTTAAATAATCCCGTACAAAAAAATCACATGGGGTTAGATCCGGTGAACGAGGAAGCCATGTAAGTGAAAAAGTGACTTACGACCCTTTCTTGTATAAAGTGATGGCGCGCCGCTGTACCTATAGACCTGTATGCGATAGTGCTCCATCCTGCATAAAAGTTACCAAATACAGCAACTGCGTCTGCTAAAGTTGTGGAGTAACAGTCTAGTCAACCTATTATGATATCTTTGTGTGGTTACGGTACAGATCTGTGGTCTCGTTAGAGTAATGTTTAAAAAAATGGTCCGATGATGAAATCTGCTGTGAACCATACCAAACAGCGACTTTGGGTGAATGCAGTGGGACTTCCTGAACTGCATGGATTGTTTGGATGCCCAAATTCGAGAACTGTGGGTGGTCAACAGTTCTATACAGGTGAATATGAGCCTCATCTCCCCACAGAATTCTTCACTGTGAAGCATCGTCGACCTATGTCCTGGCAAGGAACGTTAGAGCAAATGCTATCCGATTATCATAATAATTGTGTTTTAATGCCTGCGCTTGGCTTATCTTGTATGAGCAGAAGAGAAAAGTTTTCCGCAAGATTTTCCATACTCGGGTAAGATTAAAAAATGATTGTCGCACTATTCTCGGGCACTGCTATTCCCACCAACGGTCCCATGGGTGCTGTGACAAACTGTAACAGCAAATGAATCATTAGGAAAATAACCAGCTGGATATTATTAGAGACTTCCTGTTTCGGACTAACTTAAAGAAACTCATTTTTAGAGCCAGGGTGTAAGCGATTCGGCCAGGAAGAATGTCCTGAAGGCTAATGGGTCTTTATCCCCTAATGCTTTTATGATGCCGACTTGTTCACGGCTGTTCGCTGCTCTTTTGTGAGAAGAGACGAAGCAGTGGAGTTGGATGAACATGTAGTCAGAAAGACTGTGGGAAACTCGTTCCTTCCCTTCTGTAAGATATAGCCATGTAACAATTTACGCTATTCATCATTTATTTAACCACGAATGAATTTGTTGTTGAGTTTTAAATAAATTTAAAAAGACAATCCTGTCTTGCTATTTTTCCATAAAAGCTCGGAAACGTTACAGCTATAATAATTTGGTGGCAGCAGGTATGATGAAAATCCACGAAGCAGTTTTAGTTTGGTCATCGAACGAGAACTCTTGTGCTTAACAAAGAAAGAATACGGACGTCAGTCCGGGTAAAAAAAAGGACCGTCAGGCTCCGAAATTCAACTCCGCGCTTTTCTAAAGAAGATTCCAGACGTCAGTCCGGGAGAAAGAGAGGACCGTCAGGCTCCGAACTTCAGCTCTGTGTTTTTAAGTTCCAGACGTCAGTCCGGGAGAAAGAAAGGACCGTCAGGCTCCGAAAATCAACTCTGTGATTTATAAAGAAGATTCCAGACGTCAGTCCGGGAGAAAGAGAGGACCGTCAGGCTCCGAACTTCAGCTCTGTGTTTTTAAGTTCCAGACGTCAGTCCGGGAGAAAGAGAGGACCGTCAGGCTCCGAACTTCAGCTCTGTGTTTTTAAGTTCCAGACATCAGTCCGGGAGAACGAAAGGACCGTCAGGCTCCGAAAATCAACTTTGTGATTTATAAAGAAGATTCCAGACGCCAGTCCGGAAGAAAGAAAGGACCGTCAGGCTCCGAAATTCAGCTTTGTGTTTTTCTAAAGAAGATTCCAGACGTCAGTCCGGCTGAAAGAGAGGACCACCAGGATCCGAAATTCAATTCGCTTGAAGTTTAGTGGGACAGCCATTGTCCGAAGATTTTCAGCATCTTTAAGTTGTAGGACTATCAGTGTCCGGAAAGTGTAGTGTGGTGATATACGTTTGTGTGGTAATTTAGTGCATGTGCCTTCAGCGTCCAATAAAAGAATTAAGTTGTGAGATTCAACACTTTCATGTTCCAGGCTTCAATCAGAATTTCAACTCTACAGTCCAGGCGGGTAAGTACCTTGGATTTTTTATATTGAGGCAGTGAGGTTATTAGTTATAGTATTTCTATTGTGTCATTTATGTCACTTCAGGTAAATGTTTTCTAACAAATATTGGTTTCGTTGAAGCTTGCAAATGCGTTGATTGATATTTATGTTTCAGATAAGAAAATATATTTAAGAATTTAGGTATAAATTTAGAAATTTGAATTCAGGAATTATAATTAAATAATATCTTAAGAATTTGAAGTTGTATTAATAGAGTGAATTGTTGTGAGTTTTGCTACTATTATGCTTCTATAATTGAAGAGTAAAATTGTAATATTTCTAAAGATTCTATCTTTTAGAGGGTATTCTGAATTATCAATTCTAAGTCGTCTTGAACGTTATAATTATTAGAAGTAAATGTAAACTGTTATGGTATGTAAGAATTATAAGTTTGTAAGAATGTATTTCATGTAAGAAATATAAGTACGTAAGAATTATAATTCCAAAAATTTTCAGTTCATTGTGTTAAAAATGAAGATAAGTAAATCTTGGTAGCTTAAAATTAAACTGTTGTTTATTTGATTTTCAGTACAGAATATGAATTATCATTTTGTGTAAGAATTATGAGAAGTGAAAATTTTCAGTTGAAAGTGTTAACAGAAAGTTTAGAAATCACTAATATCTTACGTTCAAACTGTGGTTGTATTGATATTTATGAGTATTTATACGTTTACTTTAATTTACTTTTGAATGCATACCTTAATATACTATGAAAGTTTTGATGATCTGAATGTGAATATTGTATTATCTAAAGCATATTGTATTATCTTAAATTCTCAATTTAACTAATTGCAACTGAGTGCATCCTGTTCACAGTATAGTGTAAATTGTCTTGAATGTATGTTTAGAATACCAGAAATTGTTCTGAAAAAAATTAAGAGTTAAATTTTGAGCCTCAGAATTGTAAATTTTAGTTGTATATCAAATTTATATATATATATATATATAGAGAGAGAGATTCATTAGATTTAGAGTATAAGTTGAGGGTATATCATGGCATTCTTAGCAAAAGCTAGAAAAGAGGACCTTAAATCCTTGGCTGAAGAGTTAGGGGAAAAGGTTGGACCCCAGCTTAGGATATTAGAATTAAGACAGCTGATTATGGGAAATGAAGCCTACGAGGAGGAACTAGTTAAAAGTCTGTTGGAAAATATCACGTCAGTGAGACTCGAGAAAGAAGACGAAGAGAGGCAAGAAAGAATTAGGAAAGAAGACGAAGAGAGGCAAGAGAGAATTAGGAGAGAAGAAAGAGAATTCGAGATAACCAAAATGAAATTGGAGGCCGCTAAAGTTAAGGATCTAATTGATGGGAAGGAAGAAAGTATGCCTAGAAGAAACCATTTTGAACTTCAAAAAATGATCCAAAAATTTGATCCCGAAGAGAATGATGTTAGTTTGTACCTAGTCATGTTTGAGCGCCAAGCAAAGAGGGCGAATCTAAACCAATCAGAATGGGTTTCTGTTTTATTAACACTTTTGCCAACAGAGATAGTTCAGCTGATTATGCGAGAGCCAGAAGAACAGGCTTATGACTATGCTTACATAAAAGGGATACTTCTTAAAAGGTTTAAACTGAGCCCAGAAAAATTTAGAATCAAATTCTCGCAAACCCAAAAAAACGCTCAAACCACTTGGAGGGATTTCGCATTTGAATTAAGAAATTATTTTGAAGAATGGATCTCGGGCTTGGAAATTAATGATTTTGAACTTTTAAAAGACCTGATGATAACGGATCAAATGAAGCGTCGCGTAAATTTCGAAGTGCGCCAGCATTTTATTGATGAATGGTCCAAGATAACGTCCCCAAATAAATTAGCCGAGTTGTTAGAAGATTATGAAAACGTACGTGAATACCGGAAAAAGGTCTCTCCAGTTCATGGTTCGGAGTCGCAAAAGAGAAATAAAAATCAGCCTAATTTCAGAGATTCGCCAAGGTATAAACAGGCTGGGGAAAAAGTTTCGAAAAAAACAGAAACTTTTCGAAATCAAGATGAGCGTCATTTTGAAGTACGTAAACCTCTTAAGTGCTATACTTGTGGCTCAATCGATCACTTGAGGCCGCAGTGTCCGAAAGCTCAGAAAGACTTTAAATCTACGGCTGTTGTTAACAGGGTACAAGAGAATGAAGAAGATTATTTAGCGCCATACACTACAATGGCTAAGGTTAACGGGTTCGATCTTCCTGTATTACGGGATTCTGGAGCATCCATTGATGTGATCTGTAAAAAATACATTACCCCTTCAATGTTAACAGGAGAAACTGTTTGGGTAAAACAACCGTTCGATGAATCACCTATATGTCTTCCCCTAGCACATGTTGAAATAGAAGCAGAATTTGGACGAATATTAACAAAGGCCGCAGTCATACGAAATGAGCTTGATCAAGGACGTTATATATTAGGGAATCGGACGGCTGCAAAATTAGGAAAAAATCAAAATAAGGAATACTTTTTCCAAGTTAACGCAGTGGAGACGCGGGCTCAGAAACGCCGACAAATGATCAATAGCGAAGAGAAAGGCCTTCAAGCAGCAAAAGAAAGGGGTGAGCATACGAATATTGTACCCCTACCGAGTTTTCCCTCCCTCGCGAACGATTATACTTCCCAGGGGACGGAACAAGAAGAACAGGAAGACAGAAAGTCGCTCCTGCCCGTTTCGGAGTTCAATGACCTACCTCCTCTACTTTCAATAAGCAAGACTAAATTCCTTCAATTACAGCAACAGAGTGAAGATTTAAAGCCGCTTTTTGACATAGCGACAAGAGACTCTCAAAATAACTCTTCGACAAATATTTACAAGATAGAAAAGGGGCTGCTGTATAAGTGTCAAGAAGATCGTTTAGGAAATGTACGGAAATTATTGGTCATTCCTGAAACTTGTCGGGAAAAGATATTGAGTTTATGTCATGAACAAGTGTCCGGACATTTGGGCGTAACTAAATCCAAAGATAATCTAGCTAGATATTTTTTTTGGCCCAAATGTTATCAAGATATGGAAACTTATATTCGAACTTGTGATCCTTGCCAAAGAGTGGGGAAATCTAACGATAGAAAAAAAGCGCCTCTGAAATTAGTCCCTGTGATATCGGAAGTATTTTCAAAAATAAACATAGATACTTGTGGACCCTTGCCAACCACATCTAAAGGAAACAAATATATACTAACTGCTATATGTGTAGCATCAAAATATCCAGAGGCTCTTCCAATCGAAGATATAACTTCGGTTACAATAGTGGATGCGTTGTTAAATCTTTTCAGCAGAATGGGATTCCCTAAAGGGATTCAGTGCGATCAAGGAACTTCATTTATGAGCAATCTGACCACAGAATTTTTTGAACGTTTCGGTATCAAAGTTAGTCATAGTTCGGTACACCACCCTCAGTCTAATCCAGTGGAGAGATTTCATCGTACTATAAAAAGAATATTACGAGTTTTATGTTTGGAGGCTGATTCTGATTGGGAACAGGTGCTACCGACGGCTCTTCTTGCTTTAAGAACTGTGACGCATGAAAGCACGGGTTTCACACCTCCGGAACTTGTCCACGGAAAAAATTTGCGTACTCCAGAAACGTTGTTATACGAACATTGGACGGATTCACCAGAGGAGGAACAACCAGTAACCGAGTATGTTTTTAGACTCATAAATCGCTTAAAAAAGTGTCAAGAGTTGGCAGTTGAGAAAATGCAAGATCAACAACTCAGGAGAAAAAAAATGGTATGATAAAAATGCCATAAAAAGAGAATTTAAAGAAGGTGATCTGGTTTTAATTTTGGCCACTTCTAAGGCAAATAAACTTTCGGTTCAATGGACAGGACCGGGCAAAGTTGAAAATAAAGTATCCGAAACAAATTATATCGTATCCTTACCGGGGAAAAAAGA
>KK113599.1:0-76762 GCA_000611955.2 Stegodyphus mimosarum | reverse complement strand
TGATGCCGACTTGTTCACGGCTGTTCGCTGCTCTTTTGTGAGAAGAGTCGAAGCAGTGGAGCTGAATGGACATGTAGTCAGAGAACTCTGTGGGAAACTCGCTTTTTCCCTTCTGTAAGATATAGCAATGTAACGGTTTACGCTATTCATCCATTATTTAATCACGAATGAATTTGTTGTTGAGTTTTAAATAAATTTTAAAAAGACAATCCTGTCTTGCTATTTTTCCATAAAAGCTCGGAAACGTTACAGTGCGGTCAACGATTGCAGTCGCGACATTATTAACTATCCGTTCTGACACCGGTTTCCACCCTCTACCAAATCAAACTACTAAGCTTAAGTCCCTGAACATTGTTAGTTCTGTCCGAGGTTCGAATTCTGACGGACGGGCAGGCTGCATGGGCGTTTTCGTGGTTATCCCCATGTTTAATGTGTATACGAACCAGTTTCACTTAGAAAGACCTCACCGAAGGCCTCCCATCCTATAGGCAGAGAGTCTTCGAGTGCTTTACAGTAATTAAATAAACCAAACTATTAATTGATAGGGACCTTTACGTAGGCTGTTACGACTTCTAAACTCACAAAGGGTTCGGCTGCGCACGAGTAAAGAGAGAACAACTTTACATGTAACGCGCGCTGAGGTAAGGGGAGACACATGTTGAGCCCCAGCTAACAGTCGGAATGTCTTCGCTGTTTTCTCCGTAGCTTTATAGACTGAATTACTGACGTTGATGTCATTTAAAATAACCGAACTTTTCCATTTTCAAATTTTACCTGCATTTCATGCAAATTTCCAATAATATAAATTACAACAGTCACATTTTCCCCCTATCGACGATTTTCGAAGTAATTTTATTTTCCATGCCGTCATTAGTCTCCGTACCAAATTTGGTGGCATTCCACCTAATAGATCGCCATACAGATGGTCTGACACTACTAAGTAGTGCCAGGTTAAAAAAAAGTATGTACATATATATATATATACACTGGTGAAATAAATTAAGAGAATTTTCATATTTATCTACGATCTCCAGAACTACTGGACAAAATTTGATAAAATTTGGTGTGAACATAAGCTGATATAATACAAACAAAATAAGCATTCAACAGTTATAATAAAAAACACGTTCGTGTGTAACACTCATGGGAATCTGAAGAACTGAAACAGCAGTTGCAGAAGACACAAAAGAAATAGGTTAATAGGGGGTATGATCCCCTCTTACAGATATACAGGCCTCGCAGCGTGATGTCATACTGGAAATAAGGCAGTTTATCGGTGCCTGTGGCAATTAGTCCCACTCATTCAGCAACGCTGTTTTCAGTTACTGGAAGGTTCTCGGAGGGGGTTGCGAGTTGCAGTTGCCTTCTCCAGCGCGTCCCAGACGTGCTCTATAGGGTTCAAGTCTGAAGACCTGGCTGCCCAATCCATATGGCGAATATCCTCACTCTCGAGAAATTCGTCGACCAGAAGAGCTCTATGGAAACTCGCGTTATCGTCCTCTAAGATGAATTCGGGGCCCACTGCACCCCGGAAGAAGCGAACATAGGGCTCCAAGACCTTATCCCTATACCTCACACCAGTCACAAAGCCTCTGTCAAAGACGTGGAGAGGTGTGCCGCCATCCAACATGATGCCTGCCGAGACCGCCACCGCAATAATTGTTGATTTCGTGGAGGGTAGGTAGCGGGTCCCTGGCTCTCTCCACATGAAAGTACGGCGAGAATCGTTGTTAAGGTTAAAACGGGACTCGTCGGTGAACAGAACGGTCACCCAATGCTCCGTACTCCAATCACTATGCTCCCTGGACCATGCTAATCGGACTCTCCTGTCCGTAGACGTGAGCGGGACGCAAACAGCCGGTCTTCTGGCAAATAACTCTCTGTCATTCAGTCTTTTGGGAACAGTCGCCCTTGTTACACGGATTCCTGTGGCTGCATACAGGTCTCGAGAGAGCTGAGAAGCTGTAGCCCCTGTGTTACGTTTCGCTAAAATGGACAAATAGCGATCTTCTCTGGCCGTCGTGGCTCTTGGACGACCTTGCCCAGGCTTTTTCTCGGTGGATCCAGTATCCTGGAACTGTTTCCATAGGTTACACTCGACGCTGGGGGATAAATTAAATTCTCTGCATATCTGGACTTGCGATTGGGCTGCCTCTAACTCCCCCCCCCACACACACACAATTCACGACCTCATTCCATCACCTAAACGTTGGTGGTTACTCATTTTTACTGTTCTGTGAATTTAACCAATTGCTGCAAGATAACAACAAGAAATTCGCCGACGTGTGCCAGCGAACGCAATTCGTCTTACCCTCCACGCGCTTGAAGAGCTTGTTTTTTTTCCTGGCTCCGACTACACACACGTGTACGCTTAGGTATTTGCGCATTAACATTTTTGTCTAGAAGCAGTGGTTTTTCCTTCAGTTCAGCTCTTTTCATGTAATTCGATAAAATATGCAATTTCTCTTAATTTATTTCACTAAGGAAAAATCACAAAAATCACGATTACTGAAAAAGTTACATGCAGAATGTTATGAAACTTGCCCACAATATACAACACATAGTGAGGTATCAAATAACATAAAAAGAAATTACCAGACAATTATGGTAGTATAGAAATTAGCACATGTATAAAAGGAACAAATCGAAGGTGTCAGTTTGCTATAGGAAAAGTACCTTCAATATGGAATATGATCGCCTCTAGAAGCAATATAGCACATACAGCGATGTGTGATGCTTTCAATTATGCGGTCTATCAGTTCCATAGGAAGCGAGAGCCATTGCTCTTGCAAAGCAGCTGCAAGCGCGGCAAGGGTCTGAGGGGACGGATTGAGAGTAGCTAGACGTCTTCCTAAAGCATCCCAAACGTGCTCGATAGGCTTCAAGTCCGGGGATCGAGCTGGCCACTCCATGAGCATAATTGTTTCCTGTTGAAGATAATCACCTACGATGAGAGCCCTGTGTGGTCTTTCATTGTCGTCTTGTAACAGGAAAGCATCATCTATTGCTCCGGCATATGGGGGCACATAAGCATCAAGGATGTCATCTCTATAAACCTGAGCATTCACGGTTCCCCTTGGAAAGACATGGAGGCCTGTGCATCCACCCAAAGAGATGCCACCCCAACACAGACACTGCCTCTTCCGTATGCATCTCTTTCACGGATGTTTGACGGATGATAACCGGTTACAGGTTCTGTCCATATCAAATAATGCCTACTATCCCTTTCTTGACTAAACCTGGACTCATCCGTAAAGAAAACAGCCCTCCATTGATCAGGCGTCCAGTGGACATGTTGTCGTGCCCACTGCAAACGGTTTCTCTTATGGCGTGACGTGAGCGCCACGCAAATGGCTGGTCGTTTCGCATACAGACCACCTTCGTGAAGCCTTCTAAGCACAGTTAACGTTGACACAAACCTTCCGGTGGCTGCAGCAAGGGAGGATCTAAGAAGATTCGGAATAGCGGTTCTATTTCTGCGTGCACATAATGTCAAATATCGGTCATCGGCGCTCGTTGCACTAGTTGGCCGTACCTCCTAGATGCCGAATCTGTGGTTTGAAATTTCCTCGAAAGTCTATGACCCAGAGAAGGACTCATATTTAGCCGTCTGGCCACTTCTGTTTGACTTTGTACTGTCTCTAGTCTCCCAATGTCTCTCCATTGTAGTTCTGCAGGCAAATGATGCTTGGAGTTCATTGTTACGAACTGGCTATCTCAGATTTCTGATATCACTATCACAGTGAAATATGTGGGCTTGCTCTCAAACATGGACTTTTATGCTCCTCGTAGATGACGTATTCCGAGTGCAGCGCTACTAATTTGCATATCGCAGTTTTACTCAGCTACTTAGTTGGCAACGCATTCAAATTTTACACAGTTTGGCTTATTTTTGAGGGAGTTATCGCTATTTTTGTGATTTTTCTTAATTTATGATAACTAGTGTATATACTATATACAAAGTGTCTTCCAATAGGAATATGATTTTAAAATGAAATGAAATAAAATAAAATCTACTTTAGATAAGCACAAATTGTCTGCATTTTTTTGGAAGTACAATTTATAAATGAAGATGATGATGTTTTAAATAAGACATCATTTAAATAGCCACCTCAACTTAGTGCACATGAGCGATTAACACAGTTTTCATGACTATATGCAATAACTCGGGACTAATGAAACGAATGCAACATTCGATGTGTATTCTTAATGCTTTAAGGTTTCGTGGTTTGTTCGCATATTTCGATTTCAAATCAACCCACAAAAAGATATCTAAAGGAATAAAATAACAACTGCTACGTCTGGGTTGAAAATACAACTAACAGTTGCATTTCATGAAATTATCCTTTCACTAAACATTTTAGTAGTCATAGCACTGTCTTGTTGAAAGCACATCCTCCAAATCTGGCCCAAAAAAAATATCATCATCAATGAGTATCGTTCTCCAGTCACTGTCATTGCGTTTTTTAGGGGGCAGATGGTGACACCATTATGCCATAACATCACACAGGGATCTTCTGCGAATGCAAGGGCTTCTCTTACCTTTATTGTGGATTGTTTTCATAACCAAATTTATAATTTTATGGCTCACCTTCCGTTTTTGAGAAAAATATTTTGCTTTAACCCTTCGAGTGGCACAGCTTTTTGGATCTGTTCATGAAGACCTGTATTTAACAGCTTCTATTAGCTGAATTTTTAGACTTATTTCAATCTATGTCTTCATAAATTTCCATTCTATAAGATGATATTACATTATTAAAAAATTTACGAAAACAAATTTTTAAAATTATAGTATAATGTATGCAGAGTAACAGAAAATCGCACGACCAGATAAAAGCGGTCATGCCACTCAGAGATTAAATCCATGCACTGTGCATAAAAGTACAATAACTGAAATGTAGTGTGTATTATTTTCACGAATAGTAATATATTAATAAACAGATTTTGAATGAATTTTTAAGAACTATGCCGATTCTTCTTTTTGTATCAAATACTCAAATGAGATATCATAAAAAGCTTACGATTTCATCGGCCTCAAAACATCACCCCATTTTCCACAACAGCAGGATGCAGAATCACATGATATAAAAGTTCCTTACTTTGACGTTTTATGGATGCTTTTTACTTTAAATAAGACAGAAATGGTATGAAAAAAAGGTGTTTTCATGTGGGCTGATTGAAAACTTTTTAAGACTGACTCCACTATTCAGAACCAGATTACTCTAAGGGCCAAGCACTCTCACCTTTTCCTAAGTATAATCCTTTGCAGTGAATTACACTTTCTATAATATTTCATAAACGATTAAAAACATGAAATATAATTTCTATGAAACCCCTTTTAGCCCCCGTCATGAGCGCTTTTTGCTTCCTCATCAAGAAGAGAACCCCTTTCCATGCAATGTCTATTTTGCGCTGAGAACGCCCCCAAATCAAGAATCTCTCAGTCTGAGCTACATGGGAGACATTCTAGTGTTGTCCCACTGATATGAAACTGTGCTGCCTGCAAATTTCACAACAGTAATAAATGATTCGGTATTAACCTGGAACAAGAAACACTACTTTATTCTTGAGCAAATCTGGTCTTATCCTCCCTTATGGCTCTATATAAATGGACCTTCAGGAGCAAAGCAGTCATTGTTCATTATCTGCCCATGGTTTGACATTGTTGACATCAATTACTGCAATGGATAACCCACTAGAATATGCATATTTTGTATTTGAAGCATCTCCACCAGTTAAAATACTGAAGCATGGTTACACATTCCCTTGCACGTGCATACTTAAATTTACTAAAACCTATAATTCAATGATTTATGCTTCATTTTGCAAAAACATCTTCCTCATCTGCCACAATATTATGTTAATAGGTGCTTCCACTTACTGTGATGAAATATTGAAAGCACTGGCTGTCCAATTGCAAGTTGAGACACAGTGATACATAATCATCAGAAAACCCAGAGCAAAGTTGCGGCATCTATTATCAGAAAAGAGAAAGAGAGGAAGTCTTAAAATTTTCAATCAGCCTTTGTAGAAGACAAGCTGCTTTCATTACAGTGAAACATAACAATTTCAAAATAAACCCTGAAGGTATATGACTCTTGACAGCAGGTCACTCATAATTTATTATAAAATCAGGTAATAATTTTTTTAAAAAATTAAATAGGATCACGAAAGTCACTGAGCTACTTTTCATTCCTTACCAGATCAGAAGAATTTTGGCAACTTTTGCACTTTTCTGTTACTCAGAATAAGATTACTCTTCCTTCACATTGTATTACGTTTTCTACAGCATTTCATAAAGAATTCAAAAACATGAAATACATAATTTTGTGACAAAAATGTTGTAAGCTCTGCAGTCATAAGCATTTTTCACTTCCTCATCTGGAAGAGAGCCTCTTTGTGTGAAATGGTTTTTTCCTGTGTTGAGAATGGCCTCAAATCAAACAGCATTCAGTCCGAGCTATGTGGAAGAAATTCTAGGGCTGCCCCAATGATTTTAGACTGTGCTGCCAATGTCACAGCAGCAACATACCATCAGGCATTATTCTGGGGTAAGAAACTTGTTTCTTCATCAATACCAGTCTTTTCTCCTTAAGCACCAGGACATTTGCAAAATAATCACTCTTCATTCTCAGTCATGATTTAGCAACCTTTGAAGTAGCCAAGAAGTAAGAGCGGAAGTTTGACACTAGTTCGATTTCTGGCAAATCGGCTAGCTGCAAGATTGGTTTTCCACATGTGTAACATGGATACAAGTCAGTATTCCTTAAAATGTCCTCAACAAAGCCATCCCACTGTCACACAGATAGTCACCAAGTGATTTACCATAACCAAATAAACCAATAAATTACTGGCCATCTTGACATCTGCAGTGGATGATTAGAGGTGCTTTGTAGATCATTTCTATTTGTATGCCATTGTATTTGAAGTGCCTTCACAAATTAAAATACAGAAACATGGTTATGTATTTCACTTCATATGCACATCTTAAATTTCACATGCTGAATTACCACTTTTTTCAAGTTTAATAAAATTCAATCATACCTTCTGCAGCATTTTGCAGAGAACTTCCTCTTCTGCAAGAACATGATGTATTTTGGTGCTTCCACTTGCTGTGATAAAATATTTAAAGCTATGGCTCTCCAACTGCAAAATCAGACACAGTAAAACACAATCTTCCCAAAATCCAGAACAATGTTGCAACATTTAATATTGGAAAAGACATAGCCTATCTTAAAACTTTTCAATCAGCCCTTGTAAAAGCCAAATTGTTTTCATTACACTGAAGCACAATGGATTTTACGCTATAAGGGTTCCCTTAGTTTGCATAGCAAATTATTAGTCCAAAGGTGATTTTTCCCTGAAGGACTATTCTTTTCGTTTTGCGATGGAAACATTAAATGTCGGTTCACTTTTCAAACTGTTGCCACCAAATATTGCAGCCCTATATTATATTTAAAGAAATTAAACAATGAAGAATGTGCAGAAATGTATGTATGTTTCTCATTGTGATAAAACGACGGTACCTAGAGCCATCGAATTTTGAATGGCGTAATCCTACTGCGAATCTGGAAGGCCAAATTTGAAATTTTGAATTTGCTTTATTATCGATTTTATATTTTGTAAAACTTTAACGAATAAGGATTTCAAAGCGATCAATGGCAACATTTGTACAGAAAAAACATTTTTATCTCCAGCACATGAGACTGTGTATCAGAAATTCTAAAGATATGTTCAATTTAAAATTATTTTGCGATTTTGTTCTTGAACTTAATTTTATGGTTTAAATGCGAAGAACATGATATTTAGTAAATAAAGATAACACACAAAATGTTTAAAAAACGCCCCTTTAGACTTAATTTAAAAATCTGAAACCTTTCAGTTTTTTTTTTTTTTTTAAAGTTTGGTATCTTTCCTGAGCCTCTCATTTTCCCCTAGCATTTCCTTGCCAGAATGCAAATTTAAAGTCAAGTGAAGAGAGTATTAAAAACTGATGAAACTAGTAGTTTATTCACAGTGTAATTTTGCTAGCCAGTGCACATTACTATTCTGTTCTCGCTGTTATGCTGAGTTGCCTCTTTGGCCATTTAAAAAGTATATCATCCGGTATGTTGTTGAGTCAGCTTAGTCAACCTTAAATTAAATTGTTAATCCAGCACCATTATTTATCTTTGAATTTAATGTTCCATTATTCTTTAGTTCCACTGCAAGTCATCAGGGTTATGTAAGCATGAAGTATATTTATTTGTGTTAAGAATTTGATGAATAACAAAGGGTTTATTTTACTCTTCAATGCTGTTATTATTGAAGCCTGTGCGAGAAGTCGCCAGGTTTCTAGTAAGATCTTTTTAACATTATGATAGCAAAGAGAACCAGATCTTATAACATAAATCCTGAAGGTCTTGTTAGCAAGTAAGTCACTCACAGCTTAAAATCAAACAGAAATTCAAAAGTCAAATGAGATCAAGACAAGTACTAATCCACACTTGATTTATTGCTCAATCAAAAAAGCTTTGATGATTTCTATCAATCTCAAATTATCAGTATATGACACAGTACATGATGACTATTTGCCTGAATCTCACAAGATTGCTTTCCCCTCACTTTTATTTCAGCATGTTCTACTCAAGAGATGCACTGAAAACTTTAAAAACTAGTCATTTAAGATATTAATAAGGATTTTTTAGATTAAGCATAACTGTGGATATCTTATTTATTTTATTTTACTTTACTGCAAATGAAACAAAAGAAAATGCTTTTTTTAAACCTCATTTTCAAAGCAACAAAACAGATACATTACAGCTACCAACACAAAATTATTAATTCAACAACAGAGCATTGAGCATAAAATGAAAACTTCTGGAACACATTTCAATAAGTCACAAAAGGAGGAATAAACTCCATCAAAATTTCCTTTATTTCTAATTTCTCTTTTTAACATTATGTTTTTTATGCATAAAACATAATTTAAAGTGAATTTATTCATCTACAACTATCTAGAAAGTCTAAATTAACAGCCTATATAAAAGAAGACGAAAGGTACTTAAGAAAGAAGAAAGACAATAATTTATATTTAAATCAGGATACCAACATTAAATTCTATAAAATGACAAAAAAAAATCAAGCACTTTGAAAAAAGTACTAAAAAATATAAAATTCACGATTATTAAACTTTATAATTTTTTTTTAGTAGCCACAGTATTTATATATAACTGCTTTTAATCTACAGTATTTTTGTAATATAAATAACATTTATTGCCTTAATCTGATGATAGTGCACTGCACAGACTTACAAAAAGTAACAAACATAAGATCAAATATATATATATATATATGTGTGTGTGTACACAATGTAAAAGTACATAAAACATTTTGAAGAATAAAAAATATGCGTGTAAAATCACTTTCAGTGCATGCACATAAACATTTTCAAGAATAGTCAACAAAGCATAAAACTGTAACATTCAGGTTGTGTGTCTTCCTTATTTTGTTCAATTTCATATGGAATATTTATTTAAAAACAATATTAAACCGAATTTTCACAGTTTAGACTTTTTGCTTTGATCCATAAATGATGGAAGGTTACTGTGCTCTAAAAGGAAAAAAAAACATTTTTTAACTAATAGCATTGTTTAATACACAAATAGAATATTAATTTAAATACACATAAATAGAAATAAAAAAGGCTTGATGAATATTAAAACAACAAACCAATTGTATCAATTATATACACTAGCTAAAATAATTAATTCTTTTCTCATACAGAATAAAAATTAATAAAATTAGAATAAAAATTAACCATTAAATGCAGAAAAATTATGCTTACCTTATACAGCATATCTGAAAAAAGTGAATTTTTGTGTATGAAATACATTAGCTTTCCTTTAAAAGGAGGAAAAAGCCCAGAAACTACAAAGCAGAGCACAGTGAACACCAGTTTAATGTTTTATTTTATTCAGAAACAATATTTTCTCAAAGAAACTTTAATTTCTTCAGAATAATTCGTATTAAATAACCAATTTTCATAATAATTCAGAAGAAATTTTTTTTAACAAACTATGTATGAAAAAAATTATCCAGAAACATAATCTACACTGCTGGCCATAAAACTGCTATACCAGGAAAAAAATCAAATAGCAATACGATTTGTATATATACACTGGTGTGCAAAACTTAAGCAACAGCAGGTTTTTTTGCCATAACTACATGAGAAATCAACTGAGAGACATGAAATGCAGAAATGAAGGACAGTATTATGTACGTAAAGGATGACAAAAACATCGGAGCTGAAAAAGGAATACTATGCATACGGTGTGGAATCAAACAAAAACAAGCTTTATTGAACGCATAGTATCGTGACTCATGATTGTCTATCCAAGAGGAAGAAAAACAAGCAGATGTTCCTTAATATGGGATATGCCCTCCCCTCACTGCAATGGTTGTTTCGCACCGTCTCCGCATACTCAGAACCAACTGGTGCAACATTTCTTGTGGTAGGAGTGCCCATTCCTTAATCAGCATCTGCTTGAGTTCCTGGGTGTTCTTCGGAGCATGTAAGCGTGCTGCAATGCGTCTCCCCAAAGCATCCCACACATGTTCGATGGGATTTAAATCTGAGGAGTACGCTGGCCAATCCATTCGGGTGATATCTTCACTTTCCAGTAGCTCCTCAACAGCAAGAGTCCGATGTGGCCGTGCATTGTCATCCATAAAAATTAAGTCTGGGACAATGGCACCTCGGAATAGACGCACATGGGGAAGGAGTACCTCCTCACAATAGCGATCCCTGGTTACAGACCCTCTGTCGAAAACGTGAAGCTCAGTTCGCCCGTTCAGCATAATGCCTCCTCAGACAAGAACTCCAGGACCACCGTTACGGTGTCTTTCCTTGATGTTACAGGGATAAAACCGGGTCCCGACCTCTCTCCAAATCAAAACGCGTTGAGAATCACTTCTGGTACTGAACCGACACTCATCCGTAAAGAAGACACGACTTCATTGATCAGTTGTCCAGTTTTTGTGCTCTCTGCACCACTGTAAACGGTGGCGTCGGTGGCCAACTTTCAACAGGAGGCAGCGTTCAGGACGGCGGGCGAATAGGCCCCGTTTGTGAAGGCGTCTGGCCACAGTAAACCGTGACACTTGTCGCCCTGTTGCTGTACAGAGTTGCTGAGCAATGGCACTTGCTGACTGCTGTCGGCCTCTTTTTGCCTGCAGGACGATATATCGGTGATCCCCTGCAGATGTCGTCCTCGGGCGGCCACCACCAACCTTTCTAACAGCTGTACCTGTGGTTTGGAACGCTTTCCAAGCGCGAGAAATGACACTTTTATTGATTCCAAACTCTGCAGCTACACTGTTGACAGTACGCACCTCCTCCAGCTTTCTGATCATTCTTCCACATGTGAAGTCGTTCAGGTGATTTCTTCTAGCCATATTTCACGAACTGACTCACTGGCACTTGCAGCGAATATGTTGAATTGCATCTCCATCCTTCCTTTTATTCTACTGTTGAGCTGCGCGGGCCGACATGATGCGTTTTGTGTACGCTCACGTCGCCTCTGATGTTTTGTTCCTGATATTTGCATACGCATGACGTTTCTACTGACTTACATGTTCATTGTAGTGATCTCCAGACCTCCTTTTCTGCAATTTCATGGCTATCTGCTAAATTTTTACATTGTTGCTTAAGTTTTGCACACCAGTGTACATTTTAATGTATTTATTGTATATATACATTATATATTTATTGTATATATACATTATATATTTATTGTATATATACATTATAATGGGAGGAAGACGTGATTAAATTTGTAGTTGGTTTGGGGGTCACAGTATAAGGAATTTAGAACACAGAGTTGCTACCTTCGGCAGCAAATACTGCTGTAATCCAGCTAGGCATTGAGTGAACATGAGCTTGGATAACAAATTAGCAGATATGAGTACTTATTCTATGCAGTTTCAAATCTGTGCCAGATTTTATCAATTGTAGCAGCTGGTGAGTGATGCCTGTGAATCTCTAGACAACGTATAAGGTGTTCTCAATGGGAAGTTATCCAGAGAACCAGCTGGTGATAACATCAGTTGAACACCCTTGAAGAAAATAGCAAAAACTACATGCAGTCATGCATCATCTTGTTAAAAGATGGTGTTACTCTGGCCTTAAAGATATGGCACAGTTAAAGGCCTTAACACATCAAAAATGCAATGCTGGCTGACTGCATTGCTGACTATGTGAACAAGAGGTGGTGGTTGTAGACTTCCTAGTGCATAAGCAGAGAAGTTATATTTGCGAAACACATGGTTAATTCTGTAAGACAACTTCCATACCAATACAAGTTAACTTGGACCACAAATTTAAAACAACAAATAGCTGAGTTATAAAATCCAAATAAAGTAATAAAATGATGAACACTAAGATGAATAAGTATACAAAAAACTTGGCAAATGATATCCATCAAACAATGAGACATATTAAAAATACACAATAATAAAAACTAAATCAAATTAAATAATTAAGATCTGTTTCTTTCAGGTATTAAAAAAAATTATTGACCTCTATCCCAATTATACCGTCAACAGACAAGTCACACTCATTAAAATGCTTTAATTTAAGTCTATTAAAATTTGGATACTTCATTAAAAATGACAGAGAGACAAAATACTATCACAGCTGGAACAAATTAGCTCACTCTCTGCTTTCAGAAGATAAATTGTGAATGATTTGGGAATGGCCAATTTGAATACGAGTTAACAGGACTCCTTCCCTCCAGGTTCTAGTATTTTTCCAAATTCCACTTTAGGTCTCACACTTCAGATTCAACAGCAGCTTTAGCTGTGATATCTGCCAACTCGTTACATTTTATTCCTATATGCCCAGAAACCCAAAATAAAAAATTTGGTACCCACAGTTACTTAGGTTTTTATTCAATTTATATCAACTACAACCAGATTCTGGGTGCCAGAGATAAAGAATAGAACCATAGATGAAGAATAGAAAGTTAGAATGTTTCTAAACTTTTAGAGCACTAAAGGAGTCATAATAAATAATAAAACTTTCTTTGTCAATGCCTAGATATAGATAAAGGAATATGATAAATTAGTTACTTCAGATGTCAGGATTGAATAATTATCATGTAATCGTCTTTCCCCCATATGATTTGCAAATACAAATGACATTCCAACATGACCAATTGCTTTCGTTCCATCCGCATATGCGGAATATAACTACTGCATTTCTATCTACGCTCTAAGAAAAGTTGCTGATAAATGATCTCATTAATTTTTTATTAAGATGGTTGAAAACATAAAGAAGCTGAATTTCCACATTTTCTCAAGAAGGGATTTTAAAATGCTTCACTAACTGGATGTCCAAGTGAGACATGCAGTATTCCTCCACTAGTGAGTCAACCCTTAAAGAGAAGGTAGGAAAACAAGATGGCCACGCTTTGAATAAGGGGTCACACATGTAATCAAGCAGAACTTTAGAAGGATGGTTCAGTTGTGATAAGTAACACTGGAGGGACAACTGGTCACGTCTTAACTGGAGTGGTGATTCGTAACAGTTCACATACAAGCTTTGAATTGGAGATGTTTTGAAGACTCCAGAACAAATCTGCTAAGTCTGACGATGTAAAGGATCTAACTTCAATGAAATTGAAAAATCGGGCCGAACCATAAACAAATCTAGTCTCGAGAGCACAACAGCTCTATAAATATGAAGCACTGATTCACACCCCCACCCCAGGAGGTGTTTGCCAAGACTTAAAAAATATTTAGTGTTTTGAAATACTTCTTCTCAAGTACAGGATATGAGGGATAAAGGTCAGCTTTTGGTCGAGTATCACTCCTAAAAAGTTGACTTTGGGTATTACAGGAATTAATGACCCTTGAAGCTGAAGCTCAGGCTCAGGATGCAGATTTTGCTTTCAGCAAAAGTGCATGCAGTCTTTTGTTTTGAAAAGATAAATCCATGTTTTTCTGACAATTTCTGAATCCTGTTAAGGGTGATCTGCAACTGTCTCTCCACAAAGTACACATCTGGACCACAACAACTTATTTGGAGATCATAAACATATAATCATCCGGAGACAATAGGAGGGAGTTCCTTTAAAATGGTATTCATTTTTAAACTAAACAAAGTAACATTTAAAATGCAGCCTTGAGGCACATCCTCTTCCTGTTCAAATACATCTGAGGAAAGAGAGCCAATCCTTACATGAAACGTTCTAGCCCTAAAAAAAATTCTGTACGAAAATCAGTAAATTGCCACGCAAACCACGGATACGAAGATCTCGCAAAGTGACAAATTTTTAAGTCGCTTTTTCTATCTCAAAAAAGAAAAAAAAAAAAACAAGGTGGTTTCTTTTGAGGACAGCTTTATGGATAGCAGTTTCCAAAAGGAATATTGTAGATAATTGTTCTACATTTATGGAAGCAACTCTGGTTTGGAGAGATTACATCGTTTTTCTCTAGGTAATAGACTAGGTGACAGTTTACCATTTTTCCAAACTTGCAGATGCAACTACTTAGTGTGATGGGCCAATAGTTAAAGGGATTCTTCAGCCCTGTCACGGTTTAGCTATGGGAATAACAACAGCATTCTTCCGCACACTGAGAAAGGAGTACTTTTTCCACACTCAATTGTAAAGAGACAGAAGGCCAACCAGTGAAATAGAGGGAAGTTTCTTCAGTATTTCATAACCGACATCATCTGGACCAGGACTACACTATGAGACTATAACAAAGTTCTCTTTAGCTCAAGCATAGTAAAATCACTATTATAAGGTCCATGTTAGAAGAGCTGAAAGATATGGAAAATTTCTGTGAGGAGAGTTTGAAAGAAAGAAATGCTAGGGATAGTTGCTGCTACTAGAAACAGGAGCAAAGGTGTCACGAATAACATCTGCAGTTTCTTCTATGGTGCTAATTACTCAACCCTCTTTCAAAAGCAAAAGTGCACAATCATTATACACACCACATCCTATCCTAACTCTCCTATACTCATTTACTCGGACTGGAGGATATTACTGATGATACATAGTATATCCATGAGTTCCCCTGGCTCTTTTGTAGTATAAAAAATCAGTTGAAATGTTCTTAGTGTAATAACTCCCATTTCGATGTTATGTGTGCTCTATAAGGAAAAATGAATGTATGTAAAATAGAGAATTCTGTCTCTAATTGTTGTAGAAGCAAATCCGTTTACTTGCAAACGCTTTGCATAGTCATTCGGGATCGAGGCCAAGAGCAGAATGTTCGTGCTCTGTGTGATTCAGCTAGCCAAAGTAGTTATATAAACGAAAGAATTATGACAATATTGAACGTTCCTCCACTTCAGAAAGAAACTGTGGTACACCCATTTTTTTTTGGCGGGATGAAACAAAACTGAAGGAACACAAGATATTCTCTATTGAAGTGAAGTGATTTAAAAAAGTCATTTACTTGAAGTTTCGAAGTCCTTTCCAAGATAAGGATATGCGGATTTATTCCAAAAATTAATGATTGTAGAATTTTAGAAGACTTGCAATGAAGTAAAATAGATTTAACTGATTCCTTTTGTAAGGAAAGCGAGACTGACCTTTTGATTGGGGCTGATGTTTTGGGAAAATGGCTGACTTACTATGACAGAGCAGTTCTGCTCAGGGCATGATTACTTCTAAGTGGTGGGAGGGCCTTTGTGGCTAAATGGAAGTCTTGAGTGTTGGACATTTGGTGACATTGATAGCTAGCCTTAAGAATAATAGAATATAGAAAGAAAAAAAATTAAAATAGTGACTATTGATTCGGTGAAAGACGCACCCGTTTGGCATCTAAACAATATATCTAATTATCATAAAAATGATTCGAGTATTTGTTTGGGTTTTTAAGATTTGTGAATAATTGTCGGAAAAGTCATATTAAGTGTTATAACCCTGAACTTTCCTCTTCTGAAAAGGAGAATTCTGAAAAATGTTTGATTCGTTTCGTTCAGAGCTACTATTTACCTGATGTAAAATCTTTGAATTTGATTACATTTAAAGATAAGAACTAAGATAATTCATCGAGATGATAAAGAATCCTTTTTATAGCCAATGTTATTGCCGGAAAAATGTCAGTTTACTGAATTATTGATCAAAATTGTACATCTGAAAAATTGTGATGCAAAACATGCAAGCCCTATTATGAGAAAAGTATTGGATAATGAATGCTAGGAAAACAATCAGGAATGTTTTACACAACTGCCTGAAATGTAAATGTTTTAAGGTTAAAGCTATATTCAAGTGAACCTACACCTTTGCCACCAAACCGAGTTTCAGGTTGTGTAGCTTTCGAAGCTGTAGGAATTGATTTGGTCGGGCCTTTGTTTTTGAAAACTGGGGGAAAAGGGTGGATAGCATTATTTACTTGTTCTGTGTTTTGAGTGATCCATGTGGAATTGGTAAATTCTTTATTTTCGGATGCTTTTCTGTTGGCGCTTAGGCGGTTTATTGCTAGGCAAGGAAGGCCAAGAATAATTTATTGTGACAATGGAACTAATTTCAGAGGTGCATATAATGATCTTTCTAAATTAAATTGGGATACGTTTTCTAGAGAAAATTTCATACATAAAATAATTTAGAAATTTATACCACCCACTACAGCATGGTGGGAAAGGTTAGTTCGTGTTGTAAAAGAATTGTTAAAACGTACTTTAGGTAAATCTGTATTGAGTCAGGAAGAAGTGAACACTGTAATTAGTGACTGTGAATCTATCATTAATTGAAGACCATTAACATATGTATCAGAGGATCTATGGGAACTGATTCCTCTTACACCCGCTATGTTTCTTATTGAAAACCATTGTTCCAGTGTTAGGGATATTGATGAATTGGATTCCTAAAACTTAAATAAAAATTAAGGCACCAAAGAAAGCTTTTTAGCGATTTAAGAAAACGTTTTAGAAAAGAATATCTCAGTGAGCTTATTCAGAAATGCCATAAAAAACCGGTTCATGAACCAAAAATTGGTAAAATAATTTTAATTAGTGATGATAATAAAAGCCATTTATTTCGGCTATAGCAAAGATTATTGAACTGATTCCTGGTCGGGACGGGAAAGTTTGCATCGTTAGGCTGAAAACTCCACACGGAAGAGTGTTGCGAATGGTGCCGCGGGTCTTCCCTTTAGAGCTACAAGTGGTTGGAACAGTGTTAACTGAAGATACGAAAAGGGAGAGGGGAAATTCGGTTCTTGGAGACCTTCTGAACTTATGACTAGTTTGTCTCCTAACGATGTAATAATGGAATGATTTACTTTTTCTGGTAGGTGTGTGAAAGCACCTAAAAGATTCGATTTATTCAATTGTGTTATAAATCTGAGACACTCCCCAAGTCTCAACAGGGAGAGGATGTTATGAACTGAAATGAACTGAGGCTAGGGTAATGACATCAGCTTCTAGAATGTATAAGAATCAGATCAATCAATGCGGTTACGTGTGTGCCTTTTGTGCCGAGTTTTGAAACGCACATTTTCGTTGTTATGTCCATGTATGTGTTTTGTGCTTCAATAAAGAGTCTTCATGAAAGTTGAAATGACTTTTGACGTCCGGGACAATACAAAACACCCTACTTCGTGTAGATGTGAACCTATGATTCCGTTATTTAATTCTCGTTATCAATATTTATAGTAGATAACAGTTCCTTCATCATAAATTCTCACGATGGTCATCATTCTTTATAGCAAACACAGGAACTTAAAAGCATAATTTAAAACTTTTAAAGGTAAATTAGGTATGTAATAAAAGTACTTTTTGCCATATAATATTGAATCATCATATTTAGGCATGGGGTTGGTCAGAGGGGAACACAGATGTAGTATTAATATCAATATTCTAACCATTCTACAGTTAAGTAAAAGTAAGCACAATAAATTAATATTCTGGAAAAATGGATCATTCAGCACTTGTCACATCTACAAAAATCTTTTTTTGCAAACAGATCCTCAAAAATAAAATTGTTAATATTGCTAACATCATCTATGATTTGGTTGAAAATGTTTCAGAAAGTAAAAATAGTATTAGCCTTTATTTCTATTACTTCTACAGTCACTTGAAAACAGCCTTTAGTAACTTAGCACATTTAATAACTTATATATAACATAATGCATGCACATTCAAAATAGTAAATAAAAGACAATTAAACTATTTCTTCTTTACTTTAGTAATACATATCAGAAGATGAAAAGATGATGATACGCAAATAATAAAAGGTTCAAGCAAAAACACAGTAATATGCATCCCACCAAAGAGCACTAATTACATGAAAAATATTTTAACATGTCGCCCAGACGGTATAGTGGTTAGGAGAGCCGGCTACGATACCAAAGGGCCTGGGTTCGAATCCCGGAGAAAGCATGGCTGTAACTGTCCATCCTTTCATAGGAGGCAAAGGTAGCCCACCTATTAGGTAACAAAGTGGCCACCACTTCTGGCCTTAGTAGTGGCCAAGCCGAAGTTGGCTGAGGGCCTGCCACTGGAACCAAAAAAAAAAAATTAACATTCTCCATAACTAAAATATATTCTCTTTAAGGGACCAACCTACCTAACTTCAGCTCACCAAGAGCACTCTGGCTCTTTATATCACAAATGAACTAGACTCATCACAGTGCTATTACTTATTTTTGCTCTTGTGTGATGCAATGATCTAAATTCTGTCTTTCTTAAATCTCCTAGCTTTAATTGTGAATCATTTGAACTGATTTTTCATATTTAAATCATAATGTATTTTTTCAAGTTCCATAGATGGTGGCATTTCATTGAGTCTTAGAATCAACATTTTATCTACACCATACATATATAATAGGAGACCTCAACTAGGAGGGGTTTTCATAGTTTCAGGGCACATATGCAGTCAGCCTTTTACTGATTTGTTGAGTATTCATTTTAAATTTATGAATATAAAAATCTATTTGTACTCAAGTTTTGGTATTTAGCAATATTTTCTACACTTTTCTTGTTTAATTTATAAACAAGATTAAAAGTAGCCTAACTTTAATAAACATTGGGAAAAGAGAGGGAGGGAAGGATTGTCTAGCAATGGTGAAAGGGGTGGTGCATGGGGCAAAAAAAGGTTGAGAAATCCTGGTATATAACCAAATCTACATTGGTCATCAACATTAAAAGATAATGACAAAAAATAAAATGTACCTGATAGTTAATGAAAAATTATTAATAGAAATTTGTACAAAAGCATTAGTTAACATAAATTACAATGCTTGGCAATTGGTTATTTGAAATATAATGCAATTAAAATTAAGTTTATTGAAATTGAAAAATGATGGAAAAATTAAGTCACCCTTTATGGAAAAATGTTTCCTTTAATATGCTGTACGGCCACCCCGGACAGATAAGCATACCTCAAATCTTGATTCCATAGACTACCAAAGTGTTGATCAAATCTCGTGGACTTGCATGCCACTCTTCCAAAAGTGCATTTTTCAGCTCCAAGAGGGTCCAGGAATGAATTTGGCGACCTAAAGAATCCCGCATATGCTCAAGAGAGTTCACATCCGGTGAGTAAGGTAGCCAATCCATTTGAGTGATATCTTCTGTTTGCAAGTTTTCTGACACCACATATGCTCAAAGAGCCGAGCATTGTCATTCATTAGCAAAAACTCTGGGCCAATAGTATCCCTACACAGCCTAACTTGGGGTTCCAATATTTTGTCCACATATCTCAGAGCTGTATCAGAACCTCCTTGAAGGATATGCAGCTCGTAACGGCCACTTATGCTTCATCCTCAAGCCATTAAACTGCAATCAAGGGAATGAGATATTTCATAGACAAGGGAAGGCAAGTTTCATATTCCTTCCTCTCCCCAGATCAAAACATATCTAGAATCACTGTTCAGACCATAACTGGACTCATCAGTAAAGAATACTTGGGGCCAATCGCGTTGGTTCCATTGAACATGATTCATCAGTTTAAACGGGACCCTCTCGAAGCTGGAGTGAGTGGGACACAAACCACTGGTTTTCTCACATACAGTCGAACCTCGTTAAGCCATCTTGCAGCAGTAGAATGTCGAATTCAAGTTACTGTGGCAGCCTGAAGGTCTAAAACTAAATCTCTTGTAATCACTTTGCAGTTTCTTCAAGCTGATGACAGAACACAGTATTCCGATGCAGTTATTGCTTTTAGTCGCCCTTGATCAGGCTGTCTATCAACTAATCCAGTGTTTAGAAAGCAGATCCAAACTCTTGATATGACACTTTGAGGGATATTCAAATCTTGAGCGATGTCCATTTCTGTTCGACCTCCCTCGATTCTACCAATTATTCACCAATTTTGACCTTTACTCAAATGATACATTTGCACCATAATTACTGAATGCTGATCACTTAGAAACCACATTCACTTTTGAACAACACAACAGACCGGAATTCCAAAACGCATCTATCATGCATGACATTGTCAATCACCGAATTTGTATATTTCTGGCGCTAACGTATGCGTAGAAGTTCAATTTTGTGTACTCTAATTAACATAAATAACTACAGCAGTGGGCATTGGTTCCAATATTAACTTAGTGAGCATATTTTTTTTCTCATGATCCCTTAATTCTGATGACCAGTGTATATAATATGGTTTTTAATAATGTTCAAGGGCACTTATTTTAAATTTTGTTGATTTTCCTAGTAATTTTGATTATAATAGGGTTATTTGTACTGAATATGATTCATATCTCACCAGTTACATCAACAAGTAGTTTTCAGTTATAGTCGTTCAAGTGAAAATCTTTTACCCAATGCTAGAAATAAGTGTCAATTACCTTCTCAAGATTTTTTGCCACCTCCAACAACACAGCATTTTGGGAGTGACAATTTCTATATAAAGCATATTGCAAAATGAGTGGCTATATATCGAGAGTATATTGAAAAGAATGTAACAGTGTACTATGTGGTATTCCTTGCTTTAAAATTTATCATAATAATTAAAGCGGCTAATATATATTGAATGAAAACATAATATTTGCATAATAGTATATTTTTAAATTTATGTAAAATATTTCAGAGTTTTAAAGAACTTAAGCAATATTAACTAAAGAAAATATTCCTTCAGTCCCTATACCATGTTTTATACGTTTCTCCAGTCTTTATATTCAGCAAAATTTTGTACTTGTTATACAAAATAAAACTCTTGATTGGTCAGTTAATAAACAAATTAGAATAATTAAAGGTTGATTCCCATCCTCAAATGCCTCTCAATGATATTGTCTTGTGATTTACTAGTGTCTTTAGTTTATAATTTTGTTACATTTGATATGCCATAAGTATTTTCATGCAAGTAATTTAAAAGTTTACTAAGTGTAAAAGTATGTTGTTAAATCCCTATGAAGTTTTTAACATTTAAGAATCATAATCTGGTAACTGCATATAAGCTTCTTGAAATTGCAATTATTTTTCATTTTAATTAATGCAAATAATATTAAAAAATGGCTACATGAAAATACTGAAGTCTACCAGTGTTTTCTAGAACACAGATTCTACAAGATTCTGTCAAAATAAGATCTCCATTTTGAAAAAAAAAAATTATATTGAATAATACTTTTCAAAAAAATCTGCATACAAATGCTCATCACGTAATCCATCAACACTAGAAATTTTTTCCTAAAGTAATATTTTATTTTTGGTTACACATACATGCAAACATTTTGCTCTTCAATTTCTAAACAGCCTCTAAACGATCCCTGACATTAATATCAATTATCTTGGTTAATTTTTAGCATATGGAAATCAAACCTTTGTGTTTTATTTTCTATAACAAGTACATTTTCTTGAATATAAGTAGAGGGACTGGGGCAATGCATAAGTTAGATTCATATTTTTTTATATTATAAATATAGAAATATGAATCATTGCATTAATTAAAACATTTTTATAACTGGAAGTACATGTCTATGACTAATTATTGTGAAAATAAAGGATAGGTAAGGACTTTTGTAGACATGGTGCATACACAGGGTGTTTCAGCAAATCAGTTATAAACTGTCAGGAGAGATAAAGTACATCTAGATGACAGAAAATCACATAAGAATGCATGGTCAGAAACATATTCCTTTCATGGTAGTGACAATACAAAACACAAGAAAAGAAGAACATGAACAGAGGGAGAAAATATGTTTATTATGCTTGATATGGCAGAAACCAAGAAATAAGAACAAAAATAGACAACAATTGTCATCAAAGAAGATGCTCGACGTTATACCTCAGACTGATGCAGACCTCACATCTCCAGCACATGGGAGCTCTGACATTCTGCAAAATACCTGGCATGTCCCACCAGTCCACATGTCCTACCACGCACTTCTCCAGCAGCTGCCATGATGCATGCCATGAATTCCTCAGCACTGTTAACAGAGGTTTTGTACACCAGTGTCTTGACGTACCCCCAGAAAAAGTAGTCAATGCAAGTGAGGTCTGCCAATCTTGCTAGCCAATATATCGGACCACTCCTACTGATGCAATGTTGAGGATACATTGAATTCAGTTGAAGACACACATCAAGGCTATAATGTGAGGGAGCCTCATAATGCTGAAACCATAATAAACATGTTTTCTCTACCTGTTCATGCCCTTCCTTTCTTGTGTTTTGTATCATCACTAACGCTCCAGGAAAGCATTTCCGACCATGCAATGCAAAGTGATTTTCCGTTGTCTAGGTATATTCTATCTCTCCTAAAAGTTTGTAACTGATTTTCTAAACCACCTGTACACACACACATATATATATATATATTCAGTACAAACCATAATAAAATATTAATGGAATACGATATAAAGTGTTGAGAAACCATAGTGTTTCTTGAAATTATCAAAAGATGGGAGCTCTTGATGGCCACCTAAAATATACTTATTCAAATTTATTGTGGCTTTAATCTTGATATTACAAGTAAAAGCTCTATTGAAATAGGCATATTATTCTGTATGTTATATTTTTTAACTTACATATTAATTATATTATTGTTAGTAAAATGTTATAAGTATAACTGTTTTATATTTTTTTTAAAATAATATTCATGTTTGTTTACTAAGAAATTAATTTGCACTGCCAAAAAAAAAAAGAAGTGCCTCTGTCTGGCGAAAATTAAAAAAATTATAGACATTCTGTATAGTTTTGCGTAACCATAATAAAATGTTTATGTTCAGTTCATAGTGGTTTGTAGTATTGCTTCGTCTTTCTAATGTTTCTTTGCACAGAAGATAGCTTTGAGAGAAATCTAAATGCTGCCCAAGGTGAGTCACAAATTCTTTGTCTTTGCTAGTTAGGAATGCTTAATACCTAAAGTGGGCGAAAGAAAGTGTATTTTTTAGCTTGTTTTATATTCAAACCTTCTGAAATCTGGTAGATAGCATGTTACGTCTAAAATGCTAGGAATTATTTTTAGTCAGAAACGGCAGATAACACATTAGTTTCTGTTTCATTATTTTATATTCTCAGACATTTTTAGCCTAACATAAAGTAATGTAAAGTGACATAAAAAAGATAAATCTACCAATTTAAAATTCTCAAATTACAGCAAAGATATCTTTATCCCCACAGGGTTTAGCTGATAACTTATAATGAAGCAGCACACACATTTGGTATGTCCTTTTGAGCAAGTGGTAAAGCATGCTATTTGCAATCACTCACAGTATCCAACTACTTTCCAATTATCAATTTTGATGAAATTTTCCAAAATTTTATCATTACTTTATTTTAAAGCATATATTTTTAGTTTTGGATCTCTGGTGATTAGAAGCAGAGTTATGGCTAATCTCGTCCTATATTGTGAATCGGAAGCTGCCCTGCAAAAAGGTCGGAAGTTGATGTTTCACGGGACACAGACAATTCAAAAGATCTTTTACATTGAGAATTTTTTGTGATATCCAAAAGATGATTTTAAAACTTTCTGTTTATTATTAAGTGCTCAGGAGAAAGATTAGTTTTATATTTGGTAACATTTTTCTTTCATTCTGTTTGTGTTTACATTACATTAAACCTATAATTTGGAAAACTTGATATTTTACAACTTTTCTACAACAAAAAAGAATTATAATTAAAAATATTACTATAGTAAATTTATGTAACTTTCCACAAACATTTTATATAATATTGTGAATTAAATGGAGCAAAACCTTAGATTTATATACTTATTTAAAATTTTTGCAGAGAGTTTTGTACATGAAAAGAAAGAAATTTCTCAACAAATAACTAGTGCATGTGGTCAAACAGTTATATTTGATAGACAATTTACTTTGTTATTTAGATTTTAATCCATTTAATTCCTTACGCTTTAAAAAATGTAGTGAAAAAAATAAAAGTAAAATATTGATCAATGCTTTGGGAGGAACATATGTAGTAATCCTGAAATTTTAACATTTTTAGCCCAAAATGAAAGAAAGTAAAAATTATACTTTGATAACATGTTTATCACTTATTTCTGTTATTTTATGTAGCATTCTACTGAATAACACCAATAACACATTTATTTGTTGTATATTTTAAAATCTGTGTGTCAAACACATTTGGATACCTTAAAGTGTTAACACACACAGTCAATTAAATCAAAATTTGTATTTGTTCACTTATAGCTATAAAGTCTTTATCCCAATAAACTAACCAGGTATTTTCCACATCAGAGGTGAATAAAGTCTTCCTCCTCCATCTACATGCAGGGTTTCTCCAGAAATAAAAGATGCACCTGGTGATAGCAGAAAACATACTGCTGCAGATATCTACAAAAAATACAGTTAAAAAAATATAACACCATTTTTAGAAAAAAAAATAAATAAATAAAACTTTAATCTGCATAAGGAATATACCTTCTTTTGCTTTAATCTTATTAATATATAGAGGCTAATATAGGCCTAAGTAATACATACACACTATGGCTTGGGAAAAAATTATGATTCCTCAACATGTTTATTGATCAAATCATTAGATATTTCAATCATTTTTTAAACCTCCAGTCACAATTAAGAAACACAAAAAACATTTTGAAGTTTTCCATTCAGCTATTTCAATTCCTACTCTCTTTACAGTTAAGTTGGCAACATCATTACTTACAGAAAGAAATATGTTTGACAGGGTATCCCTATTTTACTGCTTCTACTTATTTAAGCACATAATTTATGAAAGTAGTGAAATGAACATTGAAAGTTACCGAAAATAATAATAATAAAAAACAATAATAATAATAATGAGTGCTTTATACTGTTATTTAATAAAATTTCTTTTAATTTTTGCAACATATATGTCACCGCATGAAAGTATAAAGCAATCCAAAAGGAATTAAATTTTAGAAAACTTCATATTTCAATGAAACCAATCAAGAGCTGAATGGATAAGTCTAGTGAATAGTGGTAGTTCAACTCACAATCAACCCCTACTGAATGACCAGTTGCATTGTTGATTAATGAACAAAAATTATTTATGTTCAACAGGAATGCGAGTCAGTTTTCTTCAGAATATCCTCCACAAAGGTACATATGCCTTTAGGCAGATAGCCCTTGTGTGCCACATTCAACTAAACAAACATATTTCAATGAATTTTCAAAAATGAATAAAATTATACGTTCTTTTTCAAAATGAATTTTTAAATACAATCCAGGTCACACCATATCAAGAATCACGTTTCATTTTCAACTGTAAACTGAATTTCAGTGATATGAACTAGCACAAAAGTTAACATACTATCAGTTGATGATTTAATAACTGCTCATACTTCACAAGAAGAGAATTCATTTTGCAATATAGAATAGTATAGTTCAAAAAGTTCTGCGACTTACTTTTACAGGAATTTATAGACAATGGAATGACTATAAGGAATGAAGTTTTCTAATCATGTTTAGCTCTTACTGCTAATACTGGGTTTACTTCGACCGAAATTTATTTCCAATCATGTTTTCAATTAAAACTTTTTTGAATTTTAACATCAATGAAGTTAAAAAATTTAGAGAGACGAAGATTGCTGTTACGAAAGAAATGTCATCTCACAGATACTGATCCCTGGATACTGGAGTTTAATATAAATTTCTTAGAAGTGTGCAAATTCACTGATAATGAGACTGTCTGATATAATAATTCTATTATAAGCCATGGTACTACAATTTGCAAAGTTGTTAATGCTAAGCAAATGCATTAAAAAAAATTCAAAAACTAAAGAAACTAATAATACAGATAAGCCAAACACCTTAAGTGTTTCCAAGAATTAAGCTAATCAAAATAATCATATTTATGTGGTTATAAGCTTCTTTTTACATCTAAGAATGTCAATGCGCTCACTAACAAGATCACGTGACCATTTTCAGCAGACAAGACGCTAGAAGGGGATGATGATAAAGTTTGAAAAACCGAAAGAACTCGGGAACTCTTTTTATGCTGCGGTCCCGCCTAATACGATATTATCTTGTTTCTTATGATGTCATGGACAGACCTCATTTTCTTACAGGTTATTTTCGTGTTAATTATGTTCGCGTGTTTTAGTCATTTAATTACGAAATCTCACTACTGCTGCCATCAATAGGACTATTCCTATAGTTTGTAAATACAGCTACATTCTACATGGGGGGGGGCTCTACCCCTTTGAACACTCTCTTCATTAACCCTAGACTCCAATTAAAGTCCTGTGGAATACCATCATTAAAGTAGTATGTGATGGCTCTCATCGAACACAGAAGCAAAATGCTGTGGTTCCACCACTGCTGTGATGAAACAAAACTGTAAGTACAATTTTTAAATTATTTCAGGAAAACTTTGCTGTTGTTTGATGATAATTTTATTTGATGATGCTCAGTTGATGTTGATATGATGAAAAAATATTAAAAGGGAATGAAAGGTGTTTAATTGAATAAACAAAAGATATTTAATTTTGACGAAAAGTGTTTAATTGAAGAATATTGGTTTGAAAAGTATTATTTTGAAATGGGTATTATTTTCAAGAATTGTTTGATGCACATTTTAAACAGCTGCTACTTCGACGATTCTTTCGATCTTCAATACTTTCGTTTTTAACCTACAAACCGTTTTGCTCATTTTTTACAGTATACTTTAGAATTTGTTTGAATGTACGAATTTTTGAGCGTTTTAGCATTATAGCTATTAACATTAAAAATATTTGTGTGATAATTCCTCGAAACTGATAAATAATGGCTACCCTTAATGATTATCCAACATTACATGATCATTAAAAATTGCCAGTACACAACAGATCAAGTTCTTGCATCATTTAATTTTTGGCACAGATGGCAATAGACAAAATCACGCTTGATTGCATAAATTTTCAGGATTTCCCAAACCATTTAATTTTAAAGCCATAAAGCAAAAAATATTAATTGCTATATGTAATTTAGTAAGAATTTTTCTATTGATATTGAGTAGTGTGCTAACACAATCCTTACGAATTTTACAGACATCTCACTATTAAAATCAGATTTGTCTGACATTAGCGAAGTTGATGAAGAACTTCAGGTGGAAAATTCACCCTCAATGGATATCATAGCAAAAGCGAACATTACTCAGACACCAGATGAACCTTTATGTAAACAAATGGAGAAGAATACCTGTCTTGATAACTCACCTAGAAATTTATTACTTATGGCTCAGAGTCTTTCTTTACAATGTTTTGGTCTTAAAGACATCATTGACCTCATTTAACCCTTTTCCTCTGGTGATAATTACAATGTTGAAACTTTCGTTTCCAGTATAGAAGATATTTTTAATCTCTATCAGAAAACGAACCCTGTTCACCAAGTCATTTTTGTTAAGAAAATGTCTAATGGATCCAGCTTTTATAAGATCAATTTGGGAATTACTAATTGGGAACAATTAAAACACTATTTGTTAGAAAAATTTTTGGATAAAATTCAATTACATCAAATAATGGAATCTTGCAAACCCCATAAAGTTGCTATGAAAAAATTTAAGGGAGAAAGAAAATGAAAGTCAATTGAAGAAAACAGTTAAGGAGATGATGATGCTGATGACAATTTGGAATTGGATTTAGATGATGACAACATGGATGATGATGATTACAGTGACAAAGATGAAGATGTTGACAATGACGATGGCAATCATGAAGCTAATGAAGATGATGATGAATGAAGTGTGCAGCAAATGAAGAAGCTGTGAAAAATAAACTGAATCAGTTAAAACAAGGTTTACAAAAAAGTGATGAATAAGCGAAGAGAAAACACCAGCTAAAAGTGCAGAAACATTCAAAGAAAAAAACTACAGAAAACTCTGAAACCGGAAAAAACTTCAAAAGCTGAAAAAATGAGCATTTCACTGAAGGCTCTTGATGATGAAGCAAGAGAAGCTAGAAGCCTCTATCTGGGAAATTTGCCTACTGATATCAGTACAGAAGAAATCAAAGTTTTGTCTTCTGATATTTTAAAAGTTGCCGTGCCGAAAAAAGATACAAAGAAACGGAAAGAATTATTTGCATTTTTAGAATTTGATAGTGAAGCTAAAGCTGAGGAAAATCATAAGATCTTGCAGGAGAAAAAATGTCAGCATATTACAGTAGATTTTGTTGGTGTGAAGAGGAAAAATTGAACAAAAGGAGCAAAGAAACAGGAAGAAAAGAGATATAATCTAAGGAAATTATTTGTCTTTGGCATTCCAGCGGATACTACACTTTCTCAAATTACTGAATTTTTCCCAAAATCATCTCAGATAACTCTAAATTTATAACCTATATATCAAAATGCTAGCGTAAGTTATGTACATGAGAAAGATGCTGTTAAAGTTTTTGAGGCAATAAAGAATGCTGAAGCATCTGGAAAAAAATTACTGTTTTATATTCTTCAGCTGTTTCACACCCAAAGAAAGGAAAGAAAAGGGCCTGGAAGCATAAACGAACAAAATTTAAAACGACTCCAAAGAAAATTAAATTAGAGACTAGAGACACAGCAAGATGATGATAAAGCCATGTTACATATTGAAGCTAAACAAACATATCCCGTTTACAGGAAGAAAATATATGACAGTATAAGAAACACTTGGTCTCCGAGCTTGTATTGACAGGCATGCCTCTCAGTACAAATTCGGAGCCCAGTAGCAATACAACGCACCCAATTTGAACCTGGACTGAAACTTCATCCCAAATTCTTTAGTCCTTATGAGATAACGAAAGTTCATCTATCTGATTGTTATGAAGTTGAAAGATAGGACTGCATCACCCTATAAACCTCTGCTGATAAGATGAAACGGTGGTGCACAAACAGAGCATTTGCCAAGACATTGTTTTTTTTTTCACCTTTTTCTACTTGTTTTTTTTTCCCTTTTCAGATTTCTTGTCTTCTTCAACCAGCTGTGGACGTCCGGTGCTGCAGAATGGCCATGTGGTTATAAGCTTCTTTTTACATCTAAGAATGGTGATGCGCTCACCAACAAGATCACATGACCATTTTTGGTAGACAAGATGCTAGACAGATATGACGATGAAGTTTGGAAAACCAACAGAATTCTTTTTCTGATTTGATTCTGCCTAATACAATGTTATCCCACTTTTTATTATGCCATAGACAGACGTTATTTTCTCTTAATTTCTTTCCATGTGTTATCTTCATGTTAAGTTATGTTTGTGTGTTTTCATCATTAAATTACTATATCTCACTATCATTGTCATCAACAGGACTGTTTCTATAGTTTCATAAATACAACTACATCCTACATTTATACGAAGTTATTGACTTAATAGTAATGCTGATTCTCCCTTGGCTAGTACTAAATTGTAAGTTCCTGTATGCACATCATCATCAATATAAAAGCAATATAAGGACAGAATTCCCAGTAAATATTAAGTAAAAATGCCACCCAGAATTATCAAGGATTCAAAGTGTACCAAGAAACAAGGATATTTTTTACAGTGCAGCAGCAACTGTCACTGCAATATCACTAGGGTAAAATAACCATAAACGATAATTTTAATTTTCATATTTTTGATGTGCAAAACTCAAGAGTCCTTCACTAAAATTTCAGATGTTAAAAGCATCAAATATAACACTACACATAAACAATATTCTCCAAAAGGACAAAAATTGTTGAGATAATCAAAAGCCAGACTGAATTAATTGCATTGGAATGTCCTATTAATTATACTGATCAGTTAATCAAATGAAAGAAACAGTGACAGTGTAAAGCTTTCCTTAATTACTTTATCAGAAAATGATAAACTTAGATTGATAAATAATCTTACATATTTGCTTTGCTTAAAAAAATCAAGGACAAGGGTAGGTCTGTGCAACATCATCATTGTAAAGATTTTCTTCATACATCATTAAGAAAGCAAACTTCTAAGACTTATTCTATAATCAGACTGCAGTTTTACTTAAACCTGCAGTTTTGGTTTAGGAAAAAAAACTTCTGATTACTTACACAACTTCTGAGGCTAACTGAGTTTGTGGAGGAAGTTCTATACCACAAACGATTTGTTGCATGCTAAAAAAAGCTTGGTGAAAAGTATTCAATTGCATCTAGTACAAGAGGCTTATTTAGAAATCAATGGAAATGGACTTTAGTTGGAAAGTGATTTAGCTCACTAAGAACCATCCTTAAGACTTAAATAAAGCAATGTCTCCTCTACATATCACAGCATCAAGGCCAGGATGCCTCAGGGCTCAAATTTAGACTATATATTATGTGGATCATGCAGTACAGAAACTTTTAGGATAAGCTATTTAAAACTGAAACATTGTGCAGTGAATAAAGAATTTGCATCAACAGAAGCAAATCACAATTATTATAATCAGAAGGAACAAAATTCTCTTCATAATGTTCAATCAGTTATATCTGTTCAATAAATTGGTTCCTAGAATCACTAATGTAACCTACCTGGGGGCCGTTACCAATCAGAGACTTACAAGGAACATGCATATAAAACAAACCCTATAAAACGAGAATTTCATCATACGTAAATTTATCTATTTCTTATGCATATATTCCAGTCTGAACCTAAACTGAAAATATGTTTATCCAGCTTACCAGGCTTGTTATTTGTTGCATCACTAAAGCATGAATAACAGCTACTCATGCATATATTCATAAGCTCCAAGTAATTAAAAGCCATGTTCTGAAACTAATCACAAATGCCTATATATACATCATGAATAGTCTACTCCACACAGATCTCAAGTTGTTAGATAAATTATTGTCACATTTGCATAATGAAACTTGTCAACGTCAAGAACAAACAAGCACAAAAAGCAAGGACCTTACCTTATGTTTTTTAGATGCAGAAGTCTTAAGATTATTTTGTACTTGCATTGTATTTGTGCTTCATTCTTTTCAGCCTATCTTCTTTTATGAAATATACTCCTGATAATATTGTCTAACAGGTAAGGCTGAAGCTACTTAAAATTTATAAATAAATCTCTTTCAAGTTTCTTTTTTTTGACACTTTGATTTAAATGTTTATAAAAAGTGTTAACTTTGATTTGTATTCTATTTGTGTTCTATCCGAGTTAAGCAAACTCTCTAACTTGTTAAACAAAGATTTCATAGTTATTCTAACTTACGATTCTTTAATAAAAGTACATTAAATAGAGGATAGTGTACTAAAATGCTTTAACTGTGTCAAATGCACGGCATATCAATCATTATGAGACTGAGTGATTTAGCAAGTTTGAGAAGATGCCCTTTTGGAAATGTCTCTAAAAGTTGAAATTATAAAATTGAAATGATATATTATTGTAGGATTCCAGGGGCATAAAATAATAAAACTTTTTTATTGCTGAAAATACCAGTTACAAAGTTTAAAATTAACAAATGTAATAAATAATAATTTCTAGTCTAAAAGAATGAGTTTTAATAGAAAAGTTAATCAATTTGAAAATTTAAAATAGAACAACTTCTAATAAAAGAAAGTTATTATGATATACAGTTTAAAAAATGACCGCAAAGCCAAAGCTTTAATATACCTAAACATTTTTTATTCGCATTTTACATAGTATATGTGCTAAAGCAGTATGGGAGAAGTTGAGATCTGTTCATGAATGTGTAAATTTAACAAATAAATTGTTTCTTCTCAGACACTTATATTCTATTAAATATAATGAAAGCTACAAAATGCAAGCTAATTCAAATAATAAATGCAAATGCATGATAATTCTTCAGTTTGGAAATTTAAAATAGAACAACTTCTAATAAAAGATGGTTATTAGGATATATGATTAAAAAAAGACCGTAAAGCCAAAGCTTTAATATACCTAAACAATTCGGTTTCGCAAATTATTCACATTTTACACAGATAACATGCTAAAGCAGTATGGGAGAAGTTGAAATCTGTTCATGAGTGTATAAACTTAACAAATAAATTGTTTCTTCCCGAAAATTTTATTCTATTAAATATAATGAAAGTTCCAAAATGCAAGCTAATTCAAATAATAAATGCAAATGCATGATGATTCTTCAGTTTGAAAATTTAAAACAGAACAACTTCTATTAAAAGAAGGGTATTATAATATATGGTTAAAAAAACAACCGTAAAGCCAAAGCCTTAATATACCTAAACATTTTGGTTTCGCAAATTATTCACGTTTTTCACAGTAAATATGAAAATATTACTGTGTAAAGTAGTATGGGAGAATTTGAAATCTGTTCACGAACTCGTAAATTTAACAAATAAATTGTTTCTTCTCAAAAAATTATATTCTATTAAATATAATGAAAGCTCCAAAATGCAAGAACACATCAAGGGAGTATTAGAATTGGCTGAAAAGCTCGGTAGCATAGGCAAAGAAATTAAAGAAAATAACCTAATAGCAGTTTTACTAACCAAATAGCAATTTACTTTACCAAATTCTTAAAACTCGGTAATAACTGCAATAGAGGGTAAATCGAGCACTGAACTGTTGCTAGAAATAAACTAATATGCTAAAAATAAATTAATAGATGAGTTCTGTAGATGTGTAGAAAATAAGAAAATTCAAAAATGTGATTCAGTTCTTTTGAAAGGTAAAAGCGAAGAGAAATCAAAATATAATGTTACATGATATTGCACTTATTGGAAAAGAAATAATTGTACAAGAAATGATTGTTTTCATTTAAAATACAATGCAAGGACTCCCTAAAACAAACGTAGATAACAGCAGAGTAAGAAAATATTCTAAAAATTACAAAAGTAATGCACATCAAATGGAAAACACTCAAAACCTAGAAAATATAAACATAAAACAAGATAAAGAAAATAAACATCTTAGGAAGAGTATGTCTAAAGGTGGAACATAAGTCAAAAACACAAGAACTGGTTATTGACTCAAGATGATCAGCTTACATGACAACTGATAAGAGCTTTTTTCCTCAGTTAAATGATTTGAACAAAAAAATAGTAACTGTAGTAAATGGTGCTAAATTAAATTCGTGTGGTGAAGGGGAAGGCTATTTTAAAATTCAAAATTTATATCTTCAGATAACATAAAGTTAGAAAATATATGTGTAAGATTTAGATAGTAACTTATTTTCTGTTCAAATCGTTATCATACAAAGGTTGTATCGTTACAATTGATAGTAATAAGTGTAGCATTAAATTAAATAATGTACTTATAGCCCACGGAAATGCACAACAATGATTATATAAATGACCGAAAGCCCAATTAATGAGAAAACATATTAGCTAATGGTATTACATGTTCTAATGTAAACTGCATACTAAAATGGCATCAAAGGTTAGTCCACAGAAGTATTGATGTGATAAAAACACTCGAGAAAAAGGCCACAGAAATATAGATGTTATAAAAACACTAGAGAAAAATAATCTAGTACATGGCATTACACTTAGAAAATGCACTCAGTGTTGAATGTTTGACATGCATAAAACTAACAAAAATTAGTTTCAAATATAAGAATCCGCTAGATTTAGTGCACAAAGATGTGTGTGGGCCAATGGACGTTAATAGCTTAGGAGGGAAAAGATATTTCCTAAATTTCATTGATGATTATTTGCATCATACTCTAATTTATTTTATTGCTTCAAAAGATGAAGTATTAAATAAACAGCATGTTGCATCGACAACAAATAAATTTAGAAAGAAAATATAGGTTCTTAGATCTGACAATGGTACTGAATATTGTAATGAAATTATTTAAAGAAACTTGGGTATTTTTCATCGGACTTCAGTTCAATATTGCCCAGCACATAACAGCATCGCAGAAATAAAAAACGCTCTTTAATAGAAATGACAAAAGCTATGCTATTAAATTCAAAATTACCTAAAGGTTTCTGGGTTAAAGCAGCAGCTACTGCCACATATCTTGAAAATAGCTTACCAGCTAAAGCCACAGACAAAACACCGTATGAATGATAGAAAACCTAATTTCAGCCATTTATGAGTATTTGGCTGCAAAGCATATTATTTTGTGAACAAACAAAAGCGGCGTAAATTAGACAGCAAAGCGCAAAAAGGAATATTCATAGGATACGATTTAACAAAGCAAAAGATACAGGATACATGCAGGTGGAAAGAAAATAATAGTTAGTAGAACTCTTAAATTTTCAGAAAATGCACCTATATATGACAAACATGTATAAAATAAACACAGAAAATTTAGAATTAATTCATTTTGATATCTTTTGACTGTATAGAAGATTCAAAGGGATCTGAAGAAGAAAACGTAGAAAGAAGAGCTCACAACATACACTTATGCTTTTAACAGTAGGAAAGTCAAAAAGACAGTGTGGCTCAGTTAGGTCAGAATGAGCACTGACCAAGTCATTTCTAATAATGCAACAGTGGCTGCGGATGCTGCCTTGTAAAGGATCAACTTTCAAAAGATAGTGATAGTTCCAAAAGATAAGAGCAAATATGGCAGTTATAAACAGAACTTTTACCACCAAGGGAATTGGAAGACAGTACTCTAATGGTAGCCTGGGAGTTAATAAGACATAGGAACATTTCACTACAATTTCTTTCAGCTAGAGAAACAGCAGCCACTTCACCATCAAAGGTATTACAAAATTTACTAACAGCTCTGCTGATATTTAAAAGCTTTGAGAGTATCCCATCTCCAGAATATTTATGGCATCCACAGAGAACCATTCATGTACACATCAAGCCAATTGACAGAAAGGTGCCTTTCATCAACTATAGAAGCTCATGGCTCACCATCAACAAGGTATTCTGAGCTATGCCATTTAATACGGATTTCCCATTTTTTAATTAAAAAATTTTGTGGTTTTATAGTTTTTTCAACTGCAAATTTCATTGTTGTCATCTCAAATGTAAGCAGATTTTAGTTCAAAAGGATTTTTGGTCTGCTATTATATTATTAATGAGTAAAATTAATAACAAAATTTTTATGCTGAAACTCTGAAAGAAGTTTAAATTACAAAAGTGTCATTAAAATAATAAAATTCCATAACTACAAATTTATACACACTTCCCACTTAATTTGAAAAAAAAAATACATGCAACATTATTTGACACAGCAAATTTAATATATGAGCTTATATAATATATGAGCATTATATAAAAAACTTCAGAGTAAAACATCAATTTTTTTTGCACTGCTGTAATGCATAACAAAGCATAAATGCATCTTGTCAAACTGCTATGAAATCTGGCTGCCATCATTCAACAATTAGCAGATGCAATAATAATGCCAATTTATCCATAAATTTGAAATATCATCGCACTAAGGTGCCAAGTAAAAGTGCAATACAAAATAACGCAAGTCTTATTTGTCTTTAAACGATCATTTTGATAGTTGTGTAAAACTGAGGTATAAATAGCACATATGCCATTCAATTAATGTTTCGGACAATAAATTTGAGACTGAATGAAAATGGTTCATGAACCGATACGCCTGTGAGATGAAACATTTCATTAACATAAACTGAGTCTTAAGCAACTACTTATGTGTGCATAATCGTGTAGGATGACCTGTGGATCAACACCATAAAATTACCAGGAGATAAAATGACATTTTCTTCTATACCCAACACAGTAGACATATTTATACACCACCACCACAATAAAAGATTTTAACTATTGCGTACTGGAGCAACAGTAAAGCATCTCATTATGGTTAAGGTATGAATTTGTATTTCAGCAGACAGAGTAGTTTCATTTGGTTTGGTTTATTTTGATTATGGAAAAGCATTTGAGGTCTATGTGTCTAAGGAGAGTATGCTTTAGTGAAGGACTTACAGAGAGAACTGGTTCATATACATGTTACACATGTGGAAGTCCATCAAAAGGCCCGTGCAGCCAGCCTGTTTGCCAGGATTTGAACCACAGACTGAAGTACCACTGTTCAGTACCTTTAATGCTTGGGATGGGTAAATTTCACATTTTAGAAGAGATTGCAGACCAATATATTAACATGCTTGAAAAAATACTTTCTTCAGTTAGAGATTTCAGTAAAATGGTTGCATCTTTCACAATGATAACATACCATGCCCTTGAGCATGAACAGTAGACAGATATTTTTCTTCTAAATTAATTCAAAAATTGCAGTGGCCTATGCAATCACCAGATCTCAATCCAATCAAAAATATTTCGATGATATTGAAACAGAAAATCAGTTTTAAGAATACAGGCAATAAATACAGTTAATTGAAAATAGGGCTCTCTGTGTATTCAGGCTGTGCCCCACATAAAGATGCTTGTTTGGAAGAGATGCCTTTTGCAAGTGTGATACTAAATTTTGATTACAGGTTGTTCATTCAAAAATAAAACTTAACTACACAGATTGCACAACCAAAGCCCAATTAAGGATTCTTCATTACTCTTCATGGGGTGCCAAAAGTATCATACAAATTACATATGGATTTTTTCCTGGTCTCAGCATCATATTCAAAGATTTCAGAGGCTTCTTTTGCCTAGGTACGATACTATATTCATGCAGCACTATACACAAGTGATTTCGATGAGCTGTTAAAAAGAAGCACCATTTTGAATCGGATTATTTCAGTAAATGGTAACGTATCAAAGAGTTGAAATGTTTATGCTACAGCTAGGATTTACAAACTTGCCCTATAAATTCCATGCACATTTTGCCCATTAAGCTAAAGTGTACAAGAAGAAAGAGGGAAACGACTGCGCAATGTAAAAACGTTTGCTTGATCCTGCTTATTTAGTCCAGCATCATTTCTACAAGAGTGCATGAGAGAGAGAAGTTGCTACCAAATCTCACACTTGACAAAGTCATTATTTGATTCCTTCTCAGCAGATTCACACCAAAGTAGAATAATTCAAACAATCATGATAATGCTTCATATGAATTGCAAAAATAGTTACAAATATTCTCACAATCATAGTAAAAGTATAAAATAAAAAAAACAACTTCCATTTAAAGAAATTAAAATCAGAACATTCAGCATGATTATGGTAAACTATTTCCTTTTCATTCCCACGTCACACAAGGATCAGATGGGTGAGGAGTAAGTCAAAGGAATGAATGAATGAGTCAAAGGAAGAGGCTGTTACACTTTTACATCTCCGAAAGCATCTAAGAGTGAGTATAGCAAGCAACACCTGTTCTAAACTACTTTTGCAAGAATTATTTTTTGTAATAAAGTTTTAAGTAAGTGTAAGTTTGTGATTTGTTTATCCATATTTCAAGTGAGTGCATTTGACTTCACCCGTCTGTTGTTAGTTCATCTAACTTTAAAATTATTATTATTTGATTATTTGTCTTTCAGCGAATTTATTAGTTTTCTAATAACATAATAAAAAAGAAAACTATCGTAACTTTTTCAAACTATCACATTTGTTACACCGATAACTAGAATTATTATTTACAAAAAAAAAAAATCTGGCTAGCTGATAATTTATTTTAAAATAATATTTGCACTTTGAATGGCAATATCTCCACAACATTATTCATTCAAATTATAGTGTTATTCTTCATTTGAGCTTTGCAGATTAGTGTGAAAAATCTCTATGCTTTCTTTCATCCAGTTTATTCCTATTAAAAACAGTTGACAATTATAATCAGGGAAAGAAATTTTAAAACCTGAAAAAATGCTTGCTTTTCTACCTGTGGTTATGGCAAGAAAAAACGACTGCTCACAGTATTAAAAAAATGTTTAAAATTTGTAAAACTTGGGAATATACTTCCCGAATAGGGGGAGGGGAGATAAGATTTTTGGTATTCAATAACTGCCTAGTTAAAACATGTAAAATTTTTGTTAATTTACTTCATATATTTTTTTTTTACCAGTCAAAAGCTATTTTGGTTTGTTTAGGGTATAAAACTGTAGTTGTGACTCCTCAAAATTCTACTTGTGGCTCTTGAATTTTCTTGAATTCACTCATGTGGCTCAAACTGATGTAAACGTTTGGCTAACCTTGCTATGTAAGCTTACAAATTCAGTACATTTAATTACAAAAAGCGGATAGTCCATATGTTCAATACCACAATCCATTAAACAAACTTCTAAAATTTTTTTTAAAATTTCTTTCAAAAAATTACTCAAGATCAATAAGTGCCAGAACATCTCACTGATTTGTCAATGGCAGAACTAAGAAAAGATATTATGGATACTTCAGATATAAAAGATGTAATTAAAAATTTTGTACCAGCTAAAACTAAAAGGATAAAAGTATAGAGAATTATTATTTACAAAAAAAAAAATTCTGGCTCGCTGATAATTTATTTTAAAATAATATTTGCACTTTGAATGGCAATATCTCCACAACTTTATTCATTCAACCTTCTGTTATTCTATCCAAAGAAAAATCACTAGCAACTTTTTCATTCAAATTATAGTGTTATTCTTTATTTGAGCTTTGCAGATTAGTGTGAAAAAATCTCTGTGCTTTCTTTCATCCAGTTCATTCCTATTAAAAACAGTTGACAATTATAACCAGGGGAAGAAATTTTAAAACCTGAAAAAGTGCTTGCTTTTCTATCTGCGGTTATGGCAAGAAAAAACGAGTGCTCATAGTATTATAAAACTGTAGTTGTGATTCCTCAAAATTCTACTTGTGGCTCTTGGAATTTTCTTGAATTCACTCATGTGGCTCAAACTGATGTAAAAGTTTGGCCAACCTTGCTATTTAAGCTTACAAGTTCAGTACCTTTAATTACAAAAGGCAGAGAGTCCATATGTTCAATACCACAATCAATTAAACAAACTTCTAAATTTTTTTAAAAATTTCTTTCAAAAAATTATTCAAAATCAATAAGTGCCAGAACATCTTACTGATTTGTCAATGGCAGAACTGACAAAAGATATTATGGATACTTCAGATATAAAAGATGTAATTAAAAATTTTGTACCAGCTAAAACTAAAACGATAAAAGTGTAACGAATAGCATACCAGATAAACTAGCTTGATATAGTTTGTATTTTTTGAGGTAGTTAAAAAAATTGTTTAGATGATTTAATTTTGAATACATATACAGAATTTGTGTTTAATATGCTAAATAACAGAAAAAATCTTTCAATTTGCAAATTACCATATTTTATGGGGGTGATGAAGTACAATCTTGCACATGGGTGCCTCGTGTTTACACAGCAGTGCTGATTAAAGCTTTAATTGTATGCTGGTATCATCTTATTTCCAATGAATGACCATAACAAACTTGTCAGTAAGTATGCCAAGTAATTAAAAACAAAGGTTTTTCATAATTAAATATCAATAATGTATAGAGCTTAGAACATTTTTAAAACTCACTGATTAAAATAAAATGATTAATATGTTCCAATTTTATCTTTTGTAAAATTTAATAATTATTTTCAATTTACAAGACTTATAAAAAATATTTATGATTTATTTCCAATTTTTCATGCATTATATTTTCAATAATGTTCATTCTAAAGAATAATCTTTTGAATGGTTTACAGAATTAAGTTGTTATCTTACTTATTATGATTTAAATTAATTTTTAAAATGTGGTTAAGGGCATAAAATGCATGCTTTCATGAACTGTTGTGAACCTTTTGCACCATGCTATACGATCTCAAATACAAACTGTATAACCAACCTCTTCTGGAGTACCCAAACGCCGGGGTGGAACATTTTCTTTCACGATACTAAATACATCAACTGGGTAATTCTTTGCAGCTGTTTCAGAGTAAATTGATGATCCCTTAAAAAAATTTTTAATTAAATATACATTCATGTTATGACAAGTACAAAAGTACAATTTCTGCAAAAATATACATATTAACTCACAGGTGCCACCGCATTGACTCTTACACCATTAGATGCCCATTCAATAGCTAATGATTTAGTCAAATTATCTAAGCCACTTCGAGCAGCACCAGAATGGCTAAAATAAATAAGAGATTTATACATTATTATTTTAAAACATAAAGTAACACAGAAAAGGAAAGATTTTCCTTTGACATTTAAATATTTTCCTGTACACAAATTAATAAATAACAAATGAACATTATAATATTGAATACTTAATATGATGTTACATTAATCTGCAATAAAATTATCACTTAACAAAAAATAATTTCCTGATTAATGGAGGGAAGTAAAATTGTTATTAAAAAGGATTTTAAAATAACTTACATAAAATTTTCCATCCAATAGTAGCATATCTTAACTTACATAAAATTTGCCAACTCACTAAAGCATAGCAGTGGTAACTGATTTTATTGGAGGACTGAAACACCGATGGAAGATTTTACATTTATTTTGTGTATCTGGACAATCCATGGATTCTGTGTACCTGGACAATCCATTGATCCACATACAATCTGCTTTTAACATGTACAATACACACCTGCTTTTAAAAGTTTAATTCTGTAACCCAGAAATATTGAGAAGTAAGATGTCAAAAGATGTAAGTGCCAAATGCCAAGTATTATTGAATAAAAATAAACATTTATTGAAAACAATATTTTTAGCCCTGATTTAGTTTCGTTTTATGTTGAGATACCAGTAATTCAGTTGCATAAATTATTTTCAATAAATCATTCTCCTACCCACAAAGTTCAATTGTAAAACAGAAAAATGATGTAGATTTTCGAGGTTCAATTGTGAAACAGAAAAAATGATGTAGATTTTCAAACAGATGATGACTGTATGCCATCTCAACATTAGAACATTAAAGCAACACCAATGGCTTAGTTTAAAGACTAACAAAGCACAACTTCTCACACATTATGACTCAATCATATACATTACACCTAATTTTATCCAGTTCTCACAAATATCCTATTTTCATAGCTAGGTAATCCATAATTAGCGCTAGCACATACATTAATTACCTAGCAGTAAAAAAATTGTGGTTGTCAGTAATCCTGCTTTGATATGGAGGTGGTAAATAAAATGTTTGCAATACGGCTTAATTCAAAATACCACTTTCTTCAGCACATATATATATATATATACATATGATCTTACCAGACTACATAGTAATCAAGATATCAAAATCAAGTTAAATCAACATATAGTTAAATCAAGATATAGTTAAATTTAAAAATCTACAGATTGTCTTTCATACCCTAAAAACAACTAGGCATACTGTGAATGGCTATACTTCAAGTGAAGAACAAAACTTCAGAAACAGAAAAAAAAAAACCCAGTGGTTTTCAAAGGCATAAAACCAAAATAGAGCACACTTCTTTCGAACAAAATAAAATTACACCTATACCAGCAATACTAAATACATGATATTCACAAAAGTTCTTATGCACCTTTTATTTTTGCAGTTACTGGTCATAATTATATGCTTCCAATTACAAAAAAGTTTTAAATAACACAAATATTACAGTTCTGAAAGCTTAAAAAATCAAATTTCACAAAAATTAGAAAATCTAACCCTTTTATAGGGACATCGGTCCTTATTTTTATGTTTAGTAAGAAGTTATACTCATTGTAAAAAAAAAAAAAAAGAAAGAGAGAAAGAAAGTTTAATTTTGTGACAAAAATTTTTCAATATATTTTATTTCACAATTTGGAATTTTGAATGCCTTTTTCGACTTGCATTAAGGAGTAAATTAAAAAATAACTTAGAATAACTTGTACTTGATTTTTTTCCCTTTTATGTCATTCAGCGATATTTCTTCATTACTTAATAGTGTGCAACAATTTTTAACTTGTAATTTTCTTACATGTGGCATTCTGAAAGCATTTTAATCTAAGCAATTTATGAGTTATATATTGCTAGAAATGCATTATTAATATTGTCAAGCATCTTTATTACTACTTATTTCTTTATCATTGTTACTGATAAGTTAACAATGATAAATTCATAAAACTACTTTTCCTCTTTAGTTAATAAAAATACTGCTAAGAACTGGCTATGTGCCATATTAGCCATACTTTTCCAGAATGTGAATTCTATCAGATGTGTGAATCAGATTTTTTGGGGGGGGGGAGGATCTGATTATCTTCATTCTCGTTGAAAGTTCATCAAAATCAACAATCAAATCAACATGTTGTCAAACTATTTAAAAGGCAATACATGATGTCACAAAAATTATTTTTGTCGCAACTCAGGTAAGCATGTAGCACGTCTAAGTAGGTGCACTTGCCTGGGTTTCTTGCTTTTTCAATTACATCTATTGACTGCTCTCGTATGAAATTCTTACTGCAGCACCAGTTTGAAAATTGCTCTTTCCATTTGCAAATTAACTTGTCAAAAAATTGGTCTCTGACGAGTTTATGAATCCTCTCCAAAGTCGTTTGCAATTTTTTTCAGAGTAATCAGAAAATTTGCAGATAATCAGGAAAATTCTATTCAATAATACTTTTCACAACAAACTGCACTGTAATACTTACCAATTAAGCTACTGCCATCAGAAAACAATTTTTACTGGTATTCATTTTTAGTAACATAAAAATGCAAGCATTTCACTGTTTAATTTGTATATGACCAGTAAACTTGATCACTAAACATAAACAAATATCTTGATCAATTTTTGTTGTATGGAAGACCAGAGTTTTAGGTTTTATTTTTCAGAATGATTATACACTTTTATTAAATGTAAGTATGGGAAATAGGGGAACACATGAAAAATCTTACAGTAACTGCCGCTTATTAAGCTTTATGAACTCAGCCACATATTTGATTTAAATTTCCAGAAGCCAAAGCAATCTTCCTACTGCAAGAAGCAGGAATTTTGGATTTATAACATTTTTTATTTGCAAATGCCTCAACAAAATCATTTAACCCTGAAGGAAAAGGATACATTGCTGAAAGGTTATGATACGTTTGGTATATTCAGCCAAAGAGAAGCAGCTTTTGAAATGGGGATTTCTCAAACAGCATTGTGTGATTTTCTTAAACAAATAAATTGATAAAGAACTAATAAAATATGCAAATATCTCAAGGAAGTGCAAAAAGGATAGAAAATCGAGAGACGTTGAAACTGCTTTTCAAAATTGTTTCAAGCCATGAGATTAAAAAATATTCCAATTTCTAGAGCTCTTTTGACCACAAAAGTTGTAGAATTCGGTAAATTGCTAGTAGAAAATTTTGCTCCAACTGATGAATGGCTCACAAGATGGAATGAGATAAATAACATTGTTTAGTGAAAACTACATGTTGAGAAGCATGGGGCAGATCATCATTCTGCTGAGAAATGGATAAAAGGCATTTTACGCAGGCTTCTGAAAGCATACAAGCCACACAAAATTGGTAATGAAATGAAATTAATAACACAAAGCTCTGTAAATCTGGTCTATTTTACAGAGCATTACCAGAGCACATACTTATGTTTAAATGTAAAACAGCAGCTGATTGTAAAAGTTTAAAAGAACAAGTTATTGTGTTATTAATGCACAATATGGATACAACAATTAAAAAGATGCCAGTGGTTACTGGAAAGAGCAGAAAACAACAATGTTTAAAAGAAGTCCAGAATTTGCCTTAAACTTACCATAATAACAAGAGCTCATGTATGACAAGCATGAGCATATTTTACTGATTTTGTTTTGAAATGGGACAGAGAACTGAAAAATTAAAAAATAGGTTTACTGTTTGATAACTGTGCTCAACAATTCTGATATTCTGAAAAACGTTAAATTAGTGTTTCTTTGTGCAAATACAACTTCTAGCACTCAGCTATTTAGACCAAGGTATAAAAGCTTTCGAATGTAATTATAGAAAAAGTGTTATTCAAAAGAAGATAAAATTGAATCTTTTGAAAATGTAAGCACTTCGAAGAAAATAACTAAGTCAATATCTTTGCTAGAGAGTATGCATATCATAGCCAATACATGGGAAGCAGTCTCCTACAACACAGTCAGAAATTACTTTATCAAATACGGATTTTATTTAGAAGCAGCCACAGAGATATTGCAAACTATTTCTAATACTTCAGACATCAGTGAGGGAACTTACAAAGATTCGTTTACAGAATACACTGCAATTGATGATAAAATTGAAACAGCATATGAAAACACTAACTACGATATTACTGAAAATGTTAAAAGAGCTGCAGAAACTGTCAGAGAAAGTCCTACAGAAGAAGGTGACTGACTACATGCCAACCTCAACTGAATCGAGAAAAGTACTGAAAACTCTAAGACCTCTTGAATTGAAAGATGGAGACCAGAAAAGCTAAATACAGTTTTATGAACCTGAAAATACAATTGAAAGACTGTTGGCAAACAATGCACAATAAATATGAATAGAGCAGTTCTTTGTAGGTGACTGATGAACTTATGAAATTCGAACATCCTTTTAAAAATGCGCAGTTTCGTGGATACTGCGCAGCAGAAACCGAAAATTTATTTATGAAATGAACATTTTATGTTAATGCAATAATTGACATTTCACTTCCTAATAACCTAATTGCCTCATATATGGTTAAAATAACTCCTAACTCTTATCAATGTTAGGCATTTAAGCAAACAGCCCTAGAGTGTTAAGCTATTTTAGAAAACAATTTTTGAATGTCATTTCAATGTCAGTTACTCTCTTAAATTTTATAAACTAACTCAAGAGTCTGATGCTTTTTTCATTCATACTGTCTAAAATTAATGACATTTTGGGTTATTTGGAAAGTAAATTCTCTTGTATTTATACGTATTTAATGATGACAAGTGTGTAAGTTCTAAAATCTATTTTTAAATCTTAATTCTCTTTAGCATCATTTGCATATAAATCACATATTGTTCACATACACTAGGTGTTAACTCATTTCCTTATGCTTTTTTACGTCCAATATGTGATTCAATTCATTAGCTATGCAGTAAACTCAAATTTGCCCTTTTAAGGTAATTTTCATGAATAGACATAGAAATAATATGTCATTAGTAAGCTGTAACTGTTATTAACGTTGGGCGTTTATGTGAACAGTTTACTTTCAACCTTAATTTTTAACTAATAATTTTGGCATTAATTGTTAGCTAACTATCTTACTACATAAGTTCGAAGTTGATACTGTATTTGCAATTTATAAATCGCTGTTTATTAAAATTATCCACTTAATAAATTCAGATATGCTAGGAATGGAAATGATATTAATAAGTGAACGATACTGCATTTTGTAATTTTTACAAAATTTGATTTCTAAAGTTTAGAAATACTAAAGTATGAAAATCCGTATCATTTAAAACATTTTTGCGATTTTAAGCATATATCTACAAAAAATGGCTGCAAAAATAAATTCCACGTAAATACTTTTATGGATGCAAAGTATATGAGTATTCATTTGAATACTAGCCTAACAGAATGCATGCACAGAATGGCAGAAAAAGCTAACATATGGTTCTTACAAATATCTAATTTGGTAGCTGTTCCTGAAAGAAATCTCCCTTTGATGATCTGGTCAATAATATCACATGTATAGCTTGTGTAAGCATAAAAGCATATTTTTAGAAGGGCCGAAAGAAAACTGTTAAAAAATTTAGTTTGAATTTAGATTATAAATGCCAAGAAAAGAAGGTAATCTGCATATATATGATATCAAAGACTGACCTAAAATGTATGCAACTCATACTGCAATACTGGCATGTTAACAATCAAAAAACAAAACAAGTTATACCAGAAATTTGTCCTTTGTGATTGCAAAAATTCTTCAGTTATGTGATTTAACATCTAAACTCCGAATGTCACAAAAGCTTCTGTTCACAGTTCTTAAAATATAAAACCTTAAAAGTCATTGTAAGTAATTAAAAAAAGTAAAACAAGCTCAAAAATGTAGAAGTTACAAGAACACTTGACATGGGAATAAGAAAATATCAGAATATTGGAAACATAACATACTTAGTACAAAGTTTAAAAAAAAAGGCGGGGTGTCAAACATTGGATTAAATGTAAGATGGTTTGGTTTATTTGATTACTGCAAAGCACATAAGGTATATTTGCCTAAAGGAGAGGAATGCCATCGTGGTGGACTTTCTAAAGGAAACTGACTTATATCCACATTACACATTTAAAAGCAAGAAAAAGATATGATCTGAGGACAGATAATAGTTTGATGTCATATTCAGTCACATAATCATGTTATATGTGCATGTTCCTTTAATCTAAAAAATACGAGGGTAAAAAAAAAATAACACTGAAGTACATACGCCATCATTGGGACTCCTCTTTCAAAATCCATCAAAATATTTACAACAACACCCCCATTATTTTTCATCCATTTATTATATACTGAAACAGAAAAATATATTATGATCTTCGACATTTGTGCACCTCCTTTGCTTATGGAGGGAAAAGAAAAACATTTTTTTAGAATTATACATTTCACACTGATTACATATAGTTTATGAATATACATAATATATGTAGCTTACACCAAAAAAGGAAGGAAAAATTTAAAAAGAAAGAAAATAATGAAATAAGGGGAAAATGCTTATAAAGTGAATGTTTTATTTGTACATCAAATTTTGAGCAGGCATCAGCAGCAGATTTTCACACAAGCACTGTATAATAGTTGGTTGCTTACAGCCTTGTGTGGCAAAATGCAGAAAATAATCACAATTATTTTATTATTTTTAAACTTTCTGCTAACAAATGATAAACTAAGTGAAAATAAAATATGATGTAAAGTTATTTGTTTTATATTTGACAATCAACTAAACTGCAGGTTATAGCAGTCTTACATAGTAGTCATGGAATAAAAGTTGCCATCTTTCAGTCACTCAATATCTGATGCTCTTGAGATGTAATAAATCAGTACCCTGAAACTTATGCATAGTTTTGGCCAAGATTACTGAATTGGTTGCATAATGACTATTTAAATATTCAAGAAGCTTTAATCTTTCCTTCAATAATTAAATTCTTAGTAAATGGATTATTACCATTCAAAGTAGAGATCGTAACTGCATGAGATTCTCTCAAGCTATTCTCACATTTTTTTAAATTTTAATTAATATTAGTAATAGTAACTATTTTTAGCAGTTTTCTTTCTCAGTAACTAAAAGTCAAAAGTACTAAAAAATGAATTGGTAACACCTTCATTGCAGAAAAAATTAGTCTACTGCAGCCCTAATTTTTATACAGTACAAAGTCTAAGATGTGGAATCATTGAGACTTGAACAATTCCAGATTTTGGCAATTTCCAGAGTTTAGATTATCAGGTTAAACCCAATAAGATGATAAGTAAAAATCATAAAATTAAACTATGAAATAATGGAGCATTTACAATCTGAAAGAAATTCAAATTTTTAAAAAAGGTCCATAGCCCTGTGATTCGCATGTTGAGATTCCCCATTATATTGTCAATCGATATCTTTTAATTTCACTTCTCCACATTTTTCACAAATTCCACTAATCAGAAAATTTTGCCTTTTACTTGTGATATCCAAAAATTTTCCAAATTTGTGGACATCATCCTCATTATCACCATGAAATACAGTAGCTGGCCATACATAAAGCAGAGCAGTTTTTTAAGTATCTGTCAACATGTTCTCCCATGACCTTGCGATGTATCACACAACAGATTTTATATTAAAATACTTTAAATCTGCATTTCAGCATCTGCAGCTTTCTGACCCATTGAACAATAGATGTACAATCTACAGCAGATTCCGAACCCTATGCTCGCGGGCACCATGGCAGCCACAGATCATTAAATGTGTGCCCGCTGCTGTGTGATCACATTAAAAATGTTTTAGTTTTCAATAAAATTCTATGCAAAAGTTTTCTCATTTTTAATGAAATAGAAATTGCATCCAACACAGATACCAGCATAAAACAAAATCTTCAGACTGATTCTGGCCAATCTTATATCTGGAGCAGATGGTGATTATATTACGACCTCCTTGACATCTAAAATGTTAACACATGCAAGTATAATATTGAATAGGTATACAGCGTTTGGCAAGAGGTACACACAAAAAACTTATTGGAACTTCATGAACATCTTTTCAAGATGCCATAGGTATACAATTCATATCCAGGGAATGCATACACTCATTTTATATAATCAAAACCTTTCTTCAAAACAATGATATCCACTAAATGTAAATTCCAGTGAGCATGCACCGAGTGTGACAGAGAGGCAACCTACATTTTGTAAAGTCCCTTGCCACAACCTACAGCAGAAAATATGAGAGGAATTTTTCAACCAAACATATAAGGTAACAAAAAAGAAAAATCAAATTTAGATTGGATGGGTGCAAGAAGTGTCTTCCACTGCTTTTCTAACCCCCCTTCCAGAAAAGAAAATTATATTTTGCATCTTCTCAATGCATAGTTTCTGTGCAAAAAAATTTTTTTTTGCTTCCTTTCCTGTTGTGCATTCAACTTTTGTTTATTATAATCATATTTATTCCAATACATAAAAATCTGACACATACAAATACTTATTCCCCAGTTTTCCTTCATTACGCCACAACATAGCTGTAAAAATTTCATTAACATTTTTTTTTTACAAATTTAAGATTATTTCTCACCATAATTCAGTTATGATCTCTTTGGATGTAAAATCACTATTCAGTTGTGACTGAGAAAATCTTAAAACCAGACCTATAGAATTTCATACCTCATAAAAATGAATGAGTCTCTCATTCTCAATCACTGAAACAGAAATTTAGTGTATCATTCTAAACTTTCTCTAAATTATGCGCATTATGTATTGTGAAATAATTACTATCAATAGAAGGATGAGTTCGGGAAACCACCCTCAGCTCCTGCAAGAAAAACTATCATCAAGTGAGAGGATTTAACTACAGGAAACTCTCTCTTAACAAGCAGAGCAATCTCTCTTAGCATGCATACATATTTCTTAAAATCTATACCAATTAAATTTTTCCAAAGTGCTTGAAAGCTCGATGTGATGTACATACAGTCACTAAAATTTTATTCAAAGCATAATTGGCATTTTAATAGGTTAACACATTAAAAAGTAAGAAAAATGCACTTATTGGTACCTAACAAAATGGCCAGTGAAACTAATTTTGCAGAATAAAAGCCTTTTTTAAGTTAACCCCTCCCCCCCCCCCCCCCCATTATTTGCAACGTAACTTCTATGACCTTTCTAATTATTCTGGCTCAGTTAATCAGAAATCATTATTTTTTATATGAATCTATCTGGACTTATATGAATGAATCTATTTCGATTACAACTGCAAATAAAATGTATTCAACGCTGTTGCATAGCAGACAATTTTAGAGAACAATACAATAACCACCTTCTTTTGACACAAGAAAGGGCCCTTTTAAATTTGTTTCTATCACAGCATCCCATCCTTTTGTTGAAATATCACATGCTGCACTTAGAAACTGACCTCCACCATTATTTACTAGAAAATCTATTTGGCCATGCTTCTTTAAAGTTTCTTGAACTAAGTTCTGAACCTACAAATATTTTTAAAAACATATTATTTAATTGATTTTCAATGTTTGCAATAAATATATATATGTTATTAATCATTGAGATACATTTCTAAGGAAAAAGATAACAAAATCATAAAAAAATACATACAAAATACATGCAAATGAACCAAAAATGCAAAACCTGACATCTACAATACCAGTATACCTACTTTTTTAATGGAATCATATAAAGCAAAATGAATACAGTACTAAGTTTGAAATCCGAACATCCAATCAAGATAGAATGATGTAACATAAGGACTACTAGCAACATTTTTCTCCTTTTACAAAGCACAGGAATTGAGAAAAAGCAGGTGTGCCATAAGTCATTCTTCTCCATACTAACCTATGATATGTAACTTTCAAGGCACTTGCTGGCTATAGAAGATGCCAAGTCCAATGACTATACATTGATTGATGTTAATCCCGACCAAACTTTCAGCCCTTGAGTGGTTGAGGAATAGGTATTTTTCTATGTGACTTAAATGCAGGGCTTGTGCTACAGTTGGTGTAAGCTATGCAGCCAGACTGTGTTGCAGATATTACACTGGGCAGGACAATGTCTGGTACCTAACCTGCCTAAACAATAACATTGCAAATTATGTTCTTCCCTTAACTTTCTGATTTTAAGCAGCTTATTTTTTTTATTATATCTATAATTGATCATACCAAAATTACAGTTTTAGTAAATGATAACATCTGTTTTTCTCTTTCCTCCCAAACTGTACATCTGTCAATCAGCCAATCAGAATTTTGTGCCTGCTGAAATGCAGATATAAAGCAGCTTTTCTGATGTTGAAGTTAAGACCATCCAAGATTTCTAGAAACATTTTAACATAAAATATGATGGGTGGGGAATGGCAAGATCATGAGAGAATTTGCAGATATTTTTTTTAATGCTTGGTGTAATTTATAGTCAGCTACCAAATTTCATGATGATGATAAGAACAACAAATAAAAGATTTTCAGGTATCACAAAAAAAAGTGAAAATTCCCAATTAATGGATTAGTTATATCTTTATCCAATTAATGGCTGAAGATGTCTTATGTCCAAAGTCTTACGTTGCAATGACAATGTCACAATCATCAATCAATTAACAGAATGGCTAATAGTGTAGTAGATTAATGTTTGTGAAAATTGCAACACTATAAAAGAATTATGGAAATTGAACCAAATTTACAGGAAATGTAAAGTGAGGTAAGACATGCAAATGATTAGAATTACAAAGCGACTCCACATGTGTGGAATGAGAACCGGCCACTTGTTCCATGTACAGAAAGGACTGTAAGTGTCATTGAAATTTGTTTATCATGCTCTGTCTGCAGTGAACATTTAATCAGTGGCCAATATGCCTCGTCAACAGTGGAGGGTGACATACCAACAACTAACAGAGTTTGAAAGAGGCCACACTGCTGGTAAGCTACGGGTGGACTTTCATATCGAGCAATCGTAGCCCACAGGCAGCGTAATGCTACAACAGTGATACATGTTTGGAAGAAATGGACAGAGAAGAACCAAACAAGGCAAAATCCTGGCAGTGGGGCACACAATAGCACAACAGCACATGACGACAGATACATCATCTGCATGGCTGTGATGGATCGTACATCATCCTTTCATGTGTTAGTACAATGCTGGAGCATTAAGTTACTTTAAATTACAGGTGTTGTGTTGTCTAGCTCCACGGTTTATCACTGTCTGCTGCAGAATGAACTGCAAGCAAGGGTTCCTCTACGCAGGATTTCCCTGTCACTGAATCACAGACACCTCCGACTTCAATGGGCACGGCATGCCCTGTGGCAACAAGTTGCTTTCTCTAATGAATCCCACTACAATCTGGAGTACAATGATGAAAAAGTATGCATCAGACATTAAAGAGAACACATCTGCTGCCACAGTGTGTTATCCAGCGTCATACTGCAAACGCCTGGAACCATGGTGTGGGGAGCTATTGGGTATAATTCTTGATCCCACCTAGTGCAGATTGCGAGGAACCCGAACAGTGATCGCTACATAAGGGAAGTTGTGGAGCCAGATGCCCTCCCCATTTTTTGACACATTCCAGGTGTTGTATTTCAGCATGATAATGCCCATGCACATTTTTTTCAGACTGCACAAGCCTTCTTTATGGCATAATAGGTTTTGCTTCTTCCATGGCCTGCTTATTACCTGGATAGGCTCAATGGGCTGTCATCCATTAGGCATGTCTGGTATTTCAACGGTTGGCAACTCGTTTGTACAGCTGGTGGGGCACACACTAAGACTGAATTTTGGTGTCAAGTCAAAGCCATTCCCCAGCATTACATTCAGAACCTGTATAAATCAACGTCACACTGTGAACAGGCTTCATAGCACAGTGTGGCAGACATACAAAGTAGTGACTTCTGATGTGCATTTTGTTTTTTAGTCTCGTAAATTTGATCGTTTATTTGTACCACTATAAGTAATATGTGGAACAAATTTCATTTATTTCCGAGAGCCTTTCTCACAAACATTAGTGTATGATTTTAAATCCAGAAAATATCGCCATTTCGGTTTTGAGTCACATTTTAGTTTCACGTGCTGCTGATTAAAAAAAATTTTTTTTTTCTTTACACGAAATATCACTTTCTTAAAGAAATAGCAATAAGGAATTTTTATTAATAATTTTCATGATTCCGGATGTCGGACTTCGTACTGATCTATAATATACAAACAAAAACAATACATAAATATTTTTAGGAACTTTTGAGCACAAAAAGAACACAGGCCAAAAATCGACAATTTATTTCCAGCTTATGATATATAGAACTCGCTTTTATAAATTTCTGAAAAAAAAAAATGCTCAGAAGTCAGTCACCATAATCAGCAATAACCTTCATCATCACAACTTAAAAGTATGCCACATAAGGACAAGTCAAAAAATAATCACAGAATGGATTTATTTAATTGTTCAATTTGTTAATATCCTATAATCTTGCAGCATAAAATTACAGCATTTAAGGGAAATAAACAAAGAAAAACAACTGTTATGAAAACAGTATTAAAACGAATTAACTAATAATGAGTCCATACATTTTCACTGATCTCTCAGTGAAACAGAAATACAATTGTTGATGCCATTAATGTAGTTTTGGTTTAGCTTATTATGATAAAGCATACTAGGGCTATCTGCCTAGCCATTAAATGTGATTGAGATTAAAGTAAAGTTGCATAATGATATGGGAATATGGAAATAAATTTGTCTGTATGAAGAGCTGAAATATCAGTTATTTGAACCACTAATTAACATTTTGTTATATGGTAGAAAATTTGAAATATAAAAAAATGCAAACCACAACAGTGAAAGAAATAATTCAGCTTTTAACTTCTAGTGTACTACTATCTATTTAAAACAAAAAAAGAAAGAAAGAAAAAGAAAAGAAAAGAAGCATGTGTTAATGCTCCAATAATGGATATGGATCAAAAAACAAAATATGTAGATTAAAAAAATAAGCAAAGCTATATTTACTGTTTCTGCAGACAGTTGGGATAAACAAGAAAATGATGAAGCAAAGAAAGCATATTACTATGAAAATGAGAAAAATTACAAGCAACAAAAATGATGGACGAGATAAAACAAGTGCACAAGAGAAACAGACAAATCCTTTACAACACTATCATGGAACTAATCCTAAAATGAATGTTTAAAGAAAAAGTAAAAAAAGAGAAATAATAAAAGAGAAAGGTTTATATGAAAGAGCTTTAATTTTCAAGAAATAAATAGAAATAAAAATGAGGTATTTAAAAAATATTAAATAAAAAGCAAGTGTTTGAGAATACAGGAAAAAATCCACTATAAAACCAAAAAACCAGCCTACAGATCTAAAATACTGTAAGCCCTAGAACACTTAACATGAGTGTAGGGTCAAAAAGATTTTTGCAAATATTCAATGAAAAAATTAAAAATAATACAATGAAAATCTGCAATAAACATCAATGATTCTATATCATCAACGCATGGTGGTTTAACAGATCACTGCTAGTTCAAGTATCTGTAGCACTATTCTTTCATATGTCGTTCTGAGTACATGGGATAGGATAGCAATTAATACCATGCTTCAGAAATCATATCAATCTAACAGCTGCATCAGCTACTATTAGTTTATGCAAATACAATTAGTATTACATGCTAGATTTTGTAATTCTATTAATAATATAAATCTAAATTTGACTATAAAGCACTTTCACATAAGGTACTGGCAAAAGAAACTGCTTTAATTATATAAATAAATTTGCAAATCAATATTTCTAAGCAATTCTACAAAAATATTTTTTTAGCAAGTGGAATAAATGAAAAACCCTACTTGATACCTTACTTGTGAAAAACCATACTTGATACAAATTCAATATGCTTAAAAATCAGTTAGCAAGACTGAATGAAATGGTACTATTGGTTAACATAATTCTTTTAAAATGAAATTGTACTATTGGTTAACATAATTATTTTATTATATATAAAAAATCTTGTCACCAACCTAGAGCGTTTAAAATCCCGCAATAGAGAAAGTATAATGAAAATAATAGCTACAGCATTTAAAAAATATTGTGTAGATATAAACGTTCATAACACCCAAAAGTATTTTTCAATAAAATGTTAAAACATACAGCTCATTCTGAATGATGATTGAGTTTAAAAGGATTAACAGATCCTATTAATAAAATATGTTTAATCTTATACCATATTTTAATAAATGGTCAAATTCTTTTTATTGCAACAATTTCAATAAAAATTAGAACTTGCATGTAAAAAAAAGAGGGGGTTGATCTGATGTTAATCTTGATATGAAATGAAATCTTCCACTTAGAAACCAGCCTAAATTTTGAAAATGAAATCACTAGCTATCATAAACTGAAAGATAAGATTAAAAATATCAAGAAGTATTCAAACATCTTTGTTTGTTTATTTATTTAAATTTATTTGGTGAAAATATACAGACCAATCAAGTTTTTTAGACATCTTAGAAATATTTAAGCAATTGATTTTCTTTAACATAGCCTCTACCTTAGCTTACAATTTTTAATTTTACTTACTGATGGATGAATTATAATTATTCCTAATGGCCAAATTCAGAAGAGAGAGAACAAACATGCCATCTTTGATTTATACACATTAGTGTTCCATTTCAGAGTTTTATTGTTTTAAAAATCTTATTTCAGTTTATTTTGATTTATGAGCTGATTCACCGAAATTAAAAGCCCTTTTTGGGAAACCTGGCTTTGCACAATAGGACGATAACTTGTGAGTAAATTCATTATATGTATTCTGCTTGGTTTTGCTTATAATGTATGCTTTGAAAGCTAAGCATACTCAGCTTAGAAGATTATTTATTAAAGCATTAAATGATTATAAAAAAGTTGAAGTAAACTTAGCGGAGGATCAAAAGCTTTTGAAATTAAAATCATTGTTAGAGAAAGCGAAACAGATGCTAGACTGTGAGGAGCTAAGTTAGAAATGAATTATTCAGTTCTGAGGAAAATGAAGATGTGATAAATAATTTGATGAGTCAGGAACTTATACTGATAAATGGGAAGTATTAGAATCTAAGCTTTCAGGCCTTTTAGTTAATAAAGATAGTAATCTGCTATTCCCATAAATGATATTTCGAAAACCACACTTCTATGGTATCCTAAATTAAAGCTGTCATTTTTTTACAGTAATATTAAGAAATTTACGTTAAGTTACGGTTTTGGGGCAGTTTAAGAAGACTGATAATGATCCAAGTTTAGATGATCATAAGGAACTTGGATATTTATTGCAGTCAATGTAGGGAGGATAGTCTTCTGAAGAATTAATTAAGAATTCCCACTTGGCAGTCAAAGTTATAACAAAGCTTTAGAGCAATTACAAACATGTTATGATAAAGACCTTCTGATAAAAGTTTATGTCAGAGATTTACTTAAATTAGCGAAAAATTCAAATAAAAAGTCTTGTTTGAGGAAATTATATGACAGTTAAGAATAGAAACTTCGTGCTTTAGAAATTTCTGCCATTGCAAGAAATAAATATGCCATAATGCTGCATCCATTGGTGGATTCATCATTACCTAATGAAACCCTTCATGCATGGCAAAGGTTCAGAGTTCTTAATCTAAAGTGCAAAGAATTTGAAACAGATGACAGAGACGGTGACTAAAATGATAGAGATTCCTCCTATTGAATGGATTTAGATGTGTTACTTTTATTTTTACTTCATGAAACAGAGTGAGAAAAGCAAGTGTCTATAATCAGTAAATGTTTTGGGTAAATTAGTCATCTAACATTTATATCTTGAAAGGTATTAATTTTAGAAATCATAGTAAATTTCTCCAATTCCATCAGCATATTCTTTGATTTCGACTACAAAAGAAAACCATTGTATATTTTGTTCATTATTTTTAAAAATACTACTATACTACTATAAAGTATACTACTATAAAGCTAAAAAGAGAGCAGTAAAAGATAGACAAAACAAAGTACAGAATAGTCAGAGTTATTTCTTTTTCTTAGATCAGGGTCATGGGATAACTAAATGGAGAAAAAAAGTGTTATGTATTGTTTGTTAGAAAAACATCACAAACTCTTATGTAGAAATATCCACACTGATGCTTAACATCAAAGTAGCTGAAGAGAGCAGTCAAATTCCACATAAATATGAAACATTGGCCTATTTTTCAAATTTCCCAAATGTTCTACTTCAAACTTTAATGCTTACTCTAGGAAAGCATGGTTATAAAAGTCATGCATGGGCTATAATAGGCTCTGCTTCTCAGTGATCATATATTTTACAGAACACTGCAGCAGAAATGCATTTTGAAAATGGTAGTAAATAAAAGCTCTGTCATTTGCTATTTGGTGGAACTTTTACAGATATAACAGAGAACAATATCTTCACTGCATTTATATACAAAACTGATGGAAGATCCCTTTGCAATTTCAAGGCATATTTAAGATCCCTTTGCTATTTGAAGGCATATTTAATGCTATTTTCAGTACTCTTCCTACAGTCATTACTGGGGAATGGATAGACTAATTAGTCAAAAATGGCATTAGTCTTATTGATCAAAATTCTGGTCCTACTGAAATCTTAATAGGGGCTAATATAGCAGGTAAGTTAATGACAGAAGACTTCTGGCTTCTAGCTTTGGGATTCATGGCCATAGAGACGAAATTAGGTTGGATTGCAATGGGTAAAAATAACATTTCAGAGATCTTGAATAACTCAACATTATTAGTAACATCAATGTTGAATAAGGAAGTGTTAATATTGACTTGGGGTATCTTTATTCAATAGGGATTTTAGAACCTTCTAAAAAGAAAAATCAATTAGAGTTGCATGAAGCTGCAAGAAAACATTTCTTAAACACAGAGTAAATAATGAAGGTCACTTTCAAGTAAACTTGCCATGGCTCAAAAACCATACACCCTTGCAAGATAATTTTGATTTAGCTACTAAGAGATTAAATAATACAGTCAAACAACTAAAACCGGAAAACATACATGAAGCTTAAGGGGAAATACTAAAAGCATGAGAACAAGAGGAAATAATAGAAGAGAGAAACTGAATTACTATGCTACAGTACAAAGTCCGATATCCGGACATCCAATATCTGGAATAATCTAAAATTCGGACCTTAAATCCACCAACAAAAATTTTTGGGGGGAATTTTTTTTATGCTTTACGCATGTGCATTTGATTTTTTTCCCCATAATAGTACATGTGGAGGGTTCCAATTCTTAATTTCACTTCAGCACTAAATAAAATACCTCATTGTTGAAGAAACAATAATTTTAGCATAAATTTGTGTGATCAATAATTTGTCTTTGTAGCTGCGTATCTGCTTGGCATACATCTCAAACCAAAACATTCTAGATAGAAACACCACGCATTTTACCAAGGCTAACTTATAATCCCTGACGTCAACCTGGCGAATCATTATTTATTATATTTTGCTTTCATCACTGCATGTTTATCAACACATGATAACTTGAGTAATGACTCATACAGAGATGCCTAAACAATTTTTTTATATTAGTAATTTAATAACAAAGAGAACAGAAACTTTTTATGTTGACATTATGCTTGGCGATGATTACAGATTTAAGTTAAATGCAATGAGGTTAGAAACATGCGCTAAATGTTGACGAGGAAAAATTTAACAACAATTTCTTTCCATATGTTAAAAATAGGTTTTGTTAATGATTCATAGGCCAAAATTACATTTATTGCTACTTGAATTAAGAATAGCTGATTTGATTTTCACATAAACCCAAAACCAGCGCCAAAGCTCATATATCTGCATTGGGTAGCACAGAATTTAGGAAAGACAAGATTTTTGGAATTTAGAGAAGCTCCACGTAGCACAACTAAGTGATGACATAATTTTTAGAATTTAGGAAATGTACTGGAACCTAAAATTTAGGGATGGCAAAAAATTAGGACTTAAGGAGGTGCTCAGTAACAGCATTTCAGACCTGCAGAGACTGCATCAGGCGGTAAAATATCTAGCACCTGCCCTAAGCTTAAATATATGTGGGAATTTATTTATTCGCAAACTCGGATAAACCTTAAGCATGTGCAAGATATAGACGTAAGTATAATAAATAACTAAATTAATACAATTCAGGCTTAATTGTTTCAGTGCGCAATAGGAGCAAGACAAAATTTAATGGAACAACTTGTCTTTAATTGCCAATTTCATGCTACATAACCAATAATGTATAGCGGATGCTGTTCAGCTAGGTTAAAATTATACTTTACTGACTCCAAGGAATTTTATTTAGTACAGTAGATTGTGCAGTTCCTTAACTTTCTGATTGATCCAGATAATTACTTTTTGCAGACTGTTATTATTACAACAATTTTATGAAAAAGTTTGAACTTTATGTCAAAAAGATTCAAGATATTATGTCAAAAAGTTTTTCTAATTCTGGAGGTGCAACAGGATCTACAAAGCAAAAGTATTTTTTGATGTCCATTACACAAAAAGTGTAATTGCTGCTAAAAATGGATATAGGTATATCCACCTCAAAATTATGCAAGGAGTATGGTATTGGAAAGTCAACTCTATATGACACAACAGAAAAAGGAACTTTAGGAATTTTTTGTGGATTCTGACACCCCAATCACAAAGATTAACAGAAAATTTATTCACTATGCTAAAAGTGACGATCATGACAAACTGATGATTGAATGGGTCAGTCAGTGTCGCAGCAAGGACATGCCATTAACGGATCCAATGCTAATGGCTCAAGCCAAAATATTTCATGAAGAAATAAACTTAAAAATTCTGAACATATTCAATAGGTTGGTTAACCAAATTTTAAAATCACCGTGGCATAAAGCAATTAAAAACTTCAGGTGAAAAAGCTTCAGCTGATACTGAAGCTACTGAACTATTTGCAGATGAATTCATTGAACTCATTGATAGTGAAAAGTTATCTCCAGGGCAAATTTACAACTCCCATTAAACTGGTCTTTTCTGGCAAAATACCTTGGCAACTTCTGCAGAAAAGGCTCCAGCTGGTGTCAAAGATTCCAAAGTGAAAGTAACAATTTTAGATTTGAAAATGCCGCAGGAACGCACAAGTGTAAACTTTTCATATTTGGAAAAAATACACAAACTAAAGCCTTTGAAGGAGCAAAGATTTTCCCCGTTATATATCGTGCAAATAAAAGAGCATGGATGACACAAACGTTAATGAATGATTGTTTGAAAATCATATCATATCTGAGGATTGGCAAAATCTGAATTCGGTGGGTTTACCTGATGATGCAAAAGTTGTCCTCATTGTAGATAACTGTTCAGCTCATATTTCACTTACTTTAAGGAAAAGATAATGTATCCGTATTATTCTTTACTCCAAACTGTACATCCATCATTCAGCCTATGGATATCAGAATAATGCGTGCGCTGAAATGCAAATATAAAGTAGCATTTTTAAAATCCATGTTAAATTTCTTGAATAATGGCCAAGAATTTTTGAAATACAGGGCTAGCATAAGTGATTCATTCGCTATGAGAAGGCTATATTTTCAAAAGTATTTCACATACACATGAAAAATATAAGAAAAGAACCACAAACTCACCAAGTTTATACACCCTCTACAAATATTCAGTACGTGTCCCTTGGGTGACACAACACGCGTTCAAATGATAATCGAGGTAATTCCACACATTTTGTAGCTTTGTTGTCCTATTAATTAACCAGATGCTCTGAATACCGCAAAAAACTGTATGGAAAATTTTGCATCAATGGATTTGCTTTGTTTGTAAACGATATTCTGCCCAAAATGTGAATCCTCTTGTACCACCATTCCCAGCAAAGTCGAGTGAAAGATGCTGCTACTTTCCAAATTACTGGAACTGACGTTGCAAGTCTTTTACTTCTTAGAGACAAAATTAAAGCATGGATTTGTCTTTTTACATAACCAGCATTTCATTGCATTCATCTAGAACTGCATTATTATCAAGATAAGCATTTTTATGGGCTTTCTATCACTTTGTTTCAAGATGTGGAAGACCCTCAGTCGTTTATACAGATAATGGAACTAATTTTGTTGGTGCAAGTAATGCTTTTGCCTTAATTGATTTCAAATATGTGTCTAAATAGATAGATGATGAGCACATTATTTGGAAGTTCATATCCCTTGGTGCACCATAGTGGGGAGGCTGATGGGTGCATCTGATTGGTATTAAATGTTAAGAAAATTCCGGGGAAAGTTGGAACTATGAAAATATATATATTGTTACGTGCACTTGTGATGCTATACTTAATAATAGACCTCTAATGATTGTATCAGCAGATTCAAATCTTACAACACCTTTAAATTCTTCAAAACAAATTCATGATTCAGTTCCTAATATCAGGTATGATATTGATACCAAGTTTTCAAAATGCAGACTGTGTTACTTCCAGAATACGCACAAGGCTTTTAGGAAGAGACTTCACCAAGAATAACCTGGAGCTTTAAAAACATCAAAAAGAAGAAATCTAGAGCTTGTGATCTTAAAGAGGGAGACATGCTTTTAGTATACAGGGATGCGAGAAAGATTATTTTGGAATCTTGGCAGAATATTGGAATTATTTCCTGAAACAGATGGTATAAGGCGATAGGCCAGAGTTCAAACTCAGAGTTGGCAATTATTTCGAGTGGTTTAGAATCTCCATCCATTGGAGATTTCGTCGGCAGAAGAGGTTTCTCTAGTTATTAATCAAAGTTTCAATTTGAATGACAACTGTAAAAGGTTGTCCAAAATTACAAAGCCCAAGAAGACAGATTTTTCTATCTGAGAAAATGAAGAATTGCCGAAAGTTACTAGATCCAAAAGGACAGTTTCAATTCCAGATCACCTGGACTTACAAACCTTACTTTTCTCATAAATTCTGCTTTATTATTATATTTTCTATTTTTTGCATAGTGAGAGTTTTTATATATTTTTTATATTTTTAGTGCTTTAGATTCTGTTATCTGAATGGTATTCCTCACCACCTACATATGCAGTTTAAGTGTCAGGACTTTTTAAAACTTTTTATTATTATATTTTTACAAAGTTCAATTTAATTTCCGCATTGCAAGGTGGAAGGATGATAAATATGAATGTACTATGCTAGCACCCATATGCAATAGTTATTTGACCTGTAAAAGATTTTTTGTGACAATAGCGATGCATCACAGAAGAGTGCTATTGATTATGTTTAGAAATTGGAAGAGAAGGAATAAACATGCCATATTTGATTTATATGCATTAGCATTTTATTTCAGAGTTTTATTATTTTTAAGTTCTTATTAGGGTTTATTTTGATTTGCGAGTTGATTCGTAGAAAGAAGAGTCCTTTTTGGAGCAAGTTGACAAATTTACATTGATAGATTACGTTTGACAATTTTGCTGAATTTAATTTCAACAGATTTTATTACTGTCTTCTACAAGAGATTTTCAACAAGATTTCAACTTTCATGTCATTACACTGAAATTTAAAAAAATTAAAACACTGGCAAAATAATTTTAACACTAAATAATTAGAATTCTAATTTCTAGTATCCCTCTTTATGATATCTTGAAGTTTATTTAAAATATGGACTAATATTTATTATTTTTCTTCCTTTTTTTTAATCTTTTTCAAAATCTTTTCTTAACCCCCTTTTCTTCCCAACACCTTTCTTGAAGTCTGAAAATTCAGAATTGGAGGTAATTTAATGAAAGCATTATGCTTCTAAATCTTTTTGCAACTCAGCCTCTAGTTCCGGCTGATACCTCTGCACTGAGACGAGGATTGGATAATCCAATTTAATGTTATAAGTGGACAGTTGCCAAACAATTCCTTATAAGAAGAATGCAAGTGCCAATTCTATGCTTTCAATGAGAAAACATTGATTCTTATCTATATGCATGCAATGACACAAGCATAAACAGAAAAACCCACATAAAGAGGAGATCTTAGCCAACTGGACATTTTTAAATTAAATGCACTGTTACTATAACTTACAACGATGCTCTTCACTTTATAGTAAGTATTATTAACAATAAATTCTTAAAATGTATCATTTTACTTTAATTTTTTTCTTATTCAAATCAATAATTTAAGAAGATATTTCTTATGTTTACAAAATTTTACCACCATGCTGTCCTATAATAAAAAAGATTCTGATTTAATTTATTATTAAATGCAAAGGACAGTTTTACAATCAAGCACTTCTATTATCCCTATGCAAACTCTTAATAAATATATACATACTGTTTACATGAAATGCACAAGAACGAAAGAAAATTAAGAAGTTAATTGATAATGAAATTTATCAAGATCACTCCATTTGATTTTCATAATTTTTCCAATATGCAAAGTAAATCTCAGCTAGCTTTCCTTAAAACATCCTCTATGGACCCACTTCTCCTAAAGCAGGTAGTCCTTATATGCCTTGCCATAATCAATTAACTAAACCATAAAAAAATCAATTTATATTAGGAAGACAGAAAATTTAAAACTAAGAAATTCATAACTGAAGCAGCAATGATATATAAATAAACCCATATTAAAGAGAAAAATGCCATAGTTAAGCCATTTAGCCAACTGATACTAGTCCCTTTAAGTCAGGGATCCCCCACTTTCTGTACCTTAGAGCACACTGTAGAATATCGGTGGAATGGCAGGCACGTCCATTCTTTCAAGGTAAATCTGTAGGTTAACATAGTTAATAATATACATAATATACAAAAATATTATTCCCAAAACATCATTTTAAGATATAAAAATGATCGATGGTATTCTTATAAAAAATAAATTATTACTAAATAGTACAGACAAAAGTGTACAAATTCTTTGATTTACAATTCGTTAGCACAAAATTTCTTTATAAAAATGCAATTTGTAAAGACAATGTTATAACTAGCATTTCATTTCCTAAGCCACTGCTTTATAATTAGGAGAGTATGATGATATTCCTGATTGCAAGAATCATCAAAATATTCATCTGCAAGTCAAGATCTGTACTCTGATTTTATGATCTTCATAGTTGAAAACAATGATATATGACACTTAATTTTTAACAAATAACCAGGTAAAAATCTAAAGTACCTAAATAATCTAAAGTAAGTGGCCAGGTCCAAACCTTCAAACTGGGATGACTGGTAAGCATATTTAAAATTATAAACATATAATAATAAAGAAGTAATTTTTTAACAAATTTCTCTAATTAATTACTCTATAAGAAATTCTTACTTGTTATTTTATTGAAAACTTAAGTACTTTCTTATCGTGATTGGAACAGCAGCAGGCACACATAAAACCAATAGTTGGTGCAGCGGGCATGGGGTTGGGGACCCCTGCTTTAAGTTATTAAAACAACTTGGATTCACATTGATTATAGTAAAAAAAAATGAATTTGAAAATTTTGCCTTAGGTCTCTTCCCCTCACCCCCGAAGGACCACTAGAAGTCAATTTGATAACACCCCTTAACACTTGTAGTTAATCTCAGGTTACCTCTTAGGAACTGAAAAGGCTCAGTAAATGGTCTTCTGCATATGCATACATTGCATTATTTCCCAAACTAATTAATAACGAATATTTCTTGAACTTTAAAGACTTACTCAAGTTTATTAATTTTTTTTAAACTTCACTTAGATTCTGAGCAACACAGTTTGATTTCTAAACTATACCTCCTCCTCTTTTCGGATATTGCAAACAATGCTACTAATATCAGGCTCCTTTTGTTTCAAAATGTTCTTCGTCTCCTCCACAGCTTGCTGAAGCCTATCTTGCTTTCTTGAAGCTATAACCACTTTACAACCTAAATTAGAAAAACAAAAGAATAGTCATACATATAAATTACTTAATTGCTTGATATGATTTTTTTAATTTACTATCTTATGCAATTACAAGCTAGGTTAATGATAAATTAAACATATGAACAGTAAAATTAACAGATTTAGCACATAAAAGAAAAAATATGTTGAGCAAGTAAGCCTAGTTCTACATCACTGCGATAAAATGCAGTGTAGCAACAAGGACCAGAATTCAAACATAAGATTTGCACATCACTGCCACAATTTCAATTTTCCACAAATTTAATGATTTTTAACATGATCATTTAATTCACTTTAGACTGTAAGCACACAGTACATGAAGTGAAATGATATGCATCATCATAACACATAAGAAGAAGAAATTTAACAGCATTGCATATGATATGAAACTGTAGCATGAGACAATAAAAACAGTAATAATATGTTACAAGACGAGTTCAGAAAAGGAAAGAATAAGTAAGGAAACAATTAAGGCTTATGAATTTAATATGGAATGTGAATACCTGACTGGTACACACATATCACAATGTGTTTTATGCTGGCAATAACATTGTTAGTCATAGTTTAGGAATTAAGTTTCACTCCTCCATCAATGAAGTGATTGGAACATTTACATCACTAGGAGGAGGGAACTCACTCCATGTGACTGTTTTTTCAAGGCAATCCCATAAGTTCTCTATCAGGTTAAGATAAGATTTTCCTGGTCATAACATTTGCACAATACTCTGAGCAGCATGACTGGCTTTATCTAGTCATGAGATTCTTTGTCACTCTGTAGAGTCTTCATGTGTGTTTTGGGAGCATAAACTGGTAGACCCTACTGAAAGACAAAGTAGCAAATTCTCGCTAGATCTTGGAAGAGCAGATGATGTCAGATGAAGGTTATAACAGCCTTTATTTTAACTAAATGGAACAGAAAATGCACTCACTCGGTGCTCACAGTTTAACCACCATTTGTGGCTAAGTAACTTGAACAGAAAATAGTACGTACAATCACAATATCCTAAAGTTAGCTACATGACATGGCTCCTACTCTATCTAAACTGCTTAATCTGTTGCACACAGCAAAGCCAAGCCTAGAAAATTAATATAATCTAAAGTAAGTGGCTAGCATCAACTATTCACCTACAGAGGTATTTTCAGACGAACGACATACATTCAGAACTAACTCTCCAACTGCGAACTCTTAAAATCTGCTACTACAATACTGTTTCCAAACTTGCATAGATTTGCCTATACGTCATTTTAAATTTGTATTCTAGCAGGAAACTGAAATCAGAAGGGAAAGGAAAGTTTCTTAAACTAGAAATAATTGGTTAGAACAAAATAAGGTCTTTTAAAACTTGGTATAACAGCTTATCATTTAAGATATTTTGCTTACTTCCTTTAATAAAGTAAATGTCAATTTAATACAGACTAAAATAAGTAATTATACAAATTTAGCTAGTAAATGCTGTTTAAACAGATATTCTTAATAGATCCCAAAACCCACAGCACTCAGAGGGTTAATGTCTTCACTTTTAAGGAATTCATCAACACGGTTTTCTCAATGCAAATGAGTATTATCCATATGCACTACTAAATATGAGTCAAATCCATATGCATTATGCACTACTGAGAAGTCTTACATTATGTTCTTAGACCTCATACAAAATTTCTGGCCTATCACAGATCCACTGATGATAGCCTGTAAGGGCTTATATCCATCAATCATCATTGCCCCTCCCCATATGATCACACCACAGAATGTTACAAGGCCATGTTTCATAATGCTTGAAGTAATATTTCGTATTCTAACTTCCTTCAAATGTAAATGCATTTATAATCAGATATTAAATTAAACCTCAGCTCATCAGTAAAGAAAATATTTGATTATTGGACTTCACTCCAGTTCTGATATTCTTTGCACCAATTAAAGCAACCCCTCTTTTGTTGCAGATGGTGAAACACATACCCTTGGCTTTCTAGCATGAAGACCTTTATCATTAAGCTTTCTGTATACAGTTTGCTAGATACAACAGTTCTAATGACAATTGCAAACTCTGAACTTAAATGCTGAGCAGCAGACTTTCTGTTACAACAGGCAGTGATTGCTACATATTGATCTTGAGAAGCAGTTGTTATTCATTTATGACTTTACCATGGCCTCTTTAGACAATTTGTCTTTAAATATTCATACATCTCACTCCCTTCATGTCTGCCTGCTTCTAACTGGCCTATAATTTGCCACTTCACAAATTCTTCAAATGATACTTTGGAGCCATAACAAATCATTTTGAGTCCTTACATACTCAAATCAAATGCTGTATTGCAGAAATTCACTCAGATATACCCTTTGTGAAAAGCACTTGACTCACTGTCAGATGGCAAAATGTCTTACATATCAGAAACCGTTTTCACATTTGATCACTTTCGATTGGATAATGTTAATTAGGCTTTTTCACACATTCCCTGAAGAAATGGATTGTAACAATAAATTTTTGTGGAAGAGGTAAATTGGGTGTTTTATGGAATAGGTAAATTTGGGATGTAAAGATAAATTTGTGTATGAGTGAATCTCATTTACTCAGAAAATTTTCTTGCCATTTTGTCACATTTTATACTTTAAGGTTTATTAATAAGTTATTACCTAAGATACAGTAAACACTATCCTAGGGATAACCCCTTTCTGAAATAGATTAGCATTCTTAAGAACATAATAATGACATTAATAATTAGAATACTACCCCCTAAGTTGGCAATTCATTAATCAGACCATTACCATAAAACCTATATTAAAGCAACCAGTAAAATAATTATTTTTGTAGCCAAAGTAAAATAATAGTTTCTGTGCTTAACAAATCAAGTACTTACACCATCATTTACTTCCAGGTTTTCCTTTCTCTTTTCCGTATTCATTCTTAACTTTTTCAGAAGGCGATTTCAAAATTTCTAATATATATTAGCAATATTTAAGGTATAAACAGATACACTAAGCTATAAGTATACTGTGTATGTAAAAAATATAATATCAGATGTAATAACTTTTACCGAATTTCTCTGAAATATAGAAGCATTAGTATTCTACATCAAAGGAAGGATTAGTTCTATACAGATTAGCACTAGGCTTTTTGCTGCCCAGTGCATTTGCATCAGCCTTGTTTCTTTTAGCTGGCCAATCAACAAAACTCAGTCTGTTTTTTTTTTTTCATGTCTTGAAAACAGTATTTAAAAGATATATCAGGTGGTTTAATTTAAAATACATATCTTTCTCCAGAACACATCTTCACTTGTATGGCAATACTTGCAGCTCTGCAAAGCTTGGGGGAATTTCTTTCCCAGGGAGAGCTGTATAGTGAAAAGGCAGTGGAACTGGCAAAAACAGAGCTTCTCATGGATGAGTCCATTTGACTTTTCAAAGCACATGACACCAACCAAGCAACCAAGCAACCAACCAAATACATATCAGGTGGAACAAGATAAAGTGAACCGGACATGGGAGACTTCACTTGCTTTGGGTTTGGTTTTTCTAGGGCCACTCAATATTATATTTATACGTAGCACTGCTCTAATGCACAATCTTTGATAGGCAGTCTTTCTCTGAAACAGTATGCTGATTTTATTTTTATTCATATACACCTTAAATTATGCCTAAATACAATTTTTTTTAAAAAAACAGTACAAGTAGTTTTGTAGCTAAAATTTGTGTTAGTTTTCAATAATCAACATATGACCATGTGATGATTTTATCTGAGGCTTAAGGTCACATTATAAATTTCAACTTTAATCATTTAATTTTTGTTTCTATCAAAAAATACAAAACTATTTAAAATTTTTGTTTCGGTCAAAAACTACAAAGCTTTTTTAATCTAATAATTTTGAAAATTAGTGAGACATTGGAAATATTTAAAGGGTTTTCTAAAAGAGTCTTAATTTGCAAATTACTTAAAATAATGCAAGTTCATATGCAATGAAATCCAACAGGAAATATTTATGTATCTTACAGTCAGCATCTTCCTAAGACAACCATTTCAAGATTATATATATTTCTGAGAAAATAACTATCCTTCAATCTTGGAAATTCAGAAATGAAAAAAAAAAAAAAATTAGTGGTGAACATTTTGAAGATTTTTTAAAGAAATGTCCACCACTAATTTTTGAATTAAAAATTAATTAATGAATTAATTAAAATTTTTAAAATTAAAATGTAGTATTAATTGAAATTAAATAAATGTACCCATTGATAAAAATTTATATCAATTAATTAATTTTTTTAAATTGTAGTAACCTTCATTATGTCGAAAAAGTGTCAATGCAAAGAAGATGATGTCACTTATGGATTCACTTGTACAACAGAAAGGTTAGGTTAGGTTATTCAATTATGGCAAAGCACACGAGGGCTATCTGCCTAAAGGGAGGGATGCCTTCGTGGAGTACTTTCTAAGGGAAACTGGCTCGTATACACGTTACACATGGGGAAAACCACGAAAACGCCCATGCAGCCAGCCCGTTCGCGGGATTCGAACCTCGGACCGAACTACCAGTGTTCAGCGTCTTTATCGCTCGGCCGCTGGTGGGCCTGTACAACAGAAAGAGATGATACACAATGACCACAGTGTATTTTATGTTGCAAAATATTTCCCAAATCCAATTTTAAATTCTCAAAGCTGTTAGAACATTTCAATAATCAGCATGGTGCTGAAACTGCAGGATATACTCTTAACATCATAAAATCGAAGAAAGCACAATTTGATGGCAGTGGTACTATTATAAAATTTAATGTTGCAGCAGTTGAAAAGCCTTTGCTAGTAGCTTCTTATCAAATAGCGTATCTCTGTACAAAGGGAAAAAAAATCCAATAGGTGAAACTGAAGAACTAATAAAACCATGTGTACTTGAAATTGCAAAAATGTTGTTCGGGTTTGAAGCACAAAAGAAAATTCAACAAATTCCGCTATCAAATGATGTGATTCAATTGCACACTGAAGATCTCAGTGCTGACACTTTACTGCAGATAGCAGAAGATATCAAAGCCAATCCTCTAAAACTAAGCATAAAAACATCTCTTTAGCTTCTCTACCCCTTTATTTCCTCAACTTGAGTCCATGTGACTTTTTCCTATTCCCAAGACTGAAAATCCACCTCAAAGCACCTCACTTTGGGACACTAAAAAACATTAAAATAACCATGACTAGCTGAAGGCAATTTCTGTATCCGAGTTCCATCAATTCTACGAAAAATGGAAAAATCATGCCCAACACTGTGTGGTTTCCCAAGGAGATTACTTTGAAGAAAATAATGTGAGACTGTAATTTTAAATGAATAAAAAATTTTTTTAAAAAAATCAATCTGAATACTTTATTTACACAACTCATATATTGGAAGAAAAGGAGTCAATGTGCAAAGTGAGAGGGCCATTTTGGAATTACAATCAAGGAAATACAACTTAGTTCTGACATTCTGGAGAATTTTGAAATTTCACGGTCACATCCGTATTACTTAAAGGTTAAATTAAATTTTTTCTTTAAGAGTTGATAATGTAAATGTGTTTACATATAAAAACATATAAGTGATAAACACATAAGTAGATCTTCACACAGAACTGAAACTACTACTCTGATTATTTGCTGAAATGAACACATCCAGGGAATCTTTGTATCTATTGTTTGAAGGCAGGAAGCTGTTACTCTCATAGGAGGTAGGCTGAGAAATAGCAAAAAAAAAAAAAACTCGAAATTGGATTCTTTTCTGGAAATATTTATGGATTTCATTTGCAGACAATGAGGACAGCCTCAATACTCTTTCGGTTGTATGTGGAAAGGTTTCATCAAGTATGAAACCTTAAATAGCACCTTATTAAAAAATTAAATAAATAAGTCACAATGTATTAAAATGCTTGTTGCCATTCACAAATAATGAACATGAAAAAAGAGTATGCTTTTCCTATACATATATCAAAGGCAATTACCCTAAAACACATGATTCTGCTCCAGATTTACAAGTTAACATCTTTAAACTCAATCCTGATTTAAAAAAATTGACATCAGTGAAATATGCTTGGAAATCGAATTAATAATAAAGCCTTACAAAAATTCAAGACTGCCTAAATTATTTTAAAATGCTTTTATTAGTTTTAGATATACAATATGATACTGAATTATTCATTTTGTGTTAAAGTGTTATGGCTGTTAGCTTTTTCAGTACTTTCTGAATACCAGCATCCCCCACCAAAAAGCCACAACCTCATTGGCAACTAATTTTTCTACAAGCTAATGCACAAAAGGCAACAACCATTTTGGCAATGCACTAAGAACTCCATTCAAGAGCAATCAATAAATAAAACTGGAAAAGCAAGAAACACTGGTAATAAAACCAACCTTTATGAGAAATCCTTCTTTTCTGTCCTGTTGTTCTCCCTACATACAAAGTGATTTGTTTTCTCTTTAAAAAAAAGCTGAAAGAATTGCACAACCTTATCATTGTACAACCTTTAGCCAAAACAGACATGTGCTCTGTGCATACCAGTACTTTTTGGTGACAATGTGGATTGCTACATAACTATTTTGGCGACATAATGCTTTGCCTCATTAACACTTTTTCACGACTCCTCACAGGGAGTGCAAATAACAAGAAAGTACTACTTTTTCCTACAGAGTGAATCTTATTTTTTTTTTAGTTTGGAATAAAAAAATTATATATGAATTCCATTTAAACTATTATAGGCTTAATATTTTATTGCAGTGCACTACTACTTCAAGAATGCGTAGGGGCCACCACCCACTGAATACTGTTAGTTCAACGTATGTTTGAACACCACTGAATACTGATAGTTCAACGTATGTTTGAACCTAGGCAAACAAGCTGGCTGCAAGATTGTTTTTGGTGGTTTTCCCATTGTGTAATGTGAATACAAGTCAGTTTCCCTTACAAAGTCAAACACAAAAGCTTCTCTACCCTCATGCAGATACCTCTCGTGTGCTTTGCCATATTCAAATAATCTAACCTAACCTTTAAGAATGTTTACAGCTCTTAGTATAAGCCTACATCTTAACAATATTCAATAAACTTGTCAATCCACTAATTTTCTAATTTCCTTTTTACAAAAGCTGACAGTCAAAATAATTACAGTACATAAAAAAATTAACGTTGTTGTTGTTGTTGTCGTGTCCACAACCACATGGAACAAAGATTGCCAGAGCCTACTCCGAAGAGAGGTTGGACTTCTATTTTCCACCCCCAATTTTGAGGGAAAGCACCCTGGGGGGAGAATCCAGGGGTCTCCCACCCCTCTCCACACCCACCAATCCACATAAGAGGACTTTCGGCTCGCCACGTATTTAGAGTGCCGCCATGCCGCACCGACACTATACATTTACAAACATCCTTGTCTTCTCCGGGATTCGAACCCGGGCCCTTCGGTACTGTAGTAGGCTCCCCTAACCACTATACCATCTGGGCGACATTAAAAAATTTATATTTTTGTTTAATGAATTATCACTATGCTTATTTGAAATATATAATGTAATAATCAATTCTTGTTAACTATATTTTATTGACATTTTACATAGCAATCTATCAATTTTATAGTATAAAAATAACGCAACAGTAAGTTATATTGCACGAATATTGGAGAGGGAACGGGGGGCACAGTTTCTGAAGAGGTTAGGGGTACTTTATAATTTTATTAAGAAGTATACAAAAGAAAAGTAAGGAATCACTGCTGCAAAAATATATAGCCTGGAAAAGACCAGCAAAACTGCACACTTATTCAATGATGCATGTATATTTTTATAGGTAGGTATCATTACAGACAATCATCTATGTCTTATTTTGCAGACCAAACAGTGTATGTATTAACAATATTCAAAGTACTAAAAATGCTTTATAACAAAATGCACTATGTAAATTTCACTGTCCATATATTAATTTGTCTTTGTGTGATCCGAGTGCTATAAAGCAATCAAAATGAAAAAAAATATATATTTCTTTAATACCTGTACCATATTCAGCAGCACACGGACATCACTAAGCTGTCACTCACTCTAGATCCAGCTGTGACAAAGTGAGATAGTGAAATTTTGTCGCAATAATAAATGCTTTAATAAAAAAAAAAAGATTATCTGGAGCAGCAGTCAATTCAGGATCAGAATTTGAGGCAAATGCCAGCCATCTAAAATAAGACAGAGGTTGGGTGCACAAAAAACAAATATGTGTGTTTATATAGTGCCAATATGAAATATTTGTTTGTTCAATAGAAGCATGTGTTTTCTTTTCAATGCAAGTACATGCTTCTAAGAACTTAAAATTTATTTGCATTGAAATGCTAATAATCCAGTTCAATTAATTTCTTTTTATATTTAAATGTCAGGGAATCTGAGATTTTATTCCAGAAACTCTTTAATTTCTTTTTAAAAAAGTATAAATTGTTATGAAAAGACTGTTTCTGCATCAGTCATACAAAGTTTTAAAGACATCAAATCATGATCAAACTACATATTTTTAATCACCTTTCAACGAAAAAATCCCATGCTTACAGTTTACAACAATAATTGTTGCAAAATACCTTTAAGTGCAGATAAAATAGGTTTTTAAATCATTCCTGTTCTTACATGGATGAGCAATGCCCTCATAAATAATCGAAAATGCATTAAAAGCCACCATGCACTGTCCACTGGAAATAATATGTTCTTGTGCTTTTGTTCTTTATAGACGCACTGTCCACTGGAAATAATATGTTCTTGTACTTTAGTTCTTTATAGACGCACTGTCCACTGGAAATAATATGTTCTTGTGCTTTTGTTCTTTATAGACACACTGTCCACTGGAAATAATATGTTCATATGCTTTTGTTTTTTATAGACAAAGTTTCATTGCTACATGAAAACAGTTATGTTGAATTTTAGATAATAATGTTCAATACTTACATCCACAGAAAATCAGAATCTTTCAGAAATTAGAACTGCTTTAGGAAGTTTTGAGAAGGTGGCACTGCATATTAACAGAAAAGTCAAACTGGGAGATTGATTACCATAATTCATTGAGATCTTTAAAAGCTTTCCTTCAAAGTTCTTTTATCTGAGATTAAAAGTTAGTGAACACATAACCTTTAACTGATAAGATATAGGTCTCAGGAACTCGAGCATCATGGTTTATTTAATGATTATTTTACATAGAGAAGAAAGGAGCCATATGCTTCTTGTTGACATCATAATTTGCAATGAAAATATTAACTTAAAAAAAATTAGTAATAGTTTTCCTGAACATGTAATCAGGTAATCTGAAAAATATCTGCAAAAGTAGACCCATAGTGGTTGAGTGAATAAGTCTGCTATACACTGGTAGTTTGAGCTGGTTTTGGATCTTGATTGAATAGGCTGGTTGCACAGATGTTTTCATGGTTTTCTTTATATTTATGTGATTACAAACTAGTTTCCCTTCAAGAGTCCTTCATAAAGACATCTCTCCTCTTTGGCAAAGAGCTGTGACATGTTTTCAATAATTATCTAAAAATTTTACAAACAATGTAACTTTGTTTGCTGGTCTATGGTTCACTATGGCACAGTAAAAGGTATGCACTTCTTATTTAACATCGAAAAATTTCCAGGTGAATAACCTAAAATTTCCAAATTGGAAAAAGAAGTGTAATAAATAAATGGTACTTATGAATTAATACACCCATCTTTGTGCAAACTGACAGTTTTTTTACAGATGAAAAGTTAAAAATTACTTATCAGGTACAAGCTGATAATTTTTGTAACATTTTTGCAAAAAAAACTTGGCAAACATTCTCAACACTTCAAAAATTTTAATTATTAAATATGGATTATATGATATGTTAAAAAACAAAATGTACTTTCATAGAAATCCTCATCTATTTTTTTTTGTGCTGTTCTTCCCATATACATGGCAATGTGTTTTCACTTAAAAAAAAAATCAGAGCATTGTCACTGACGTTTTATCAAACCCATTTCATCATTGGTCCTTTTAGTATTTTGTAACAAAATACTGCATTCCAGCAGAACTTTTACCACAGTTTCTTACTCTACTGTCATATTTCACAAACTGAGTTGGAAGCAAAAATATCACAACTGGTATATAAAAAACTTCAGAATTAGAAAATAAAAAATATATATATAATAATAATAATAATAATAATAATAACATATGAAAATGGCAATTTTGTCGAACTGAAGGACTGTGCAGAACATGATTGCCTGAAGGGAGTTTATGCATATGGTTGTCAGAGTTCGGCATGTTCTGAAACTTTGGCGACTTCCACTAAGGTGGTTGCATTAATATGTAAACCTACTCCTATTAAGTTTTACTAATTAAAAAGGCTGAAGTTTATTAAAAATGTAACATACCCTTTCATGCTGCATACATTACGAATTTTGTGTAAATTAGAAAAAATGCCTATTACTTTCTACTTTCTGGGACACATTCTTAAAATATACCCAAAATTCATTTAGATGAAAATTAGACATTATTTTAAAAAAAAATGCTCAATAGAAAGTATTTAAAGCACCTGAAGGTAAAATGCAGTCAATATGTTGCTTGATATAAACAAATATTTCTTTCAGATGTAATCAACTGTCTTCATTCCTTAAATAACAATTACAAAATTGTTATAGTTCCAATTTTATAAGAATTGTAACTTTAATTTAATCTGTTAAACTTTGCTGTGGAATGAAGGAAAGGAAAGAGACACTGTCATAGTGAAATTGAATAAATTAAAACACAATGTGGTTTTTAGAGTCAGCATTATAATTGCTCTTAAATCAAATTTGGATTTTTCACAAAGCTTTCTTAACCATTTCTTAACCTTATTGTGTAGGGCAGTGGTCTCAAACTGGCAGCTTCTGAAACAATTTTATGCAGCCCGTGGAGACATTTGGTTCAAATATTTCAAGATTTTAATTATTTGAAGCCTGAGTTCACATTATTTTCATTTCCACTAAGAACTAACATGAATAATACGTCAAAAAATCTTTAAATTGAGCTAACTAAATTATATTGTGATATAAACCTTTTTCAAAGATTTGGAGATACAGATCTTATTTTTATTTGTACTCGTCAAAAAATAAATAAATTCAGCTACAAATCTTTGATATAAAAATAACCTCTTTGTTTGGAAATGCATTTATAGGTGACTAGTGTTTTTTCACAGTTGAGTATTAATAAGGAAAGACCCGATTGACTGAGGTATACAACCTGTTTAGGAAGATAATTTCTATTGATTTTCCTTAAAGACTAGAAGCTTTATCAAAATCAAAATGCCTTCCAATGTCAAGCAGTAGTAAGAAATATATAATTATTTATGTACTAACATATGAATTTTTTTTATTAGGCTGAAAAAAAAATTTAAGAATAAAAAAAGAGAGACTAAGTTGTCATTATTTATTCTCCAAGTTTCACCCATTATTTATTCTCCAAGTTTCATTCTTTGTTTATTCTTCAAGTTTCACCCTTTGTGGAAAATTTTATCTCAAAAGCCAAGAAAGTTTTTGTAATTTCTTTCAGTTTAAATTACTGTAAGTTATTTCATGATAAATTAAACACGTTAGAACTATTTTAAACAAACATCAGTCTGAAAATTTAATATTTAGCTGTAAATTTACTTGAATAAAGAACAAAAACGACTAGCAGGCAACAAATTTTAGACTTGAAATACTTTCATACACTGGGCTTTGACTGTAGAAAATAAGGAATAAAAAATTAAGAAAAGTCAAAATTTTCAATAAATTGTTTGATCCTATGTGAGAGAGCTTTTAAATATTTAAAATGAAATATTCTTTCACAATGATAAAATGGTGTGCTGTTACTTAGAAATTTAATAATCACAGCAAAGCTTCAGTCTTAAATAGGAAATACTAATTGTGATAGGTTTCCACTCCCCCTTCTACTAAATTATGCTGTTCAGAGCAAATTTCAATAATTTTCAAGGATGCACCCTTTTTCCTACCTTTAAAACAGGAATAAGATTTAAATCATGAATAGCGATTACTGAGCAATGACATCTTTTATTTCATTCAAATCTGATATTTTTAAGATAAGACTGCCCTTCCCACAGGTTTTGCTTTTAGGGGTCTAAGCAGTGCTTACCAGAATTACTTAGATTGGGCAGGCCTTTGCTCAAAATAAAACCCACTTCATAAAGCCGGTAACCCCTATTCTTGAGCCCAGTTAAGTATGACTCCTTTTAAGCTAATAAGATTCTTCATGTCCATTTAAACCTAATTGTTTCTGATAGATTAGAAGATCTGTTGGGCTCGAAACAGATCGACATTTATTACATAATTCTGCGCACAGAAATAAATATAATAAGTGTTACTTTACATCGAGAAGGAAAACAAGATAATATATTCATAAACTAAAATGCAGACATTTCCTTACAATCGAGTTTACAGGCGAAGTCAAGTATCTGTATACACTAATAATTTGTATCTAGAGGTAAATTTGACTAATCTTGACAGTCCATGCCTGGCTGAATTGTCATTACGCAAGTCCTTGTTGTTATTAAATTTATTAATCTTTGGGATGTTCCTCTGTACTGCAGCTCTAACGGAACTACATAAAAAAAACCAACTGTTCTAAATCTGCGTCATTAGGAAAAGAACAATAATAAGCAAACTAATGATTGTGATTAGTAAGATAAGATTGGTTAGATAGTCATTACTTACTAATGATTAGTTAGATAGATTTAAATAATTATTTTATCAATCTTGATTTGGTTAAAGTTTACAATTGGGTGCCCCTTGTTTTTTGGCGATTCTGTTTTGACGCCAAGATCGGAGCC
>KK113597.1:55153-83157 GCA_000611955.2 Stegodyphus mimosarum | reverse complement strand
TTAATAAATAAAAGTTTTCCTGATATTAAACTTCTGATACCCTCTGATACGTTCTTTAAATGAAGATTAATCATATATGGAATGAGAATTATTCTCAGTACTGACGTATCAAAAATTTGTATGCATATTTCTTTATATAAAAAATCACTTATATAATTTATGAAATTAAATAAAAGTTTTCCTGATATTAAACTTCTGATACCCTCTGATACGTTCTTTAAATGAAGATTAATCATATATGGAATGAGAATTATTCTCAGTACTGACGTATCAAAAATTTGTATGCATATTTCTTTTGTATATAAAAAAATAGTACAAAGAGGCAAACTTTTAATTCTTAGTCTTTCTTTCGGACAGAAAACAAAATACATGAATTCTTTCACTGAATTACAATATGTAATTGGAAGTTTAAAATCTTCCAGGATTCTTCTGTTATATGAAATTAAATTTCATTTGTATACAGAACATGCGGTGAGGTAAGAAATAATCAAAAACATAGTTTTTGAAAGTAGGCGTTGCCGTCAACTGGGGTACGCTGAGGAAATCTAGGGGCGCGTTGGTAGTTCAAACGGTAGCAGTTACTAAATAGGATGCAAAATAGTTGAGAAATAATAGACGGTAAACACACACACTAAAAACAATAACATATTAGTATTGAGGAAAGGCCGTCCACACGACGATACAACATTTATTTTGATCACGTTTTTCACTTGAAAACACAGCAGCAATAAGATAGAAAACAATACACTATTGTAGAAAAAGCAGGCTCGTTACCATGACAACCATAATGAAATCAAGAAGAGGCAGCGCTATTTTTGACGTCAAGACACACTGGAAATTCACGTGATAACAAAAATAAATAAATAAATAAACATGCAGAAAGAGGATATTAAAAACAAGTGGGCAGTAAGAACACGCTTGGAAAATCTGGCAGCTCAAACATCTTTAAGGCAAACATTTGAACATTACTCTCAGGCATCTTTACAAGAATTATACTAATGATCTAAATCGACTCTATGACCACGAGTCCGTATTTGCAGCGACATCTAGTACTCGCAAGTTGAAATCAAACCACTACGCACACTGTGGCAGAAATTTTCGCATTTTTTAGTCCCGTTCCTTGTTGTAAATGCTTTCAAAAATCATCATTCATTATCATTCTGTTTTTGTATTCGGTGGCGAGTTTCAATCACCAATTCCATGTAGAGCAATAAATAACAAAAAGGTTCAATGCATATTCAATCATTGCCTATTAATCACTTTCAAAGAAACATCTAATATATTATTGTTACAAGGTTAGGGGGCGTTGAACAAATGCGATTGGAGAGATCAGCAAAACCATCCTCAAAAAACAGACGGCTAGCCAAAAAAGCGTTGGGAAACTTTGATTTAAAAAAACAAATTGTAAGATATTAAGCTGAACCTAATCAACATATCTCTTATTAGTTCAGCAGAAGTCAACAAGTAAGATGAGTTTCTGAAACACTCAATATCAGAAACTGCCTGCTGAAAACATTCAAGCATGATAATCGTTCCCTGTTTCGAGATTATCAGAGGAGACATCTAAGTGGGAATGCAATAAATGGAATTTTAAAAGCATCTAACATGCATTGGTTTCGCATGACATTATACATTTCGTATTACGTTTTTCGTAGTTCAATGGCTTACGCTTCTTCAAGCAATTGTCCCAAACCTTTTGAAAAACTGCAGTGCGTATTTTCTTTTTAGCTGGAAACAATTATAGATAGAGTTTTTAATCCAAGGATTAAAAAAAATCTATCTCATAAAAATGCTTTCTTTTATGTTATCAGCACTAATGCTAGGAAATATATTTCGCTGGTATAGGAACCTTTGTCATTTTTTGTCCACTGCCTTAGCAAAGTTTTGCATAAGTCTTAGCTTAATTTATAGTGAGCAGAGAAACATTTTTTCCGGATCCGAAGTACTTTGTTGATGATATTCAGTTTTTTATGATTAGTGATACTCGTTTTGGTTAGTGTTTTTGGTTGTCTGGTTTACAGATTATTGCAAAACACTCGAAGATTATTTACTTTAGCATGAATGGAATGATTTCTAAGGAAAACTGTCTTTATTCTCAGTATATATGTATCTAAACCACAAAATACACCAAGCATTCAACCCTTTCACTGAGAAACGAACCTAGAAAGAGCTGACAAAATATAGTATTCCTATTCACTCAGCCAATTATTTCTCTTCTCGCTATTAACTCCTTTGTAAAGGAAGCAGCAATATTTTGTTTAATCCGGTTAAGTCCACGGAGAACAACAATTGTTTTTAAATTATCACAAACATTCCATGTACATTTTAATTCTAGATCAGGGACAGGCAAATATTTTTAGCCAGGGGCCAAAAACGTCTTTTTTAGTACATCATGCCGGCAGGGTCGTCGCAAGTTATGATGTTTGTGTGATACATTTTTGCGGTGCCCCAGTGTCTTTGCTAGGACGCGACGAGAGGATTTCTAGTTGCTTAGTTATATTTTTATGAATATGAAATAAGTTGATACAAATGATAGAACTATGTTTTTCGACGTATGCACATGCTTTCTAGTATATCTAGTGTCCTCAGTTTAGGTTGACCGCAAGAATACTCATGCGTATGTATGCATGTATGCTGTAACAACAGATACGTACTTGTGTTGTTGATTTTGGTAGCTTGCCTACAAAATAGGGTAGGGAAGAGATGAAAATGTGATTGGGCGGTATTTCATAAATTTCATTGCATAGGATTTTAAGGTCCGTATAAGCAATTAAAAGTGCCGCATTTGGCTCGCGGAGTGGCTTTCGCTTACCCTTACCTTAGATCTTTTGTCGGAGCAATTAAAAATATTCATATTAAATTGAAAGAAGATCTAAACGACCCGCACTTTTAGCTTCTCTGAATCTTAAATGTCTATTCACCGCATATCAAGCAAAAAGAATTAACAGTAATAGCACACGTTCTAAGCATTAAGCCTGATTTTTAAAACAAATAATATGATAATTAAATTCAATGAAATGTTAATGTAAGAACAAATCATACAACAGAGGTGCAATGACAGCAGTAAAAAGTATTAACATTAGTTTATTTACGTATTTTATGAACTTTTTTCCTTTGTTTGTCATACGAATTCTCAATGAACTTTGTGACTTCTGAGAAAATGAATGTCTACAGCAGCGCTCGCTACTCGGTAGACCGAAGTGACGAAGAAACAATCTAGGACAGCGGTTTTCAACCATTTTTTCCCCATGTTTCTCTTCCCCCTTTGCTAGAAGTTCATTAACTCTCTCCTTTCCAAAACTTAAAATATGTATATACACATTTATTTAGATTTAGATTATTTTCTAACGTATTTTATAAATTGAACGACAAAAAAGTATGGGAAAAAAGTTGGCAAATATCGATATTTGAATAATAGAAGTTTTTATATTCATAAACTAAAACTAAATACTTAAAATCTAAATAAAAGGCTGACTGCTGTCCCTCCTGAAACTATGAAATCCTCCCTTGTTAAGAACCCCTGTTCTAGGAGGATGCGGTAGTTCAGCAAAATCTCGTATCAACGAAGAATGTGGTTATCTGAATCCTGTGTTTAAAGTCAATTCCTCTGAAAGTAGTTTAGAAATTATAGAGCTATTAAATTTTTGGAGAAACGACAGAAATCAGCTATGTTGTCGCCAGGATTCCAGTCTCGAATCTTCTGAGTGTTAGCCCGACGTACTATCAGTTACACCACTATAGCGTACCCAAACCAGGAGGCGAATTTATCGCCGATAATTATTTAATCTGACGCCCCTTTCGATACAAGAAATTTTAGAATTTTCGGAGTTGAAAGATGTGCGAATTCAAATGTGCTTCCGAATCTTCGAACTTTCGACTGCTACTGGGATGCCCTATAAGTTACACCGCGGCGGTGCGCAGAGGGGGCGGCGATAATTCCGTATGTATTAAGAAAGCCACTCCCACAATCATCGTTTCCGCTTACCTCATTTTTTTATCGTCAGCGTATATGTTACGCGCATACAGCACATCCTTCACACTAAATTTGAAGTTTTGTAAGTTGTAAATTTCGTAATGTAAAAGAATTTACAAAAGTCGGTAAATTAGCCAAAATATAGCAGCTGAAACGTATGCAGTACAGTGTAGCAGCGTTTCGCGAACTATGTTCCGGGAAAAATTGTGAAACTGAGGTTAGAAAACAAAGAAATATTGTCTGCCTTTGTGAAATTAACACAATTTAAAACAACGCCTAAGAGCAATTTAAAGAGGAGACATAAAGCAAAGTGCTTAAAACTGCTCAAAATAAACTTTAAATTTATTAATGCAATACGACATTACATGACTTACGCTGCCAAAGAAATACATCAGAATGCAGATATTTTAAGGTTTCTCCAAATATAGCTGTGTTCCAAATATAACCGCGTTATCATTTATTATAACTAATAATCCAGATTTACTCTAGTGTTTTTTAATTAAAAAAGTGTTTAAGGAACACTAGAGTAAATCTGGGTTAATAGTTATAATAAATTTAATTTTAATTAAAAAAGTGTTTAGTTATTAGAAAAATTTGGGAAACCCTTTAGATTAGAAAAACTTATTACTTGATCTACTGATTTGATGCTATTTTGTGCGGGCTATTATAATCTACGTGATTCCATTGCATGCGTAATACATTTAAAACCATGGCATTGTAAAACTGGACTTGCATATCACTATCAGTTCCGCACTTATAATCACGAGGCATTGTTCTAAAGCTATTATGCACATCCTCAGCTTTATTGAAAATAATTTAAATATTCAAATGATAAAGCGTAGATTTTTTTAATAAGAGACTTCTGCAGTTCTAGAAGTCAGACCGTTGCTAAAGTTATGTAATGTATGCATGCTAATATTAAGTTATACATGCATTCCAATGCTAATGCTTTGTAAATATTATTTTAATTATTTATATGAGATGCCATTTTAACTACATAAAAGACAAAATACATGCAAGGTATGCTATTCATACGGAATGTGACTTTACGTTCTTACAGGCGAAACACGCATTTGAAGCCTATTACTGTGAGTTACTTTTTATTATAAATACAAACAAGGCCAACTCAAATCATAAGCGTTTGTTCCTTCGTGTCATGCAGGTTAACTAATTAAAGCAAGCAACGAATTATGTCGCATACAGAATTTAATTACTTAACTCAGTTTATATCGCAGCATGTATTTCAAATGTACAGAATACCTCCTAGTACGCCTTTTCAGAAAGTACGGCAAATCTTTGAAGAGAAAAAGGACATTCTGTAACGAAAGTAACGAGCTTATACCATTGTTATGATATCTGACTCGTAGTTTCAACATATGCGCCTTTGCACTTTGAGGGAAAATTGCGTCTTACTCTCGGCTATTAATTATTCGATGCAGCGATTGAAGTACCTTCCTGAAACTGAGTAAAAAAAAATCTCATCGTATGGTTATTAAAAATTAAAATTCGAATGCTAAATGAAACGAAAATAAATTGATAAGCATCTTTCTGAGCTCCTGCTTAGCTGTTTGCAGTCTATCGTATGTAATTAAATTTCGTATGTAATTAAATATAATCTCTGTATCTGCTCAAAACTTTTAATTGCCTTTTTCTAAACTGATTTGCAGACATTTGTTAAAATTCAAAGAAAAGATTCAGAAATTTAATCCCTATTTTATTAAAAATTCTTTAAATGATGAGCTACATTTTTAAACGCACTTGAAATGTGACCCATTCTACAAAGTAAAAATTTGATGTATACACCGCATGACTTACGTAGGTACGCACAGATGCTACGAAAAAAACTCTTCAGAATCCATTTTAAATCAGTTTTATAATTTTTGGGGGAAAAAGATTCCTTTATTCTGCAGTTGCGTTTGGATATTACTCAAAAACATTGTTAAATTGCATTCGATAGTTGTAAAAATGGATATTTTCGTTGAAATATGAGACCCGAAATTTTTCGCGATTACAATACTTCCTTTTCACTTCGTACAAGGAAGTAAAAATGTATAACATGAAAGTTTCAACGTGTTCTTGGGAAGGGGATTTAAATCTGGCTACTAACTTAAAAAAATGCTAAAAGGTTTTTGATACCCTGCCAAGAACAATAAGCAGAATATTGAAAATTAATGCATGAAGTTCGATGTTCATGTCTAAAGCAAACTAATTTTATTAATTATTTGTTCAGTATTACATTTGTTCATAAAGCATGGATATTTTCAAAACTGAAATTAATTTAAGCCCAACCCTGACTTTATTGCACTAAGGCGCGACTTGTAGCAAATGAAAATATAAAGTATTGAACATTAGCACTTTCATTCTAATTTGGCCTTTGAAATAGTATGAATTATAATTCACAGAAAAATATAGCACGCAATGAGAGAATGATTTTATATTTTAAACATTATGCCGGTTCTACTTTTGAAGGGAAGGAAAATATTCGAAAAGTTACCCATCTCAATGTTGGACGTCATTATCCCCTTCCTCAAACCTGGAATCGAGTGGACTTCAAACGTTTGAAAGTGGCAGATAAAGATACAACTACTGTCATTTAACGCACAGCATCCCATTTTATCTATGTGGCTTAACTGTGCTTGAAAGCATGGATATACGTTGGATGATAATGTCTACAAACCATTACAGAGATAAAATCTCTCATTCCATGTTAACAAAAGTGTACATGAAAATCCGAAATTTAAATAAAAAAGAAATCACTACAGGTGGGCAGATATAAAAGTGCCACGGATAAAAACAGCTTAGGGTACATTACTGGTATTGTTCCAGACAACAAAGTGAACCACTTTATTAAGAAGTTCTTAAAGAGAAATTCATCTCCCTTTATTATTAAAAAAAAGTGTGAATTGAATTTTTCATAAAACAGCATTATACGTTTCAAGACTGAAAGCATTTAGTCCAACTGCAGCATTAATATGTAGTAATATCGACTTTCGTTTTTGATTATCAAGCCTTTTCAGCTCATTTTTGTAACTATATTTTTAATAAATTGTCTCTAAGAAATGTTTCTAAATTTTTACAATTACAGTTTTTAAGGTAATTTAAAGTATACTTCTTCCAAGCCTTTTAGTATTTTCCAGGCATTAAGAAGTTTGTTTAGAGCTTAAGAAGTAAATGAAATATTACTAATTCAAGAATTTATAATTTTTAAGTTATTTAACATGTCACTAAGTAGCTCTTTCGAAGAAATTAAGTTTGAAAATTTTATCTAAAAGTTAGTAGGTAGTTGTCTAATATTTTGCAGTATTTTGAGTATTTTACGAAATATGTACGTTATACGTGATTATATTTAAGATGATTTCCTTTGGTTTCTGATTATATTTAAAATTATTTCCTGTGGTTTATGATTATGTCAAAGATTGATGTCCTTTGAATTCCCACGGTTTGCGAAGTTCTTGAAATCCAAGTTCTTTTGTTTGTTAAGTATCCGAAGTTTGCACTATGCACTGTTAAGCGCAGACTGTTTTACGTCGAAATCAAGTTAAGATAATATTAGTAAAATTTGTTATATTCTGCCATTATTTATAAGAAAGTAATTATTAATGATTTGCCCCCAAACTTCAATCAGTTCTAAGATACTTCATGTTATGTCCGAAAAAGAGGCCATTTTTAGAGTGATAGTTAAATTTCTTTTAACGAGAACTCTTTACACAACTAAATACAAGGGGTGCTTTCAAATTGTATCGATTTATAATAATAAATTTTTATTCTCTCTGAAATGAGCTTTATGCATATTAAACCTGAAACTGAGAAAAAAAGAGAAAACGCAAATATATTGTAAACAAAGTAATCCTTAGAAATTAAAGTACTAATATGAAATAAATGCTATTTTTCTGCAAATGTTAGTCTCTTATTAATCGTGATTTCGTCAATGGCAAGTAATAACAAAAGCTTTTAATGTTTTTTAAATAGTACCGTGAAGAGACATGAAAATAATATGTATAAAGTTAATATTTTGGAAAAATAATGAGTTTTAACGTATACTTATAAGGTATTTTAAAACTAATAATTATAAAAATGCTTGAAATATTATACTAATGGAAAAATAGACTTTATTCAAAATATATATTTCGGATAATTACTTCTCTTTTTGAAATTTCCTAGATTCCCATTTTTGTTATTTTTTTCTGTTATTTATGGATCAGTTTAGTCAAATAAAGGCTAAAGACGTATCGAAAGATATATTAAAACAGATGAATTAAAATTAGAATTTGTACTGAAAATATAGTTGGAGAGAAAGAAATATCGAGATCTACGCCTAAAATATTACACAATAGAAAGAAGTAGTCTGTATTCCTCATCCCCTCAAAACATTGTCTGAAACACGGGGTTTTGACATCCATTGCTGTTCTGTTATTTATTTATTTATTTTTTAATGAATGAATTTTTTGGAATAAAGCTAATAAAACATTTTCTCTTAAAATGATAAGTACTAGTTTGCAGCGACAGATGTCGCCACATTAGTATTGCTTGTCTTCTTTCGATTAGGAATATTTGTACCCAAAATATATGTATAAATAATTCTTGTAACACAGAATCTTACAAAACTGTATAAATCAATTAAATTAAATTAAAAATAGCTAAATTATCGCCACTGACTTAAGAACAGCATTTAAAAAAATTTAAAATAGGATTTTTTGGGATATACTTTAACGTTTTGGGGACAAGTAGTTTCCTAACTTTTACAAAATGACCTATTTCATGCGCGTGAGAGTCTTAAAGCTGTTAAATTTCTAGAGAAAATAATTAAAATTCCTGATTTATGAAGATAAAATTAGGAAGCATAATATGAAAAATAATAGTATCCAACTGAATGATTTAATGTAGCACGAGCAGAAAGCAATTAAACAATTATCACAATTTCTGGCAATTAAACTTATTGTTTATTTTCCTCAGAGCTGGATTAGCCATTAAGCAACATAAGCACATGCTTTGGGCATCAAGGAAAGGGGGCATCACAAAAAAGACCTTTTGATACTCAGAAAAGGAGGCACACAAAATTTACCATTGCTGTTTTTACCATAGAATGCACGGTGCAGCTAAACCAAAAGGGAAGGAATGAAGAAAGAACTGGTGTTAACACATGTGAGGGCATCAAAAATCTTTTAAGTGCTCTAAAAATCTTAATTAGGTCCTGATTTTCCTAATGCATTTGAGAGTTAAAAGAAAAGGTATTTAGTGAGTATCGTTGTTATACAAAAGTACGTTTGAGACTGGAAGAGAGTTAAATGTATCCTAAATTGCAAATGGGGGTGGTTGTAATTTTGTGTATTAGTGGAATGGTGTAGCTTCTGAGTACCTCCAGGGCCGACGCTAAGCTTTTTGTCCCCCCTCTGAACACATGATAAGAATATTTTAAAGCGAAACGTAGAAAACCAAGATAAAGTAACACAACGGTGTCAAAAAGATAACAAGTGTAGAGAAAAATTAGGTAACAGAATTGCTGAACAAAATATCTTTGCTACAAAATATTCTATCATTATGAAAGCGCAGTTTTGCTTCATTGAATTAAACACAAAGCGTAAATGTAAAAATTAGTATTAGTAAAAATTGGCATTAGTAAAAATGCGTACCTTTATGTAGAGGAATCTTTTGAATTGTTAGCTTTCATACGTTTGCAGGAGCTAAGATCAGTGGCGTTCTGTGGCCTTTACTGAATGGGACTAGGTATGAAGGAAAATTATAAGCTGCTTTAAGAGACCGAGCACCGACAGTGGCTGTGGTCGTTTTAAGTGAAATGCAGTACTAATGCTTATTTTTGTTCGGAGAGATACTGGTCATTTTCAGAAGCGGTCATTTTAAGGAGGTGGTTTTCAGGACAGAGTTTATTGTATTTTGAATATGAAGACTAATGAGCACAATAATGGTTAAAATGCTCTTATGACTTCCCCTCTGCATCCAGTTACATCTGTATCCAATTAATAAGAAGTTATTTTCCAAGATGAATAAATATTTTTTTTAATCTGATGGATGCCATTAAAAAAACGAATAAGTTAAAAACATGTTGTTTTAAAAAGACCACATGGCCAGCTAAACAGATTACATTTTGCATATCATTAATCATTTTGAAATTATATGATATTCCAATTTGGAATAACGGGTATAATGTTCCATGCTTGTACACATTAGAACATATGGAGTAGATTTACCTTTTGTCATTAGTTTGCGTCTTTTGAAAACTTATTACCCCAAAAAACATGACAGAGAAGCGATCAAGACTGATAGCTAATAAGCGTGTTGCTATGAAGCGGCATCAGTGGTTGCTTGCGCATGACCCTTAATGATTTCTTGTGTGAAGACTAGCTTTTCATACCGCTTCCCTGTCTGTAGTTTAAACTTGGAATTACTGCACCAATGTATTTTACTCAGAAATACTTCATATATCATAAGAAAGCTTTCATGAAGACGAACTAAAAGTTAAATTAATTTCACTTACACTAATCAAGAGAAAATTAAAATTTCTTACAACCTGCCGCCAGTTGTTTACAGCATATCTAAGACAGTTAAGGGAACAGGTGTGTAGTCGCTTGCAACGTTCTTTTTTGTATGATAATTTAAACGGCAAAAACAAAAGCAAGAATCAATTTTTCGTATTACAACATTTTATTATTCTTTCTAGCGTTCGGTAATTCCCTTTTCTGATCTCAGTCATAGCAACACTTCAGCTGTGCGATGGGTGAAGTGAAAGTAGCAGTTATTAACTAACAGAAGTAGTTGTAGTTATTATGATCAATAATAATTGTTGCCTACATCACCCCCTACCAATAACGAAGTTACGTTACTCTGAAAACTTGGTGAGAGAGAAGATACAAATATCTGTACACATATATAAATTGAAAATATGTGCGCAAACAAAAACATAAATTTAAATAAATATGAAAGAGTTATAATTTCAAAAAGAGTCAATAACGTCATTGAAAACAACAGGACGTTTTATTTCTCTTCCACGGCGTGTTGATTTTTTAGGTTGTTCTAGTTGTTGACTTGGCACAGATGTATGATCATTTTTTGAAGTTGGAGAAAAAGTTCATTAGGTTGTAACACTTAAGCTGGTTTTAGCCTATCCACAGAGATATTAACTTGTTTATTTTTAACTGATAGAAGAAAATATTTCGGGGTTCTTTGCAGTACCAAAAAGGGTCCTTCATATGGGGGCTGCAAAGGTTTTTTTACTCTGTCAACCCGCATAAAAATATGCGAACATGTGTACAAATTTTTGGGATGAAAATCTTTTGTTTACATTTGGATTTGGATTGGTAGGGCTTTACGAGAGCCATCTGATTTCGAAGTTTACTTACAAAATTATCATTAGATATTGGCAAGTTTGATTCTTCAAAAAATTCGCCAGGTAATTTAATAGTTTTGTCATAAACCATTTCAGATATTGTATATTGACAGTCCTCATGTAAAGCAGCTCGCAAACCCATAAGAACTGTTAGTAATGTTTCTGTCCAATAAAGAGAATTTTGACATCTAATAGCTGTTTTCAAAGTATGGTGCAGACGTTCAATTTTTCCATTACTCTGAGAATGGTAAGAAGTTGTATGGTTTACTTTTGCACCACATAGCAAGGCCAAATTTCGAAATAGTTCTGAAAAAAACGGAGTTCCTTTGTCAGTAATAACACAAGAAGGCACACCAAATCGTGTTATCCATTGTTCATAAAAAGCTCTTGCTGTACTTTCGTCAATGATAGTTCATAACGGTACCACTTCCATCCAAGAGGTAAACCGATCAATACACGTCAAACAATATGTGTATCCATTAGAAGGTGAATAAGGCCCAATTAAATCAATGTGCACTGCACAAATCTTTGGTCTGGTGCTTGATATTGAGAATATTCTGATTTTGTATGTTTATTTACTTTATTTTTCTGACAGTCGATACAAGTGTGGGCCCATTGTTTAACATCTTTTATAATATCTGGCCAAATGAATCTTTTAGTAATTTCTTTTACGGTACTTCGAATTCCAGGGTGAGCTAAACCATGAATTGTATTAAATATTTTCATCCGAAATTTTTTGGTATGAATGGTCTGATATTGGATGTAGAGGTATTGTAATATAAGAGTTTTCTCGATGGTAATTGGTGCTGTTTAATATGCAATGATTTGGAATGTAATTTCAATTGTTGCAATTCATCATCATTAATTTGTGCATCTGCTATCAGATCAAAACCAATTACAGGCGAATCGATGTTCTCAATTCTAGATAGCCTGTCTTAACCACATTGTTTTGACCACTTATGTGGCGTATGTTAGTAGAGAATTGTGAGATATATTGTAGCTGTTTTAGCTGTCTGGGAGAGGCTTTGTTATTATTTTGTTTAAAAGCAAATGTTAAGGGCTTATGATCCGTATAAATAGAAAAATCCCTGCCTTCAAGTAAATGCTTGTAATGTTTAATTGATAAATATATACCCAAAAGCTCGCGATCGTAAGCGCTATAATTTTTCTGGGCATTATTAAGCTTTTTTGAGAGAAATGCAATAAGCTTCCATCCATTTTGTTCTTTTTGTTGAATAACTGATCCAATAGCCAAATCGGATGCATATGTGAGAAGTGCCAGAGGGTAATCCGAATTGGGGTAGGCCATCAACACTTCTTGAGCAATATCTTGTTTGCATTTTTCAAAACTTTTCCTGGTTTTATTGGTCCATGGTATTTTGCGACGGTCTTTTTTTTGTAGATCCTTTCAAAAGTTCATGAAGGGGAGCTTGAGTTTCTGCGATAGAAATTGATCATTCCTAAGAAGGAACGAAGTTCGCGTATAGATTCTGGTAATGGATATTCCATGATAGCTTTAATTTTTTGAGGTAGAAGTTTCGAGCCTTCAGCAGATATTTGATAACCTAAAAAGTTTATTACAGGTACTCCCAAAACTGATTTGCTAATATTAATTCGAAGACCATATTTATCTAAACGCTGGAAAACTATACGATACATACGATGTTCTTCCTCGCTAGAAGAGGCACTCAACACATCATCCAAATATGGAAACACAAAGTCTAGGCCATAAAAAACTTCATTGATGAACCTCTGAAAGGTTGCGGGGGTATTTTTGAGACTAAAACTCATGACGTCGAATTGGTAAAGACCAAAAGGTGTGATGATGGCAGTTTTTTCTTTATCTTCGTCTGCTACTGGAATGTGAAAATATGCCTTAAAATAGTCAATTTTAGAAAATATTGTTTTATGAGTTAGGATATGTTGTAAACCTTGAATTCGAGGGACGGGGTAACGGTCAGGTATAGTTAAATCATTCAGTCTTCTGTAATCGCCACACGGCCGGAAATAACCGTCTTTCTTTGTCACTATGTGTAGGGGACTTGCCCATTTTGAACTAGAAGGATTAATGATGTTATTCTAGCGTATATTTGAATTCTCTTTTAGCTATTTCCAACCGTTTAGGGTCTAACTGTCTTGCTTTACAATTTACCGACTGTCCTTTAGTTATAATATGATGCTTCACATTATGTTTTACACTAGATATAAGAAAATTTGGTTTTGTTATACTGGGATACATAGCAAATAAATCAGAATATTTACATAAGCTACTCGTTGTATTTACACTTCCATTAATAGAGATGGGGGCGATGTCACGATAAACTGCAAGGTTGGTCACACCATCAATTAACCTTTTATGCTTCATATCAATCAATAAATTGAACTTATTCAAAACGTCTGCACCTAATATGGGTTTACTAATTTTTGCGACAGTAAATAAGAACTGAAATTCTCGACGCAAACCAAGATCAAGAATTAAAACTTCTGTGCCAAAAGTATCGATTTCTGTATTATTTGCAGCATATAATTTATAGTCACTAATAAGTTTGTGTTTAGAAGTACGAGGAATAAGGCTTACCTCTGCTCCACTGTCAACCAGAAAATGTAAACCCGTTTTTTTTTGTCCGTGATAAATAAGCGGAATCTACGGCAATTTTCTTTATTTACAGCAGCAGAGCCTGCCGCTAATTCTAGTGCTGATTTTGGTTTCCCGGCGAGTTGTTTTTCCATGCACAGGGGGCTTTGCATCTATCAGGAAAACACTTTTCTCGCAAACGAAAATGGAAATAACAGTACGTGCCATTAGGATTATAACGGTTGCGAGACCTACTTCGATCATTAGAAGATCGGCCGCTCTTTCTTGAGCGAGGACGAGAATTCCTTGTGACATTCAGTTTTTCGAGTTTATTATCCAAAGCTGCAATTTGTTGTTGTAACTCAGATTAGCTTTGAGTGCACGAAATGAAAACCGGGAACTCAAAAATTATACGATCACCCCCAATATGGTTGGAATAATTGGAAAAATGGTTGGAAAAGCTATTTTAATTTAATTGGTTTTAATATTTCATAAACTAATGCTTAATTGCATAAACTGATCTTAATTATTTTTTCATAAACTAATGCGTTTATTTTAAATGCTTAGTTATTTTTCTAATGCTTAAACCTTAAATTATTCAGAATAGATTTGACTACAAATATGTAACAAATATGAAAAAAAAAACCGAATTTTGGATCATTTTAAAGGCGTGTAATCCGCAAAAATAGTAAAATAGGATGATTGAAAATCGCTAATCCCGAACACGATTCGAAATGTCGACTTCAAAATATTCTTACTTCTTTCTTCGTCATTCAAATTTATCAGTCCTAAATTTTGGAAGAAATAAGGAGATAAAAATAAAACTTTGAAAAAAAAATTTTATTGATATCCAATAGAAGCATTTCTAAAGATAAAAAGTATCTGGAGAAACGTAAAAATTTTAACTATCACTCAAATATTTTTGCTAAATTATATAGAGAAAATGATACTCAAGATTTAGTAGGTTTATCTACGCAACGCATTTGTTAAAACTTCATTCGCATCTTGATGGTAAATAAGTGTATTTTTAAGAACTATATTTTTAATTTTGCTTTCCGTTTAATGCAAAATTCCTGTTTTACTTTAATAATTGTCTTTCAATAATATACAAGGCATATTTTTATGTAAGAACTATTTTGATATTACATAAACACTAGAACAATTTTTTAACATTTTATTACTCGAAAGCCTGGGCTTTAATTTACTTTCCAACTTAATTTCCATGTAAATTAAGTGTAAAGCACTTATGGTATCATACAACCAGCTTCTGAATTCCGTCTTCATAGAATCTGCCACCTGATACGATAACCATTTTTGTACCCAGCATAAGTACAACTTCCGATAGTTTAATAGCGTCCTGTCAGTATTTCATAGAGAGGACGTCTTGAAACTTGAAGAAACTTCCTAGATAATGATGAAATAGTAAAGCGCGGAGGGGGGGAACAAAGGGGATAACCGCCCGTCGTTAATGGTAACCTGGTGCAGGAAGCTGATGATAAATTTGAGAAAACAAATGCTTTCGGATTTCATCATTATCTAACAAAGTTTCCCAAAGTTTTTAAGAGGTATTCTGCATAAAATCCTGACAAAATGTTTAAGTTATTGGAAATTATTCTCTCGCTGGGTATCAAAAATTATTATTAAATAAAGTTGCAGATAGTATGAAGATGGAATTCAGAAACTGCACGTACGATATGAGAATTGCCTTAATACAGGTGGAAATTATCTTGAAAAGTTGATTAAGACCCAGTCGTTCGTGTAAAAAAATTGCTAAAAGTATTTCCTTCTGTTTATGTAATATCAAAACAGTACTTACTTAAAAAACGCGCCTTGTATAAAAACTTAATTTCTGATTTTCATATGAAGGTTTGAGAAATTAGAGAACCTTCTAACAACCGTATTCAAGAAAATTTATTATTCTAGCTACCTACATTTAAAAGGCTAAAGGTTGACTGTATAAGGTATTTCTCCCGCCTTCTTTGCATGCCTTCGTGGTGTAGTGGTCTGCATCCTCGACGCGTAACCGAGAGGTCCGTGGTTCGATTCCCGGCGAAAGCGTTGCTCATTTTTCATGTCTCCTGCTTCGAAATAACCTAATGTCTCTACACTGCCGCCCGAACTACGAGAGTCAGTCAAAAAGTTAGTTATGTACGAGGGTCAGTCAAAAAGTTAGTTGCACTGCTTAAGAAAACAAAACAGGATAGAAATTTTACAATAACTTTATTTGTATCTTAAAGTTGCATTCAAAATCTACTTTTCAACGTAATTGCCTCCATTATTTAAGCATTTGTCTAGGCGTGGTACAAGTTTTTCGACGCCTTCTGCAAAGAAATCGCGTTCAATATCCGATAACCATTGTTGGGCTGTAGCTTTCACTTCAGCATCCGAATGGTACCGTCTCTTCGAAAGTTCTTGTTTCAGGGGACCAAACACATGGAAGTCAGGAGGTGAAAGGTCTGAGCTATAAGGAGAGTGATTCCACACTTCCCACCTAAACGTTTTCAGAAGTTCGCACGTTTTTTTTGCTTCATGCGGTCTTGCCTTGTCATGCAGGAGCACAATGCCTTTCGACAGTTTACCTGGCCGTCGATTTTTAAGTGATTTCAGCAATCGTTTTAGTGTTTCACAATAAGAAGATGCATTAATTGTGGCACCCTTCGGCATGAACTCTGTATGCAACACGCCTTCTCTATCGAAAAACAGCCTCATCATCACCTTTCCTGCAGATGGAACAGTTCGACACATTTTTCGTGTCGGGGAACTGCAATGTTTCCATTCGAGCGAGCTGCGTTTCGTTTCAGGTGAGAAGTGGTGAATCCAAGTTTCATCTCCAGTCGCAATTTTGTCCAAAAAGTCATTTCCTTCCGTTTGGTAACGTTGCAGAAATGCAAATGCATTTTCAAAACGCTTTCATTTATGTTCCTCCGTCACTAGACGTGGCACCCATCGAGCACAAACTTTACGAAATTCAAGGTGATAGGGCAATAATTTTGTGCATACTTCCATGAGAAATATCCAGTTCATTTGAGATTTTGTTTCTCTCGATGCGTCTGTTTGCAAGAATGCATTCATTCACACGAGCAGCGATTTCCGAATTTGTTGCAGTTGCTGGTCTTCCCTCTCGCTCAGCGTCGTCAATATCTGTACGTCCATTCTCAAACATGTTGCACCATTTCGCGATAGCTTCGCGTGACATTGCATTTTCACCATACTCTTCATGCAACTGCCCATAAATTTCAGTGCAGTTGCAGCTTTTTGCCCACAAAAAACGAAGCACAGCACGCATTTCCAATTTGGACGCTATTTGCAGCCGTCGAGACATGTTTGAGACTGATTATCAGAAAAAAAAAACTAAACTTGCCTCGTGGAAGCCGCTACGTCACGCGATACAGGCGCATGTCTGAAGTGTTGCCACAAAGTTTCATCAAAATAGCCTCTGACAGAAAATTTTTACGAAGTAGTGCAACTAACTTTCTGACTGACCTACGTAAAAAGGTGGTGGATGATGATTCTCCACCACCGCAATTTGGCGATTGGGCCCCCAAACCCCTGTCGCCCTTTAAAAGGGGGAGTATATAAGGTATTTCTCCCGCCTTCTTCGCATGCCTTCGTGGTGTAGTGATCTGCATGCCCGACGCGTAACCGAGAGGTCCATGGTTCGATTCCCGGCGAAGCCATTGCTCATTTTTCATGTCTCCTGCTTCGAAATAACCTAATGTCTCTACAACTGGAATAATTTGGAACGAACTTAGTCCTAGAAATGAAAAATATTACAAAATTTCAGCCCTTCTTGGTAAAGTATACTTATCTTAGGATACGTTTTATATAGAAGTGTCTGCCTCCTTTTTCATAATGACCAAATACACTCACTTCCAAAAGTTAAGCACGAAGATGTAAAATTCGAAAAAATCAACAAATACTGCTTTGATTGACACAACATTCGGCAGGAAAGTAGCATGTATATTTATCTATTAAACTAAATCAATAACTATACATAGAAATGAAAACAATATTAAATTTTTGTAAGTTAGCAGATAATGACATACTGGAGACTTAAACAGAATTATGTATAAAGTAAAAATAAACAGCATAAAATGAATAAACGGACATTAATAGGGTATGTGATCCCCCCCCGTCTGTATACAAAGTTTACACCTTATGACCATGCTTTGAATTAGGTGGTCAACCACCGCAGAATTAAGCAATCTTCATTCTTCTTGTAGAGCAGTTTCCAGCTCAATAAGAGTGGCTGGAGGTGGGAAACGTGAAGATACAGCACGGCCGAGAGCATCCCAAAGATTTTCAATGGGATTAAGGTCGGGCGAATATGCTGGCCACGCCATACGCGCAATCCCTTCACTCTCCAGGTAGTCATCGACGATGTCAGCTCTATGGGGACGTGCGGTATCGTCCATTAAAACAAAAGTAGGGCCAACTGCTGCAGCGTACAATCTCACAATGGGTTCTAGGACTTCATCTCGATACCGGACAGCCGTCAAAGAACCCCGTTTAAAGATGTGCAGGTCGGTGCGTTATCCTAATGAAATCCCTGCCCACACCATAATGCTTCCGCCTCGGAATGCGTGATGTTCGTGATGTTTTGGGACTGATTGTGTGTTCGTTGTTCACGCCATATCCTTATACGCTTGTCATCTGGCTCCAGAGCAAATCTTGCTCATCAGTAAACATGACATTACCCCAGTCAGACACATTCCAATTGTTATTTTCCCGGCACCACTGTAATCGTGCCCCTCTTGATTGGACGGATAGAGAAACACAAACTCGAGGTACCCAGGTATACAGTCTACTCATATGTAATCTTCGGCGTACAGTAGCTGCAGATATCGCCTTACCAAATGGACGCTGCAACCATAGATGTCACACGTGTGGAGGTCGCTTTGCGATTCCGCTTGGCTACAATAGCGATATAGCGATCTTCTGCGGGGTTATAACCCTTGGGCGACCGGCTACGGGCCTTCGGTCTCTGTGGTTTGGAATTGTTTGCACAAACGTGAAATTACAGAGTGATGAACGCCGAAGAAAAGAGCAACATCTGTGATCGACTGTCCTGCTTCAATGCGCCCCACAGCACGCCAGCGTTCAGAATCTTCTATTCGTTTTCTGGAAGTCATAGAAACACGTATGTTTTGAAAACAAATTGTACGAAAGTTTTAAACACCTTCTATCAGCACTTACAATCAACTTCTGCTTACCCTTCATAAAGCTGGCTACTTATAAGACTGCCTTTTTTGCAGATTTCTTGACATGAAAGCGCGATTGGCTGTTACCTAACATATCTGCATACGTCCATCTACCTCTGCAGCGAATTGCAGTATTTTCCTCTCCGTGCTTAACTTTTGGAAGTGAGTGTATAACAAAAAAGGTTAAAAATTTATTTAATAAATTTTCGATCGTAATGTCTGCTACCGAACGGAAATGTTTGCAATGAAAAAAATACTGAAAGCTGTTAACATGAAAAGGGACACTAGCCATGTAGATTCATTAGGATTTATTTGGAAGAGGAGACATGAAAAATGAGCAACGCAATTGTCGGGAATCGAACCAAGGACCTCTCGGTTACGCGCCGAGCGTGCTGACCACTACACCACGAAGGCATGCGAAGAAGGCGGCGGGAGAATTACCTCATATACTCCCCCTTTTAAAGGGCGACTGGGGATTAGGGGCCCCAATCGTCGAATCGTGGTGGTGGAGAATCATTATCCACCACCTTTTAGTTCGGGCGCCACTTGAAGAGACATTAAGTTATTTGGAAGCAAGAGAGATGAAAAATTAGCAACGCCTTCGCCGCGAATCGAACCGTGGACCTCTCGGTTACGCGTCGAGCGTGCTGACCACTACACCACGAAGGCATGCGAAGAATGGCGGGAGAAATGCCTTATAACCATAACTATCTAAAGAGTAAATTACCTTCAATAAATTCGTGAATAGGAATCAGTAAATTGTTGAAAATGTTCTAACATGAACCATGTTATAGAAGTCTGCCCTGAGAAAATAAATTTCTTTCCGTTGATAAATATGTGAAGTATTTTGCACAGAGCAGGTCTCCAAGAGCAAAGAACATATGCATTTACAGAAATTATCGATAAAAACATTACAATGCTGTGAAACTTTCGTATCAAATTTGGAAGTTTCAACGGAGGGCACTTATTACAGGAAAGATCTGATAAAAAATGCAATAGTAAAATGATAGCAACGGATAATGAGGTGTTCAAAATTAAGTACAGCGAAATAATTTGATCTTTTTTTTAGTATACAATTGATGCTTTTAGTGAAAGCAGTTTTTTATAATTGAGGATCTTAATAATATGTAACTTGCTTTGACTACATTTTTAAAACAAATAACTGTAAGCATAATTCAGATGAAGGTGGTGAGAAGCGAAGTGAAACTGAAAAAAATGTTAAGTAAACTAAATGACAAGATAAAAAGCACTTGATCACCGCAATCGCATTATTATCGGTTTTCTTACATACTTGCTATATTATGAGATTATATATTACGCAGAGCTTACAGGAAGTATCAGCACTGAACTAATTTCTTGGGAAACAAATGAAAGATACGCTTGTATTATTTGTACTATTTCTCGACCTAGTTCCGTGTTACTGCAACACAATTGTCCCAATACATCCGAGTTTCTGAACTCCAGTAGCGGTCCTGTAAAAGGCCGGTACTGGAATCCTTATGAGTGTGAGCTAATCTTAAGAGGAAAAAATGTTTCTTTATCACAGTTTGTTTATCCTATCCAAAAACATAAAACGTAATGTAAGAGTTGACTGGGAATTCAGTAAAGAACGGGGATAAAGAAAACTCTTACTGCAGTGATAATTTCAAGGTAAGTTTTAAGTTTTCGAAATGTTTTCAATGCAGATTAATTTTGTTCGCATTTTTTATAATGCCATTCGGTAACTTTAATCTAACGGAAAGATTCTGGATAACGGGAAGCTTTTGTGATACAGCAAGATTATTGAAATTGATTTTATTTGACAACAGACCGGAATGGAATGGAAACAAATGGAAATATAGTAAAAAAGAAAAAATATGGAAACCACTGCACAAAATTTATCGGAAGTTAGCGGAACGAAAATTTGTATACCAAGCATTTTTGTTGCAACGTGATTCGCAAAAATAATTCTGGCAAATAGATCTCATATCCAGATAACCGATGATGTTTCACGTTCGCTGAAAACATTAGATAAAGAATTATTGGATTATCTGCAGAAAAAAAAGGCTACTGGAAATGATACGCATTTCAAACCACAATAATCATGCTTATTTTACACAATTATAAGCGTAAGTCTGTCCTACATTTACAAGGTTGCCCCGAACATGCTTGGAGCTAAAATCAAACAGTTTCTCGTGAGAAGAGAGCTATAAAGGCTGACATATTAAATAGTGAAATTACTGCATTCTAAGACGAAATGTTAACACTTAAATATAAGAAAAATTTAGAATCTTGTACACGAAATGTTACTGCAAGTACTTCACTTAAGTAACTAAAATACATCTGATTTACTTATCGCTTTCAATTTTAAACTGTAATCTTTTATGGTTTAACATGCTATTACTTAAGCCACTCTATGTGTTTTACAGAAAATAATTACATAAATTCAGTTCATCGTTTTTCCACGCTAAGAAATAATTTAAACTTTCTGTATGTATCGCTTTAAAATGTATGACTTATTTTAAATGTGTGAAAACATAGTAAAATAACGCACTGCTCTTCATATTATGCAAAAATGTATGCCATTAAAAAATTCGTATTTCCCTATAAGTAATGGGAATATATTACATTTATTTTTCGGATAGATGGGCGCTTAACAAACAGAAGCGGAGTTAAATATGGTTCTTATTTTGCATTTAAAAACACTTTCTAGTCTTAAAATGCTAAAACATGCGCACATGTAGCCACACGCATGATGTGTGTGTAAATGGGGATTTAAAAAAGGGAATTCTTGTACAGATTCAGACTTTGATTCATGTCTTAAAACAGAATGCAAACATTTAAAACTCAGAAAACATAAAATTATCACAGAAATTAAAGAGCTTGAGTTTTAGTCACAAATACAATGCTTTAGCCACCTAACTTTCAAAAGTTGAAGTACTTTCGATAATGTCAAAATGGTGCTAAAAAGAAGTGTCTTATGTGTGAGCGGACTGGATTTTTTTTTAAGTTTTAGAGATTTTAGTACTTCATACACCCATAATCTGATACAAAATTCGAGAGAAGTCAAACTAACCGTATGAAATATCGAAGCAATAATTTAGGAATCAAGCGTTACCTGATTTAATAGCCGAAAAAGTAAGAGGATTTAGTAAATTTAGTTGCATATAGAATTAAATTAAGCAAACAGATTCTTGATTATTATCATTGTTATTGTCAAATATTAATTAAAAGAAAATGCATTAAATGTTCCCATTGTAATTATTCATACTTTCGCTTGAATGAATTTTAAAAATCACAGTTTGAAACATGCATATCTGAATACAAATTAAAATTGCAACGAAAATAAATAAAAATTTAAGAAGCACTCATTGCAAATTAAACGCAAATTGTTTAAATTTTATCGCAATTAAAGGATAATTGATTCCAATTCTAGAGCCCCCTTTTATCTCATATATTTCATTCCATGTCTTGAACTTAGTTAATCACACTTGAATGTATGGGATATGGGATTTCTAAAGAAGCAAAGTACTTTAACCTACGAGATCCTTTTAGCGGCTGTCTAAAGCGCAATCACGTTACTATGCTATATTTGACTTCAGGCCAGGCTGGATCATTATATGGTTGGTTAATAAATCGTTATGATTACAAGTTTTGTCAAGGTGGAAGCGTACTTAACTGTTTCTCAAATTGCTGCTTCCATACTGACAGCTTCAGGATACTTGATGAAATGCCTAAATATAAGCGGAAAAATTATCCGTGGAAAAATTAATCGCGAGGTGAATGAGATTCTCACGTAGCAGAAATGTAACAGATAAATAATTATTTTATCACGCTTCGAAAATACTGCTGACTCGGGGAAAAAATAATAATTTCAATGTAAATAGTGTTTGGATATGTTGACAAGAATGAGAGAATGTGGGATAAGGAAGATTATTTGCTACCGATTATTGGTCTGGAGATAAGAGGCTTATAAATATTCTAAGTAATCTTAGTAATCGTAGTTAAAAGTTTAATTTAATTACACCTAAAGTGTATTCTGTTATTCTTACTTTGATGAATCACGTTAAGGGTAAACTATAACGACGGGAAGAGAAAATCATTTTCGGACAGAAATTTTAGCTATTGTCGATCAAACGGGGCATAAAATATTTCATTTACCTTTCAAATTATAACAACTGTTACAACGAAAGAGCCATTTAAAAGCAATAACTACTTAATAATACCCTGCCATAAAATTTTATGGATATTTATACATTAGTTTAATTAATGAAAGGCATTTTGAGAGCTTTATATTAAGTACCTACGGTACAAATTTCTTAGTAACTCTTTAGAATATATATTAACAAAAGTACAACCTAAGGATAATGACAACAGAATTAAATCAATACCAGGGTGACATAAAGACAAAATTCGGCAGTATTCTAAAAATTGCAACCTTATATATATATTGATATTAATTAAACTGTAAGCAGCTTAAAAGAGAAAAATAGAAATCTTTATGAAGTTTTTTTATAAGCATCTCTGGTTTATTTACATTTAATATGTAGATTAAACTTGTTGAGTCAGACTTTGGTTTTCAGATGTTTCCACGAACTTTTAAACATGTGCTTTACTTAAAAAAAAGCTCATTTTAGTAATAACTTTTGTGTTTGTGTGTGTGGAAGAGAAAATCATTTTCGGACAGAAATTTTAGCTATTGTCGATCAAACGGGGCATAAAATATTTCATTTACCTTTTAAATTATAACAACTGTTACAATTAAAGAGCCATTTAAAAGCAATAACTACTTAATAATACCCTGCCATAAAATTTTATGGATATTTATACATTAGTTTAATTAATGAAAGGCATTTTGAGAGCTTTATATTAAGTACCTAAGGTACAAATTTCTTAGTAACTCTTTAGAATATATATTAACAAAAGTACAACCTAAGGATAATGACAACAGAATTAAATCAATACCAGGGTGACATAAAGACAAAATTCGGCAGTATTCTAAAAATTGCAACCTTATATATATATTGATATTAATTGAACTGTAAGCAGCTTAAAAGAGAAAAACAGAAATCTTTATGAAGTTTTTTTATAAGCATCTCTGGTTTATTTACATTTAATATGTATATTAAACTTGTTGAGTCAGAATTTGGTTTTCAGATGTTTCCACAAACTTTTAAACATGTGCTTTACTTAAAAAAAAGCTCATTTTAGTAATAACTTTTGTGTTCTATTAAGTACCACTGTATAAGGTAGGTAGGTAGGTATGGCGCGGCCCACCCTTCTGGCAAGCTCAAGCTCGCCTTATGGCTTTTCTAGACCGGCCACGAAGAAAAAATACAGATTTCACTGTATAAGGTATTTTCTCTCTCCTTTCTGCATGCCGTCGTGGTGTAACGGTAGTACACTTGGCGCGTATTCGAGAGTTCCAGGTTCGAGCCCCGGCAAAAGCATTGCTCATTTTTCATGTTCCTTCAAAAAATCCTAATGACTTTACAGTGGCACTCGAACTAAAAGGTGATGGATGATGATTCTTCATCATCAGGATTTGGCGATTGAGTCCCCTTATCCCCAGTTGCCCTTTAAAAGGGGGTGTATATAAGGTATTTTCTTCCTCCTTTCTGCATGCCTTCGTAGTGTAACGGTAGCACATTCGGCGCGTATTCGAGAGGTCTAGGTTCGAGTACCGGAGAAGGCAATGCTCATTTTTCATGTCCACTGCTTCAAAAAATCCTAATGACTAGATTATCGAAGAGGGTTTTCACGATGGTGCAAACTGTGGTGAAACGTAGTGACTTGAATAGCTTTGTAGTGGCTTCAGTAACGGATTTTACGTGGATGATGATTGCATTCTTCGTGAAAACCTTTCCTAATTATTACCGGGACGATGAAATGGTACGCAGAAAATTTGAATATGAACGTTATCTTGAAAACGAAGGTCTGCAATGTACTCACCTTCTTTTAACGAATACTTATTTGTGTTAAAGGATAAAACTTTCGTATTTAAGTTAATCTGATAAAATATATGCCTGGAAAATGAAAGATTCTACCTTAACAAAATGGCAAGCAAAGTCGCCTAGTAATAACGAATAGCTACAGAGCTTTTCTTACTAGATGAAGAGATCCATTCCTTGTTTTGGGACTTTTCCAAAAAACTCCAATAACATTTTGATATACAAAGAATTGCTACTAGAAACACTAGAATTTTAATTTAATGTTATATTGATATCCCTTTTATCATCTTAATTGCGAAAGAAAAAACAATTAAAAGGATATAATGAGTGGAACTTACTACAGTATTCTAATTTTTACAAGCTGCATGTAAGAAGTTTCGGTCAGTTACTGAACAATTAAAGTATATTATGCTGTTAATGCTTCAATACAATTTTTTGTTCAAAAGAAAATTTATTTATTTCTTAGTAGATTTTTCTGAAAGCGTCCTGTAAATAAAAAAGAGGGCTTTTATTCTTTCCGCTGTAAGAGAGTCAGGCTGTTGATAATTAAAGTTTCCCGCTCGAAAATTGTGAGAACGAAACAGGTGTGACTGTACATTAAAGAAACAAAGACTTAATACTTTTACAAATAAAATTTTAGGATACTAGAGTGTTGTGTCTGGTAACTAAAGGAATTATTCAGTAACTATGAGCGATGTTTTTTGAAAAATTCTTTAAAGATAGATAGTAGCATAGCGAAGATGGTCTCGAAAACAATTTTTTTAATCGGTCTTAGTATTGCGCATTCGCGCTTTTTCAGGCATCTAATTATAACACTGCTTTTAAAATAAAAGCTATCGTGAGAGCTGGGGATCACTTGGGAATTCCTGGAAGAAATGCCATGAACTGGAGTTTAATTATTTTTATGTAACGTATGGTAATGAGCAAATTAATCTAACACTTTGTAGATATTATTTTACAATTATATGGCGACTGTAATGTTCATGACGCAAAATTTCCCAAATTCACACATCCAAATTTTATTTTTCTTCTTTATATGAATAATAATTTATTCACATCTTTGATACATCTCTCATCAGCCTTTGAACAAAGAAGAATCAAATTGGAATCTAAATACATCTTAAGAAAGATCTATTTAGATTTTTATACTCTGTATATATTGGTACAAGTAAGAATGCTCGAACTGCGGTCAGAGACAGCAATATTTTCATTTCGTTGATGAAACAACAGATGCTGTGGACAGCTTCACACTTAATATTCTAGTTGAAAACGTGGACGTTAGAAAACCAACAACAGTTTTTCTTCTGACTGTAGACATCACAAGAGGTTTCAATATATCTCAGCATTTAATTTGAATTTAATTTGGACTAATGAAATTAAACATCATAATAACATTCTTGTTGCAATCACATATATGAAGAATATTTTGCCTATAAAGTGCTAGAGGACACCATTGGAACAACAACTACAACAACAAACAAAAAGTAAAAATAAAATCCAGTATAATTATATTATTAAAATAATAATAAACACAAAAGGCTGTAGCAGGATAGTTTTAAATTAGCTTTTAAAATAAATATGCGGAGCAATAAAATAAGGCATCATTAAAAAAAGCTTTTTTAAAATAAAATACCAATATTTATATAACAAGTGAATTCTCTTGTATTTTGATAATAACGTCTTAAAAAGCTCCCAATTTTAATGCATTTATGGCTAAGATTAGCTCTCAGTTTTGTGATGGCAGCTGAGAATGCTTTGATTACTTAAACGGAGATCGGTGGAATGATTTTAGCGAAACTTCTTTACGCAATACATAAATAGCTCTACTCTCAGATAACTTTTCGAAAGCATGCCTAAACAATATCTTGGATCTTGATTATAAAAGTTAAAGACTGTCCAAATATTGGCTTTGAATTGAATTGCCACTTTTAATTTGTCTCCAGTGTCATTCAAGCGCGCAAGCTGCACAACGTCTTGATCACCTTCATCAGTTGATTATTAGAAGCAGGCAATGCATCCATTGCCTGCTACTTACAAGCTTTATGCTCATTGAAGAGTTAATTCAGTTCTTTCCGAGGAAATTCAAAACTATTTCTGTATTTGGTGAAGATGGGTGTCCGGTTGTTAAATCAGAATTAATATGGTTTTCTCGGTACTGAAATATTGAAGTCAAGTAAATAAAGTATTATTTTTCTCGTTAATTCGTTTTATAAAAGTTTTAATTTCCCCTCCAACATTGCGACTTTTGCTGTTTTAGTTCAGAAGGAGAGGAGGCAGATACGTTTTTCGCAGTTAACACTCTCTCATCACGATAGCATAATTTTTCCGTAAGAGTTTTTATTAGCTGTAAATTTAAAGCATTATCTTGCAGAATACCAGATCATCATTTGTTACATTTTGCTTTAATTTAATACCTGTTGATGCTTTGGATAATTCTGCTCTAGTTTTTGAAATGCTCTCGATTTGATTCAAATGAGAAACAGATTTCGAACTGGTCTCAAGTAAACTACAGCAGAGCGTTTTAGAATCTAAAATTAAAATATCTTTGCAACCATAATCTGCCTTTACCTAATTTTGAAGAACTGCACACTTTAGAGGAGATTTTCTAAATTTTTTGTAAATGTTTCGTGTTTTTGTTTGTAATTTCATTGATTTTTGTAGACATTCCACGTTTCCATCTGCTTGATCTATTTTGCTAATATAAGCTAATTCCTTAACTTCAATTTTTATATTATAATCATTCATCTACCTCATTTTCGGAGTTTAGTCTGAGTCGTTTCGGTTTGATATCTACCTGCAGTGATTATTTTGTTTTGTAGATATTTCATCTACCACATACATACCATGTACGTAATAATGACATATTATTAAAGTCGCCAGTTTAACCTTCCTGTAATCTCCATCTGTGATACAATCTGACCCCGATTAGTATTCATCGAAAATTCTTCTTGATTTATATTGCTTTATAAATGGTTTCAGAAGG
>KK113597.1:0-55112 GCA_000611955.2 Stegodyphus mimosarum | reverse complement strand
CTGTACGAATGTTTATTTGTAGGCATCGTATTTTATTGAAGATACTTTATCAAGAGGTATACTAAGCCCAGATAACGTAGAAACCTTCTTAAATTTCATCAACATTTCTTTTCTAAACTGCCCTTTTGTTTTTAATATTATTTCTTTATATATATATATATATATGTGTGTGTGTGTATGTATGTATGTATATATGTATGTATGTATTAGAACTATTACAGTACTCTGATTGATAGGAAGTGTTTAACCTTTTTTTCTAGTATTGCCTTCCTTCTAAAATTATATTTTGTAATCCAGAAATAACAAAATTTGTTAGTACTTTCGTTTAGAATATCTTATTTTCGTTTGGAAAAATATGTTAGCAAAGATCTTTTTCGTTAACTCCAAGAAAGCACACTTCACTGTCCTCAGCTATTTTCCGTTTAGATAAGCTCACATCTTTCTCTTCTGAGTTCTGTGCAAACTTCATATCCATACGGTGTTTCAGTTTTAAATATAGAATTAAATAATTCGTTGACCATTCATGGGATAATAAGCTAGAATGATATTTTAGACATTTTACACTGCCTTCTTCACAGTTCTTTCAAAAATATTGCCAGACAATAGACTGTTGGATAAGACATAGCTGTTTAATTTTGTGGTAAATTGATTATTTGTGATAAAGAGCTGATGGCTACAAAATTGAAGTGAAGGAATTATGGGAGGAAAAAAGAACGCTATCGATATTCAACTATTGCCGATATGGTTCAAATATTGCTAACGGTCCAATTTTAGGAAGGAACACTTTACATACAGTAAGTCTCTAAAAGCCATTAGGTTTATTTCTGAGCAGGAGACGTGAAAAATATGCAATGCTCTGTTCAGAGTTTGAACTCCGGACCTTACGATTGCTAGCTTGGCGAGCTTCCAATTACACCACTAAAGTACGCTGTTAGGAAGGAGAAAATATCTTCCATTATCCTCCACTTAAAGGGAGACTGAGGAGGAGGGGACACAATCGCCAATTCTGGCGGTGAGGAATTATCATCCACCACGCTTTATTTTGGGGCCTACTATAGAGTCATTTAACGTTTTTGAAGCAGGAAAGATTAGAAATCAACAATTCTCTCACCTTAAATATTTGTACTTCATTTGCATCTTGGTGAGGGCTAAAGGAAAGGAGAAGTTATAAAACAGATCCCAATCATGAAAATACGTTAATTAGCATAAAATATTCCTTACAAGCTACCACATCAATAAACGGTGTTAAATCACGAAGGTAAAGAACCTAATTTTAGTCGTTAGAGCATAAAAGGTGGAATAAACACCTGAGTATCTTCCTTTATTCTAAAAGTTCAAAATCTAGCAAAGCTATGTGTCAGACCGGTTACCAAAGGATAGTTTGAGTCACCAAATTACCGAAATTAACTCCTTAACTATCCTTTTGACCAAAGCCAGCCCGGAAATTGTTACTGACTTAGTGTACTGTTTATTCCATTCTCAAAGTTTCAGCAGATGTTTAACTCTGTGGTATTCAAATCTTTTGATAATCTCTCATATCTTTCTTTATCATACAACAACACAAATGATTTGTCACTGAAGGATCCTTTATGCTTTCTTATTTTCTCAATCACTACTGCTACAAGAAATTTCTTCTGTTGGTGAACAGTAGAAATGGTAAAGCAATTAAATGGTCAGTGAAGGAGCTCCCTGGGCTATTAGTCACGTACAAAACCTTACAGAAGATAAACAGTATGAATGCAGATTATGTACGAAGCTTTCCTATATTCTAAATGATTTACTCCTTATCGAAGGAAGTCAGCGTAAAATTATTGAATATTACGGTACCAAAAAATTAATCTAAAACATTTTGTTACTTCTTAGAAGCGTCTGAAAAGTAAAAAAAAGTTCCCGGAATTTAAGAAACAGTAAAATCTTGCAGACTTCCGGGTAAATGGGATCTCGGTTTCACGGTAAAAACTCATTTGTACCTTAAGAGTATATGGTGTGTTTATAGTTTTTACATTAATAATTCCTTAGTTTCATTAACATTTAAGAATGTAATATCTTTATTTCACCACTATGTCAGACTGGAAGGAAGGTGACCCTCAGTCTACCAGTCCTAAGTGGTGACGAATCACCAGTTGACACTGCTGTGAAGACAGTAATGTTTACAGAGCAAAGACTACTTGAAGCATTCACGGCACTCCCACTGCAAGACAAGCGTAGGTCTACAATACAGCAGCTTATGACTATTACACCATAATGGAAATGATTTTAATTTCTTACAAAGCTTCAAATGTTATTTTTAACGTTGGTGCTTTATTACATAAGTCTTTAGTTTTTAGAAAAGAAAAGAACTTGCATAAACACTTGTTCGGAAAGGATCGAAAATATTGTTTTCAGCGAATTTTATTGATTTAAAAAAAACTACGGTTAGAAAGAGATATTTCCAGAGTTTTTCTCCTAAGATGGCATTATTCCAATTTCCTTCAGGGTAGGATTCAGGAGGGTATCATTAATAACTTTCTTACGTTTTGATTTTTATGTCAAAACGTGATGTATTCTATGCTTTTTAATTTCAAATTATGATACCCAGGGGAAACAAGTACTGTCGTTCAATTGTTGACCAAAAATCCTGCAGATATTGTTTTTATCTATATTGTTCATTCAAGGAGAACGCTAATATTTTCAAGCAGTTAAGAGAGCTGGTTTGCTGAAAAAAGTAGTTACTGCAGATGTCGTATTTCTGAAACAACAGAATCACCTTTATATAGTATTAGCTGCGCATTTAGCTCAAAGAAATACACTCGGTTCTTTAATATATGAACTGATATTGATAAGTTTAAATAAAGATTAACGTAGGAACTCATTTTAAACGAAGTATACTGAAAGCCCGTTTATTAAGAAGATTTTATCACATTTTCATATAAATTACATAAGATTGTTTTCCTACCAAGTAAATATAAAACGTCATGGTCAATTCAGTCATTACTGAGTAATAAAACAGAAGAGCTTTCTAAGTATTTTCTGCTGAAACAATACGACTCTAAGCCGTAAAGAGAGGGGCCACTATTATTAACGCTATAAAAAGATAGAAGAATCCTGGGGCTTCCAAAGAGATATATCTCTAATGCCATTACAGAGCAAGGACTCAGATATTCTCATATGTTGAGATAAAAATAATGTTAGGGTAAGGTTAGTCTTTTTATAGTGATGTAGATGTTATTCAGAACTCTTCAGAAGGGTTATTTCTTTTTTTTATCCTCATCCGGAATTTCGATTATGTTACGCGAAGGGTACTGAAATAATGAGTACACATGTAATGCTGTTGTAGCTTTAGACACTTTCTTACTAAATTTTGTAAGACTGCGTACAATTTTCACATTTTAACCTTTATACTACATAACCTCTTAAGAAAATCACATTCAGTAATTCTTCGTTCAAAAGGATAAATTTAATTTCTCTTCCCTTTCGTTAAAATGACTATTCAAGTATAGATTCAGTTATAGACTAAACAATAATAAAATACACATGTATGCAAAATTAAGAGAATTTGCAAATTTTGTCTATTTTTACGAAAGGTATTGAACTAAAGATACTAATTTTGCTGTCGAAGAGTTATGGAACCATGCAGAGCCGAATACGTATCTGCGGAGTGTGATTGTGGAAGGGATATACGTGCACGGTGGGTTTTAGGCGATTTGGAGGCTCGTACTTCTTTACGACACTCACCGTGTTTCTCGCAAGAATTGGGTAAATTTTATAAGAAGTCAGGTGAAATGAGTAGCCACGAACGTATGGATGACGGAATGAGATGGAGAATTGTTGGTAGATTTAAGGCAAGCCAATCACAGCGAAGATGACTGCAGAGCTCTGTGTAACGACGCCTAGTGTTGTCTGCAATTTGTGGAAACAGTTTCAGGACACTGGATTCATATCGAAAAGAGCCAGACCGGTCGACCAAAATCTACAGCGACGGAGGATCCTTATTCGGCACTCTTAGCGCAGCGACATAGGACTGCTTCAGCTCCACATCTCTCACATGAACTGTATGCTGCCACTGGAACCAGAGTTTTACGGTCTACAGTTGTCCGAAGGCATCATGAGATAGGGCTGTATGCCACAAGTCCTGCTGTTTGCGTTCTACTCTCAAAAGCATACAAGAGAGCGCGTTTAGCATGGTGCCTTCAAGCATGCGCCTTCAGACCTTCTGTGGAGTACCGTTGGACGGCTGCACTCTTCTGCATGTGGTTGACAAAGGCTCCACGTCTGCTATGAGGTACAGAGGAGAGATCTTAGAGCCCTATGTTCGACTTTTCAGGGACGCAGCTTGTCCTGGGCTCCTCCTAATGCCCCACAACGCTCGTCGACATACGGCTCAGATGGTCGACGATTACCTGTAAAGTGAAAATATTCGACGCATACATTAGCCAGCAAGATCTACTGACCTTAACTCTGCAGCACATATCTGAAACACTCTTGGGAGGACAATTCCAATTCGTCATACCCCTCCGAGAACCATCGCGTAGTTGAAAACTGCCTTGCTGCGGCAGGGGGGTCGACTGCCACAGGGACTTCTGAACTGTCTCTTGTCTGAGATCACGCTGTGCATCCTGTCTGTGAGAGTTGACAGTACCCAATATTAGGCTCATTTTCAGTTCGATATAACAACGTGGATTTTGGAAAATCCTGCACTATGAGCTTTACTGATAATCATTGTTACATAAAAAGGACTTTTGAATGGTACATTCCTTTTAAATATATATTCACACCAGGACGGAGAAGACTACTTAAAAAATAATAAATAAAGTCAAATTTCAGTAGTGAAATAATTGCTAACATGTGATTTGGAAAGAATTAGAGTTGCATTCATTTCGGAAATACGATTTTTTTAAAATATATAAAATGCATAAATTAATAACTTTATAGATTATTTTCATTTTTATACTTTGCTGTAATATTTAAAAATATTTTATTTAAATTTAATAATACAAAAGTATTTATATTAATTTATGTTTCATTAGATGAATCTACCCTAGATTAATATATTTAAAGGAAATAAAGTAATGAAACACTGCAAAATAAATCTTATGCGGACTTCAGATTCTTGAAAGGGCAGATTTAGTCTCTTTTCAATCTAAAAGTAACGCTGATGGACTATGAAAAAAAAGCTAAAAGGATCACGTATAAGAGCGGTCAAATCACGACGTTTCAGCGACGCTGACAAATTGCCAAGATGCAACGGCAAATATATTGCGTCTTCGCTGTGTCGTAAAGACGTCGTAAAAGTTACCACGACCACTTTGCAATCTCTCGGACCAGTTTGCGACGTCTTTGCTACGTCATGTGCTACTTGGGATTATGTGACTATTGGGCTAATTACATATCTGACTGATTTAAAAAAAACATCTTTCTACTCAATCTTGTGTTTCGAGCATGAAAGAGACGGTTACAGGACAGGATAGGATAAGTGTGGGAAGCACCAACACATTGCCATTGGCAGAACTGGTGTCGCTCCTTCACACTAACCATCTTCAGAAAAACAGCTCCGCAGAGCGCACTTTCGCCCCGCATCGGTGTTAATTGAGAAATTAGCCTCAAGACGTACAGAACTCGAAGTACACAGCATGGCCAGGAGATACAGTTGCTGGTGGCACATGACAATAACATTACAATACTTTGCAGTTGATGATGAAATATAAATATAAGTATAGGTACACAAATAAACAAATAGAACTGAATATAAAAACATTAAACAAAAGACAGTTACATGTAATCATAAAAATCGGATCCTATCTTTAATGAAAGAATATTGTATTTATTCATGACAAACAGAGCTCTGAAATCGTATGCAGGATATTTATTCACATGGAAAATTAACTTTATAAATGAAGCTTGAATATAGCATTTTAAAGATCGTTGTTTTGATTAGGAATCGCAGACCTTATCAAATGTAAACGACCATGCTGCTGTTATATCCCCCAAACCGTGGACTTACCCAAAGCAGTCAAGTACACCCAATATCTTGAAGATTTTAACATTTGAAATGCCCTTTCAGACTGTATGAAACTATTTCAATTGTAGCTCCAGAAAAAGCAGTTAGAAAAAGATATTTTTACACACGTTTGAAATACTGAATCTGTTTTTACGACGATAATGGCCATCAGATGTTGGAACAAGAAACTGTGATTCAAGATATTATAGTCGTTGAAAATGAGATATGAAACACAACGCTTCTGAATCTGAACCTTTAGGGGATAAACGTACCTAACGGGCTGAGTCGGCTGATGTATGAGAATGGGTTTTATAGCTTTCATTTTTCTTTATTTCGAACATATTTTTGAATTTTCTTTCAGCATGTCAGTTTAGTTTCTTTTAGGAGGTTTACTTTGATTTAAAGAACTCATTTTTTGTACAAATTGTTTGAAGTTTAATGACGAATCCTTGCAATTAAATTCCAGATGTATCGGAAGTTTCACAGTATCGTTTCCTCTGCCTGATAAGATGACGTTCAAGGGAATATAAATTATGCTTGAAACATTTTATGACTGTAATATTAAACTAGCATTTAATTTTTTATGAAGTAACTAAAACATGCAGCTAAAACCTGGTTTAACTGAAAGAGTGGAAAAAATGACGTTGAATCACAGATATCAAAAACGAGTCATCTGTAAATATTTTGGTTTATTTTTTCCTCGTTGTTTCGTCCTTTACAATTTAATACATGTCTTATAATAAAAACAAGCTACCTCGGAATATTTGAGGAAAAACAAAGAACCGTGAAATATCTTTTTTCAGGAACTGTCTTCCAAATATCTACCTTTACTGATAGATTACATCATTTTTAATCTACTCCGTCCTGAAAGTTTACAGAAAAACAAATAAACAAAAAAGGCAGACATTTCATTAAATTAAAAAAAATAAACTTTACAATTCTTTTTGATTCTTTTGTATTTGTATATTCCAAACGAACTTTTGCCATTCTTTGAGAAAATCTGTAAGTAGTTTAACGCTCATGTCAATAATACTGCTGTTATACATGATTTGGTGATTTTCCTACGTTATTTTTTATTAGTTATATTTTATATAAATATTCAAGCAGTTAATCTACAGACTTTTTGATAAGATGCAACATTTTTCCAATTTCATCGTTCGGATATCAGTTCAGCAATTTATAAAACATAATTAAAATAAAAATGTTTTTCTTGGAATCTGAAATGCGTAATAATTATTTTGTTTATATATTTTAGATAAAAGCAAGTTTATGCGGGAATTCTGATTTTTATTTAGTATAAAATGCATTTAAAAGAACGATCGGAAATCATCTTAAACAATTTTGAATGAGCCTGAACTTTCAAACAGAGAGACAAAACTGGAAAGACTAATCAGTAGCTGAAGAAAACGTCACAGTAATGTGAAAATAATACTGACATAGGAATAATGAATGACGGAGTCAAAAATTGGTCATGAGAACGCTTCCCATAGGTGAGATTATTTAAATCTCAAAGCCTTTTTTCTACTACTCCAGATACAAAAGCAAAAGGAAGTGTTTTGTTGCGTGAAACCGCCTTAGTTTTCGTTAAAAATAATGATAAACCTACTATGCCAGCTAGTTTATTGTCACCAAACAACGAGGCTAATTTGTTGCTTATAAGCTTCGGGATTAAAAAATGGAAGAAGAGCGTTCTTTATTTTAATGTACAATACGCAAATGTTTCGTAACAAAGGTATGTACATATTTGTGCTCAGCTAATTTATGGACATAAATTAGCTAAAACTGCCAAAACTATTTTCTATGAATCATCCAAAAATCTGTATAATGCAGAAAGACTCTATTTTTTTAGTTCAGACAAACGGGGTCCTTTTATGTGTAGTCTGTCCACCAGGAGAAGAGACTTGGCCATGCCTACGGTACGTGGTGTCAGACGATCCCAGAATCTTACTTTAGGTAAACTGGGACTAAAATTTTATGCCTTATTACAATGGTATTCGGATTCACTCATTCGCAATCTTGGATAGGTTCTCTGTGTTTCTGCCGGCAGTGAAACGAACTTCTCAAGCTAACAGGCGAGGTCAAATCTCTTTTTGTGGTGGACAGATTAAAATATTTTTCTTTCTCCTTACAGCGTCCCTTCTTGGAAGCATGTCCAGCTAGCAGTCGGAAAGATCCGGAGTTCGAGCCTGGTAAAGGTATTTCGGATTTCTTCAATTTCTTATCTTTGAAAAATTCTAAGTGGTTTCTACTAGTGGCGGCCGAACTAAAAGGTGGCAGATGATTATTCGTCACCACCAGAATTTGGTGACTATGTCCCTTACTTCCGAGCTGCCCTTTCAGCGGGGGAGAATTTAAGGCTTTTCTTCCTCTTTATCGCATGCTTTCGAGGTGTAACTGGAAAGTACGTAACCGGATGGTCCGGTGTTTAAGTCATGGCGAGGAACTAACTGAACTTTCATGCTTCCAAATACCTAATAACATTACAATGGACCTAAAACTGCGATGTGCTAAAGAGATTTCAGATTATCTCAGAACAATTAAGTCTGATGAGCGAACACCGAAATCTACGACAAAAAATGTGTGACAAAAATATATAAGCACCGCTCAGAATAAAATGAGACAAAATTACATAAGCACCGCTCAGAGTCTACAAGATTTATAGTAGTGACATCCATAAAACTAACCTCATGTGTATGTAAGATAAGAATGTGAGATAAGATATCAAGACTCAAACGCAAATGGTAGATATTTGAGTGCCACACCTGTAACGGTATTTCACAAAAACGTAATATAAGAATTCACACTATAATGTAAAATTGACGATGAAAATGGTATGTTATCAATTTATATGCAAAAGAGTAAAAATTCTTACTCTTAGATGCATTGCAACTCTGCGTAGAATGTTTCCTGCGCTGTTTGCACTTGTATCTATTTCTTCGACCATCTGTTCAATGGTCACCACCTGGGATGAAAATGTTGCTCTAGTGCGAGCATTGGGATTCGGAAGTCCGTTTTCCAAGACTTCCAAGTCTCCTGAGGGACTTTCTCGGGATGGGACGGATAAATTTCTCGAGGAGCTGCTTGCTTGAATTTGTTGCTGCTTTCTGAGAGAGCATTCTGTTTGTGGTCGGATTCTGCGTAAGAAAATACATGCATATAATATGAAGTCAAAATTTTATATTAAAATATTGATTAAATTGTAAAACAATGCCACTTAAGTTCTTAACATTTAAATGTTTTTCTTATAAATTTATATTGTATTTGAAACCGTTTCCTTTGATAACATGTAATTTTTGCATTTGATATTTGAAATTCATTTTCCCGACCAACTTTTCTTTAGTTGTTGTGTATGCCAGAGTCGTACCTAGATACGTTTTCGCCTGAGGCAAAGACGTAAATGCGCGCCTCTATATACAATCAAGTTAACTATATCTGTACACTTTTATATTCAATAAATGTAAGAAAATGAAATCACGTCATAATCCTTGTAATGTTTTTAATAACTTTATGTATTCAGAAAATTAATACGTATAATAATTTGGTATTTTTAAATAAAAACATTAAAAATCCTTTTTTCGTAAAGAGGAAACAATGTTATATTTCTGATGGAATATCTGGAGCATTTTCGTTATTTGGATATTTAAATCCTAAGCTGGTCATTTTCAAAATACTCAAATCCAATCCCTTTAATATTTCACGAGTTAGAAACCGGAAATCGGAAGTTATCACATTCAGCTAATATTCTTCTAGACGTGGACTCAGAAAAGTGCTGATATCATTTCTGAGGATATTATCCCGCGCTAATAGCAGCTCTCAGAAGTGATTTTTCCACTTCGCCTCGCAAGTGTTCAATAGAATTGGAGTCACGGGACTAAGCTAACTATGGAAGAAATTTGAACTCAAAATCATGCTCTTTGAACCAATCTGAAGCCAAATTCGCACGGTGACAATGCCCATGTTTCAGGTGAAAATGACCGCCTGCGTCATGACACAACGCAGCCATAAATGATCATACATGATCTGAAACGATAATGAACTTAGTTGCAGTGTTAAGAGTTGTTTCCACACACATCAAGGTATGCACTAAATGAAGCAAGAAAATATTCACCAAATTATAATTCTACTACCCTAGCTTGAAGAGTTGCAGCAAGATAAGCAAATTCCGTTCTGTTTGCTCCCTATTCTGAACTAGTCATATATCAGAAATCGAGATTTATCAGCCCAGCCAATTTTTTTAAATCATTGAGGGTTCAGTTTTAGAGTTCTCGTATTCTCAAATTCGATATTTAATCGATATTGAAGCAGTGACTTTGGGTATAAAAGAAGACATCTAGGCAGTTTTTTCTTCTCTTGAATGCGAGCAAGACAGGGTAGGGACATTACTGCGTCTTCCCACTTGCTGCCATACGCATATACGATATATGGCTGCCCATGATACTTCAGAAATAATTAAATTCACGAGGAACTGGGTATTAAATAGGAACCAGCTACATGCTTAGTATCCTTTTATAGCATACAATTTTCATTTAAGCCTAAGGAAAAGTAACAATAGCATTATTCCAATGTATAATTAAAAATACTGCTTTCCATAAAATATCAAGAGACTATAGCCATTCTAAACAACCTAATGTAGAACACATGCTACTTATACGACTGTTTAACGTTTATCTTTCTATAATAATGTGTTTTTCGGTTGCTCATTCTGATCCCATTTGCCTTATATGCTCTTGCTATTTCATTCCTTCTTCAAAAGCTTCGCGTACGTACGTGTTTTTATAATGAACCTGCGTGCATCTCTCGAACATTTGAGTTCTTCATGCTGGTGAACAATCATAGGAGGGAACTAATTTTGAAATTTAGAATTTGATGCCTAAATAACTCAGAACTGTGAATGATTTTTACAATCGGGTTCGACAGAGCACCCCGTGCCCGAGTACTATGGTGATTACGCCATTCAACCCCTGTGTGTGTGTATCTACAAATTATATTGGTGTGCATATATTTGTCGTGTTATTGCTCTCTTGTTGCTACTGAAGGTTCGTGCTAGCTGCCATTCTGCTATTTTGTCCCCTAGAATTTTACGACCAGAATTGTTCTTACTGCCTGAAGTATTTTTGCTCAACTACCATTCTGTAAACATTCGTTACTAAACGAAAGCCTGGAAAGCGTAGGATAATAGCCGTTTCAGACATGCTGGTAGCGCCTCGCTACGATTATGACTCATGAAAAATCTTTCGTCTTATCCATTTTCATACTACTCGCAATGATAACTAAATCCTTTGAAGATAAGCGTGTTTATATAAGCAATTTTTGAATCTTATGCCACTATATATCTTTGGGATACTGATTATGTTAAAAAGGTGTATCTCTAAAATTTTGGCCACCTGATGCAAACGTTATTGGAGAAACAGTAACATGCTGCATATAGACCAGCTGATTGTGATCTAATACGGGAAACATTGTTTAACTAGTAATCATTGTTCAACTTGCGAGGATTTATTTAGTTTGACTAACATCTAATTTTTAGTTAAAGCAACTTTCCTTTCGCTCTCGTTTTCAGCCACTCTTTTCTGCGAGAATGCTAATCAAATAGCTCGCGTGTATTCAAATTAAGGTAGAAAGAAGTGCTATTTAAGCGAAGGTTTTGGAAGGAGGTTTTAGAGCTTGTTATGCCTGCTTAAAGGCGATTTTAGAGCGTGGCTGCTTGAAGGCTACGTTGTTACTTTGAATTACTAGAAGCTTTGCTTCTTTGGCGTTGAGTGCTTCTAGCCCTTAGGCTTGTTTCCGCCAGTTTCTATAAGTCAGAACCTTCCTGCGAGTTAAATTATCTCGTGAGCCATTAGGCTAGTTTAATTGCATTTTGTTTTAAGTTCAACATTACCTGTTTGAGTGAAGCCAGTCGTGTTGGCTTCATGTTCAACTGTATGTGATTGAACAAAGGGCTCTTTATACCCTTCTTCTGACTTTTCTGTTTTGTTAAAGACCTGAGGATAATTCCTTATACAGTCTCTTGAGAGCTCGTTAGTTTATATTACAAGACTCTATAAACGACGCTAATTATTTATGTGTGGGTCATTGTTTATCTTCACCATATAACTATACGTGAGTTATTCCTTAATTATAATTTATATTAATAAGTTTCGTTTTAGTTTAGTTTCAGTTGAATAGAAATAGGTTATGTGTTTTAAATTTTGCAACTAAAATAATTTCCTTGCTTAGTTTTAGTTCTATAGAAGTTAAAATAAGTGAAGTGTGTATATTTAGCGCCTTTTTAAATGAAATCTAATTAAAAATAATTTCTTCTTTATTGGTTTTGTTTTAATTACAAGAGAAGTAAGGAGTGCTCTTAGACAAATAAACGTCATTGTTTAAGCTTTTCGGTAAAAGTGTATTTTGTTTTATGGAAATAATTATTTTTACTGCGTAATCTTAAATGAAAAAAAGTATGAGAAACGAAAGAAAAAAATACTCTAACTTTCATTATATTAAATGCAAATTTGGCATACACACAAAAAAGACGCTCTATTTGCTGACTTTTTAAATATCCGGATGGGCTGTCGTCTCATTTAGTTTTGATGATTAGAACTCAATAGAACTCCCTTTCTCCATAAAATGTTATCCATATACTTGATTTTTAGCGTCTTCCTTTGAACAGTATATAGCTTTACTCTCCCATTTTTTTTTGAAAATTGAAGGATGAGTTTAAAAATTAAAGCTGGTGAAATCATAAAATATATTTCAGATAATAGAAACTTGAAATTATTATCCTCAAAAATATGAAAGCGTATTTTTAATTAATTGTATAACAAAGTAATACTTGAACTTTAGTGTTTCAGTAATTAAGATGGTTTTCTTATTAACTATTCCAGATGTTAAAAACTTTCGTGTTTTAATAACTAAGATGATTTCTTATTAAGTTTCGTAGTTATTTAAAGTTTTCGTGTTTTTGGATAAAGAGAATAAGAATTAAATATAAAAATGTTTATTTCTATGTATATTTTGAATTTATGGTTGTTAGAGATGTTAGTCTGTAACAGCTCAAAATAACTAATTATAAACAAATTTAACTTACTAAAAATAATAAATTTAGGTAAGCTCAAAATAACTAATTATAAACAAATTTAACTTACTAAAAATAATAAATTTAGGTAAGATTTCAGCTCATATGTTCACCAAAACATCAAATATTTTGTACGGTTGAAACTTTCAATAACAATTGCATTAGAGATTTATCTCTCAAAGTAGTTCTGAGCAGAATTTAATTGATGCAGTTTTGTTGAGATTAATCAAAATTCCATTTCAACTTAATATATTATTCTCTATCTAACTATATTTTTGTGTTTCGGATTACTATAAATTGTGAAGAACTATTATTTTATTCCTATCAGTTAAAACAAGTCATTATTATTAACTAATCGGTGATATTTTCACCAAAGGTCCAACTTTTCAATAACTTCAAGTAGAGTTCATAAAGTTTCAGTTCAAGTTTCGTCACGAAAATATTCAAAAGTTGGAAGATTTAATAGTAATTTAATGAAGATTATGGTGAACAACATCAAACATCAAGTTTTATGATATGGGTGGTATTAATATATTGTTTTTCTGCCAAATCGGTTCTTATTTATTTGACTCGATTCTGCCAAAAATATGGAAATGAGAGATTAAACGTAGCAGCATTTAAGAAGATAATGCAAGTAAGATTAACTAAACAGCACAAAATTAACCTTTAATACCTCTGAGAGAAGCTTCATGATATTTTTCGCGCTTACATTATTTATTTATGAGCTCACAAACACTGCTATTTGCTTAGAATGAAGTTTTGGTGCAATTTCAATTTAAAGTAATTTTAATAAAATTAGAATTTAGTTAGTTTCTTTACAGTACGAGTGCCCAGTAAGCGTTTCTTCTACTTTCAATTTAATTTTAGAGTATGATTGTACGCTAAATGATTTGCTGTGTTATCATGACCGAAATCTACAGATTTTCTTCTCTTATATTTAAAGATAATCTAAATTATAGTTGAAATAAATTATCACACGGTTTTAAAGCTTTGTATCTACGTTTAATTATTTGTCGAAAACGGTAAATTTACAAAAGACATAGAGTACGGCTATGAAATATTGACGCGAATTCAAACAAGCATTTGAGCTCACTTAGAAATGGCACCACCTTCTTTTCGCTGAGATTTACTAGGACTTTCTGGTGGCGACTTTTGATTCTCCAGGGGATCCTCTGTCTGCGGTAAAACAGCGGTCTCTTTAATTTCTGAAGGTTCATCTTCTTTAATGATTTTCTCTTCTTTCTTTATTTCCTCTTCAGTATTCTCTGAAATCGCACTGATGGTACCAGGTATGTCTTGATTGGACATATTTGAAGTCCTAGTTCTTAATGGCTGGGAAAGATGAATTAGGTGGCCCTCGGTATATGCAAAGATTCAGCCTCTTGTAAAATGGCAGCTCTGTTTGTGCAATTGGTTGACATCATATCAGGTTTTCAAGATCTTATATCTGAAGAGAGAAAAAAAGAATGTAAATTTATTAATTAAAGAACTTGTCACTACAAAAAAGTTTAAAATAGAAACATATATATGCAATTAATGCCAATTCAAAACATAAAAAATAAAGTAATTGTCCTGATTTGTGACATAATGAGGCTAGATTTAAAGCTTCAGTTTCAAATTACCAAGAAGAATATGTACAGGATACTTTGAAAAGAGGCAGCAGATTTAATTTGCTTACAAAACGTTTTATTTCTCTCAAGAAAAAAACTGAACCGAACATCACTTGACAAAGAAACAAAGAAACGTTATATCCTGTGTTCCGTTAAACAAAGACAAATTATATTCTGGTTTCCGCTAAATAAAGAAAAGTTATATTCTGCCTTCAGTTCAGTGCAGAATATTATTTGAAAAAAATTTTCCTAACCGCGTGATTGCTGGAAAAGCATAAGGTGACTGCGTATTATGCACTTGCCTTCCCGTTACTCTAGACATGATCCGCATGATATTTTCAGCAGATTTGTCAAGAACACTCTGAATATTTAGTCCTTACTCAGCGCATAAAAAGAGCTTTGGCACCGAATTGTTGAAAAAAGCATTCCGTATCTGGGAAATTACAAAATTTGTAACTTGTAACTATTTATAGCTTTGATGAAGTACTATTTCGACTTATGAGAGATGCGTACATGAAATATATAATGCATCAAGTTCGCATTTTGTTCCCGTCAGTTGACATGTAACATGTTTTTTTACTGTTATTTATAATAAGTTTTGTAAATAAATTAATTTTGATTTTGCGCTTTGAAACTCCAGCTATTATAAGGTACACATTGTACTAAGAATATGCATAAGCATGAAGAACAGTTTAGCTTACAATGCCAACACACACAGCTGACCATTAAAATTGTTACATTATGAAACATAACAAAACTGAAACTTGAATCAAAAGATGGTAATGAAAACATTTAGCCTTTCACAGCCTGCAAGTATGAGTACCTTGAATCTGTATAAAAATCGCAGACTGAAATGGTGATTTTTTTATTCAGAAATGTTTACTTGTTGTTTTCTGTATCAGTGGTCATATTACGTTTCGTGTAAGAAAAAGAAGCTCATACAAGCACGTTTCAGAATTTGATCGTGGGAGAGTCGCAGCCTAGCAGGACTGCGGATAATCGTACAGAGCAGTTGCTACTTATGTTTATCATGTCATGAAATTTTGCGGCAGGAGGTTACAAGAGCATCAGAATGCCCAAAATGACAGACATCTTTTCGGCATACCTGTTAGATTTGTACAATCACATTACATACCCTGACTGAGGAAACTGAGTGTGTTGAGCAACACCAAATATACGCAATTGCGAAGCGACGGTGTCTGAAGCGGTACGGATTTTCAGCAGTTCGACCATTGCTTCAGATTTTGTTGACGCTACAATACAGAAATCAGCACTTACAGAGCTGCGTTTAGTAACGTCCACCAAAGCATAAATGGAGTAGTGATACTTTTCTTACGAATCGTGCATCTAGTTAGAGCATCATTGTGGTTGTATCCATTTGTGGAGGCATCCAGAGGAGCGAAAGCTGGAAACTCGCACTTTTTATCGTCATACCGGCCAGATTTTGAATTGGTGGTATGGAGTATCAATGCATGCATATCCCATTGACCTGCACTCCACATATCCGGTACTTTTTTCACCCACCGTTTTATTACCAAGGTTTTTAATAACCATGGTATAACTTTAGGGCTTCCTTCAACCCACTTTACACCAGGACATTACGAGGCAGCATATTGCCACCGCTATCTTACGTTTCCTCAATACACAGGATATTCTACTCCTGTCTCAGCTCCCACGTTCTCCAAATCTCCCACCAACTGAAAATCTCCAGCCAATACGACAGAAGAGCACTGAATCTGAAATAAAGTAACATGAATTGCAATATCCATAAGTGATAACAAAATCAGGTTCGACTCCATGCCCAACCGTATAGCAACTGTTATTGCTGTCAGCGGCGGATGCTCGGGCTGATTTCTGCAAGTTCTGTGGTTAAAACTAACCTGTAGTTCTAATTAATTCATCCTTTCATTTTAATATATTTTTAGAATAAAAGGGATTCTGGTAACCGTTTTTTACATTTTGTAGCAGTTAAATATTGCATAGATGTAGGTAGAAACACTTATAAAAATAGCACTTGAGAAACTATGATATGAAAAACAGTTGCAGTTCTGTGTATTAAATTCACAGCTATGTTAATCTATGCAGAAATTTCGGATTTATGTTTCCTTTAATTTGAACAGGAATGGATCTTTTTCAGTTCTTGTTGAAGGTAAATTAATGGAGTTAAGTGAATGATTAAAGAAAATGAAAAACATTTTACTGTTTTCTTTCTGTGATGTCAAAGAATAAAGTAACTTATCAGGAGATGTTGAAATATTAAACAGTAGACCTAAATTTGAAGCATTCCAAACCTATTTTATTTTACTTATATTTGTACGAGCATAGTGTCTAAAGTGATGCAATTTCGTAGCCAATCAACGCTGACGTTATGGAACTATTATGCCTCTGTTTTTAAGTGAGGTGCAGAATTAAAATCATGTAAATAGTTATTTCAGAGGAATTCGAAGTATTTCTGGAAGTTTTGTTGACATATGAGATCACTCAGGTACCCTTTGCTCCATGAAATAAAATTTTGGCTATGAAATATTTTCTTCTTATCCTGGCGGTAAGAACATGAATTATTATATTGCACAAAATTTAGAAAATCAGAAACTAATTAAATTTAATAATTAAACAGAAAAACCTTGAGAAACTAACTAAGCTGTCACCGGGAACAGAATATGCGTCTTCTTCCTTTTCGAATGATATGCTTATCACAAGAATTGGCATTTTTCACAAGAACTGCCTTTAACGTCTCATAGTATTCTACCAAAGGATGACTGGGACCCCTATTTGACTGATTTAAGTTGGTGACTTATTATCGTTCAATTCTTTCAGTTCGGACATCAGTGTACAGATACTAGGAGATTAGGACAAGGATTTCGCCGGGCATCGGACCCGGATCGTCGGCTTATAGGCCAGCTGTTGTTTAAAAGATTATGCTGATAATTCTTTTAATACAGCAACTAGGAGAATAATTTAATTCATTATATATCCTCCCCCAAAGGGCATGAGCAGATACCAGATTTAGCAGCCTAAATCGATGACAAATTAACATTTATCATGTTTAGTACGGATGTCTCTATTGAGATATGAAGAGCCATTTTGGAACGAAGTTTTAGATACCGACACAACCTTCGTTGGAAGTTGAGTTACAGTTTTCAGATAACCAGAGTGATGTGCAGACCATTACAGCAACAGAGAACATGGGATGATTCCTAAAATATCATTGCACTATTGCCAGATTAATGTTTTACAAAATCTAAAGACTCTTGTTAAAAAAGATAACATATTCTATCGTGAAAAATCTTGCAGATATTAGATTATTCAACACCGCGTAAGTGGAAAGCTCTGTTAATTTGAAGTGAATGTCTAAATTTAAATATCAAAATAAATATTTTCTAGATAAGCCGATGAAACGATTAATGAAAATGCTTTTATAGTCACATTGTAAGGTTTTAGTTAAACTAACCAAGTTTTATTTTAATTTAAATCTTTCTATCTCCTCTCTGTTTCAACTTTCCGTCAGAAGAAGCGCGCGTTTTCAGCTTATGCTAATTTTGAAGTACAGCGAAAGTACTATTTAAGACAGAGGTAGAAACCTCTTAGCGTGAGAGAGCTTCAGTCTCAGATCACGGACACTCTGCTCAACGTTCGTCTGACCAGCTAGCAGTTTAAATTTATAAGCCATAGTGCTTACTACGTGATTGCATTGTAAAACAATTTGAAGTGCGCTAGTATTAGTAGATTTTGCTACGCACCAGTTAGTGAAAGGCCAACTTCCGCGAATTGCTCTGCGAAGCAAAGTTTGATTTAATTTCTATTTTAGGTTTAGTATTTAAATTTATTTGATTGTTAAGTTCGACCCAAGTGCGGTCTTTTACTTTCTGTATCTCTCCCGACTTGGGAAGTGTGTAAATAATAGTGATTTAATAAAAGAGGATTTCAAATCCCTTCACGTGCAGTTATTATCCAGCCCTGCAGTTACATCAGAACAAAGCTTACATTTCATCAGCTCACTGTTCCAGTTCAGGACTTGAGAACAAACACCCTGGTACATATTTCACAATGTCTGCAAAGAGCATGCACAGAGCACTCAGTCCTGACAACATCAGTTTCGGTTTATCGAAGTTTGATCATAAGTTATTTTTTTCCTCTTTTTAAAGCATAATTATTAAATTTAAAAAATATATTTCGCTGTTATTTTGTATTACTTTTATATTTGATTGTTATTTTTGAATACAATGCAGATAAATAGAAAAAAATTAAATTTTAGGCTTTGGAATATTGTTAAATTAATTAATTTACTATGCAATAAAGCCACCCAAACGGGGAATTGGTTAGTGACACTGATTGCAGTACCGAAGGGGCCGGGTTCGTGTCCCGGAGAATGCATGGATGTAAATCGTCCGTCTCTTCATAGGAGGCAACGGTGGCCCACCTATTATATGCCTCCATAATGAACTGACCGCAGCTTCCCGCCTTAGTAGTAGACAACATCTATGACAAGTTGTGCCCGTTATTAAAGAAAAAAATAACTATGCCATAAAACCAGATTTTACTTACATCTTTTTTATACATTTCCATTACTGCATTTTAATGAACATATTGAAACTTATTTGGAAACTATCTAAATTTAATTTTCATTCATTTTTAATTAGCTCTATAAGTTATGCAAAGAATTTGAGAAAAGAAGCTTTTCAGTTTGGAAGTTTAAGCGTAAACAGGCTTAACTAATAAAATAAAGAAAAGAACGAAATAAGACTGCTATTGGAGTAAAGTAAAATCTTAAAGAATATTAAAAGAAAGGGGAAGGGGGAATCTCACTCGATGTTATTGCATCCTCTTCCCTAAAACGCGTATTTCCTTCAGTGTTTTCTTATATGCTTAGGCATGTCAACACAGTATCATATTTGAAGGTCATAAACTAAAAAATTTGAGTTCAAGTAAGCATTTCTGGAAAGATACAAGTTTTGAAATTAAACATAAAACGTAATAAGCCTGTGGTTATACTAAACATTCGAGGCTTACTGGCATACAGGACGAAACCATATCATAAAGTTTCAGGAACAAGATCCCGTATTCCATTTAAAAATTTAAAAGGGAGGTATACGGATGAATTTATTAATACCAATGCTAAATGGACTTTTGATAGCAAGCTTTAAGTATTTTTACACGGGTGAGATATTAATGAGTTTTGTTATTATAAGCTTAATTATCAGGGAATTAAAGTTTTGCTTTTAGGTATGAATAGGGCAATATCGTTTCTTTTAGTACCGCATAAACTGTCAACTAACAATTTTTAATTCTACATTTTGAATGAAATTTAAATAAGAATTTTCAGAAAAGCGTTTTCGAAATTTTTGCAAAATTAAAAGTGAATTGTTTGATTTAGGAATCATGAAGATACATATGAAAATATGCTATTGTTTATATTACAATATTTTTTAAACCATAATAAAGACGTTAAAGAGCCATTATGTCTATCGATGCAGGAACAGAAAAATATCGGCGGTTCTCTCCCCAGGATTCGAACTACGGACCTCTCGATTATGCATCGAGTGGGCTTCCAGTTAATCCACGAAGGCATGAGAAAAAGGAGGGAGAAAATATCTTACAAAGGTTTAGAAAATAAAGACATATTTCAAACAAGAGATGCGATAAAAGTAAAACAAATTGAGGCGAATGCGTGTAATTAATTGAAAGTTCTTCCTCAATTAAATTTATCCTTTTCTATTATTATAGGAGAAAATAAGGGAAAGTTCTTAAATAATGAGTTCGTATTCTTTTGCAACCTCATATTCATCAATCATGAACAGAGATAGAACTAACGATACGCGAAAGGGGAAAATGCATGAAGAAACCTGAGTTAAGAATCTTTGATATATTTTAGATGGCGAAAGTTTTCTTTCGTAAGCACTGAGAAAAACATGGAGTCATCAGCTACGTAAAGATTCAGTGTGAGATTGGAAAGTCTCTTGGCTAGGGCTTAAAGATGAGAATAAGAATATTTTAAACATCAGAGTATTAGCATATTCTTTTTTTTATTCAAATCTGGACCTGGGTTCCATTTTCGAGATTAAAATGTTTTGCTGTTCTGGAAATAGTTTTTCTGTATTTTAAACAAGGATTTCTAAAGATCGCTCTTACGATTAGGTACACTGCCGTTGTTTCATTTTATATCCATACCATGCAAAAAATTTCTTTTAATTTAAGTTTGCGAATATATTTACTATTTAAAATAAGATTATCATCAGAATTGAAGATGGGCATGCAAACTTCCTGAAATCAAAAATAAGAATTTAAATGCCTTTTCTTTGTGGTTTTTTGCAATTTCTTTGAATAGCGTATTAAGGTCTGGAAAATAAAGAAAGGTTTACAAAGAAAATGAAAAAAAACTTGGAAACTGTATACTTGCTCTAGGGAAAAAGGACTCAATAATGCATATATAAGACAGGAAACAAAGATAAAAAACTATGTATCTCAGCAACACATTGAATCTGTTGAAAGAAAAGTTCTGTTTGCTACTTAATAAAGATAAATATTTTGTAAAGTATCGGAATTTTGTGATACCTTATTTGCGTTATTTCCCGTTTGTTAATACGTATTTAATTCCGTTGGCTAACAGTTTTCCTCATGAGGAAACACAATTCCAGCCTGATATAATTTTGAAACATTTGATTTAACTTAAATATAGGTGATATGCAAAATTATAATGGAAAAATCAAATCCAGTTAAGTAAGATATTGAGCTTTGAAACAGAAAGAGCTTACGGAGATTCATATGTTAGGCTATTAAGATTAAGATCTATGTCAAGTCAATTAAGATTAAGTACTCGTGACATGATGTAAATACCATGTGATGCTGATAATTTGTCGATATGATTGTTTGCTCATGATATTAAAGTAAATAAATATTTTTAATACGATAAACAGGGTAATATAATTTTATTGCCGCTGTCAGATAAATTCCAAAAATTGTAATATATTTTTTGGGTAAATAAATTGCTCTGCAGTTGAAAAATGAGTACTGCGTGAAAATCACATTAGAAATTATATATTTATAAAAACAATTTTTCTTGCAAGCTAATTATGTTCTAACCAACTATTCCGTTTAGAGCATACTTACCAAGGGACCGATGTTCATTATACGCAGAATTTTAGTTCCTAATCTTGTACCCATCTCTTATTAGTTTATACATGCTCATACTACTTCAAAGCTTAAAATATCTTACTTAATCTTACTCTTTATGAACCATTGAGATTCCCTTTATAAACCACTGAAAAATTTAAATACAATATAGTTGGCATTGGCTTTCAAAAATTCAAAGAGTCATAGAAATCAAAGATTGAATAATTTTAAAAACGTAAAGTTTAATATGTACATTATTTACAAGTAATCACTTAGAGATTTGCATTGATCATAAAAGATCGAAATACTTATGCCAATCGAAAAATGCAATCTTTTAATAGGAACTTGATTGTTTCTATTCGACCAGTGTGCGAAGTTACGCACGAATCTGTCTACTTATCCATAGAGCTCCCGGTGAAGAGTCTGCCGAAATTCAAAAAGGCATGTCACGTTTCACACGAAACGCTAGCGCCATCTGTCAGTTAATCAAAATAATTTCCACATTGGCTTAACAGTATGCAGTCAAATTATTGGACGTACACTCTTGCAATATGGAGTAAAAATTATAAGCATTATATATTTCGATAAAATATACTTTTTGACCAATAATTAATTATTTAATATTCCATATAAAATTTATACATTAACAGGATGCGTATATGACTGGATATGTCCTTCTGAACACAGCATAATTCATAGCTCCTTCCGAAAGTCTTCAGTTTTCAACAAGATAAAGTTCCCACATTTTTATGAGGTGACCCGTATCTTGCGGAAAAATACTTGATATATTACAACTATAAGAAAAGATCCTTCATACACTCACTGGCATTGATCGTGGCGTGTGGGACATGTTTCGCAGGAAGTTGAATTCAAGAATAGATATCTGCCATGTTACAAGGATGCATATATCGAGTATTGAAGGTATGTAAGGTGCAGACTCTTTAAGTGCTGCGTACACCATTTTTGGTATTTATTACAGTTAATATACTTTCAAAAACAAGGGGAGAATATCAATCATCTTGCACATCAATGCACTAACAGTGCATTTTAATATAAAGTAATACAGCATAAACCGAGATACTGATTCTTCATTATTGATTCATATACAATATTTATAGTTAGTTTTGTGAGCTGACTGTGTTGAGTGGCGGCAGGTAGAGCATCTGACTCCTAATAATGATCAGTACATTTGTGAGGTTGCTTAATACTGACTACATTATTGAACTCAAAACGTATTTATTACAATTGCGAGAAGCTCTTTACAAATATATGTAATTCATGGATAGTATAGAACAGTTATTAAGTGAATTATAGTCCTTGTGACGTGAGGAGCCTGCCAGCGAGGATCTCTATAGCCGAGAGTTCAAGAGCATTCTGAGGTCTTGTTCCGATGGAAAGTATCTTCAGACTGATTTAGCCACGCCTCCTTAATTTTTCAGTAGTACTTTAAATCCTCTGATTCGTTATATTTGGAACGATATCAGATGAAAAACAAGATCATTGGTTCGTCAGCCCTCCTGAAATCGAGAGGCTTTGACGACAGACACAGCGCAGAACGCTAAAAATCTCTTGACACTGGTCGTGAAGTAATGTCTCTCGTACTGTCAATTGGAACGAATTATTGCATCTGCGATGTCAGACTATCTCGCCTGCATGCCATAAAAGCTTGGAAACAAGCTTCAAAACAAGGAACAAGGAATCGTGGAAACAAGTGGAAACAATCGTGGAATCTTGGAAACAAGGAATCGTGTGTGCGGGGACCGCACACACGATTTTCTCATCTCTGTGTGGTCCGCCGCAGTTTTAATTTCATATGCATGCTTGCGATTTTTAAACATGGTTCGTTGATACTGGAATAGAAATTTGTTTCCGAATCGTTCTATGAACGGAACTCTATAGTTAATCAAGAGTTTTGATTTTTTCCTTGCTTTCTCTAAATACGACTGCTGAATTTGGAAACCTATCTAAAAGCGATAAGACGCGCAGTAATCAGAACAAGTCGAAAAATTCTGTGTTATATCCGTATCTAAATAATGTTACCTAGTGAAAAGTAAACTATAATGCACTTAAAATCAGCCACTTTCAGTCAGGAAGGTCAATACAACGGAAAGATTCCATCAAGGAAATCTAACACCTTACGATAGAATATTATACAGGGTGTTCCGTAAATGTTGCGACAACCGTCTGGGGGAGGAAGGGTACATCATAAGGATTAAGAATTGCATAGGAACCTATGCCCGGAAATGTTAGGGGTAAGTGGTGGCAGAGGTAGAAGAAGGGAAAAGAAACAAGAGTGATTCATTTGAAACAATTATTAGACATGAATACAAATGGTGTACTTCAGCTTGAATGTTACAACATGCCTCACACCGAAGGACCATTTATTGCCAGACATGTTCAAACACACTGGAAGTTTCTTTGATTGTAGCCGCTGCGCAGGTGAGTCTTACCACGAGATCCATTTCAAACACAACAGGATCGTGATACACGACCCTTTTGATGGCTTCCCACAAAAAGAAATAAAGGCTTGATAAATCCGGTGAACGAACATCCAGTTCAAAATGAGTCCACTTCTTAATGACTCATAGACGCACAAATTTTGACGCAGACGTGCAAACAAACTCTGGTATGGTTGATGTCTGTCGAAGAAGCTTTCTGGATAAATTCTTTCATTACCCTCAGCTATTCCATATACTAAGTGCGTGTCTGCAAGCTCCCGGTTCTTATAGCGTTCATTGCTTTTCGTATGGTACCTACCGCTCGAATGAGGCAATCCTCAATTTCCAGTAGCACTCACCCCTGACGCCTTTTGACGAGTACAACACCCCTGACGGCGTATAATGACGTTTGTGGGCATGGGTTCCTATGCAATTCTTAATTCTTATGATGTGCCCTACATCTCCCAGAAGTTTGTCGCAACATTTATGGGACACCATGTAGTTCTCAATTGTATGAAGTGCTCAGCACAACACATTGAAATAATATTTTGTGCACTTTTAAGAAACTCAGGTCTTAATATGAGCTAATGGGAGAAAAGGATAAATAATGAAAACATACTGAATGTACTTACAGAGAAGAAAAGTTTTAATAAAAGCCAGACATAAGACATACAGATAAGGGAACTTTGATAAGTAATGATTGCTATTGGTATATTAACTCAATTTCAGAATTAAAAGGGCTGATTTTGAAATGCCTTATATTGTTCCTGTGGAAATTAAAGCCACTATAACGTTTAAAATCCTTATTTAAGAAATGCAGACTACGGTATATGAACTGTGTTATACAGCCTTTTATTCCCTTAAAAGCATATTTCCAACATCTAGTTGGTTATTACTACTACAGTGTTTGCTTATCTGTTAGTAAATAGTGGTAGGGATTATCGGAAAGTAAAATTACGGAAACATGCGAATTGTGCTATTTCGAGATAACACGAAGTTAACTCACTGATAGAGGGAAATATTTACCGGAATTTCTGTGTCTTTAGAGTAATCCCACCATATGTTTCCCAGAATTTTAGTTCTGAACAGTCTATTTTCATAGCTAAGCACCTCACTGTTAAAACGTTTGAGATAACTACTCTGAAATGGAAAAGACTGATTCTTTATGGCTATACAATATCTTCAAAGAAAGTATTAAATAAGTATAAATATTCAAAAAGATTACACGAAGGCGGGAAAGAAAAGATTATTAAAACTGAAAGAAAATATTGTTTGGGTTTTATACGTATCTATTATCTTGTAAGGGCACGCGGCTTGTCTAAAATATAGTGCATTATTTGCAGTTCGAATATATTATTTGTTTCGTCAATCTGACACAAAAATGTTTTCTTTGTGAACAGTATTAAAAATACATAAAAAAGAGATTTTTGCGTTTTGAGGAGACATAATATGCTCATTTTATTATATTTCTTGTAAAAGAAATTATCATTAGCAAATATTTATTTTCTCGAGTTTGGCTTGCAATTTATAATCTGAGTTAGTACAAGGCAAAAGTTAAAACAGGAATTATGAAATGGTCACTGCCATTACGTTCAAGTCAATGTAGAGACTGCCATTACGTTCAAGTCAATGTAATTGTAACCCATAAATGTTTGGCAAGTTTATTCGTTGTGGTAAATGTGCAGTTTGATAAATTCACCTTTAGCAACAATAAGTGATAGCCTTTTGTATTGGAGAATAAACGTTAAAAATGTTAATAGCTAAAGTAGCGTTTTATTTATAAATTTCTAAATTTCCTAAGATAACCATTTGTGCACTCTTATCAGATTTTTAATTCCAGTATTTTTTTTTTTTTTAAGAAAATGAATCGATGTTAAAATCAATTTTCATGGAAATGGAACCACTCTGAACGGATGAAACATCGCCTGAAGACTGGGTGTAATTCATAATAATTATAAATTATATAGAATTATAATTCATAATTATAAATTACACTTAGTCTTGTGACCTAAATTAATAATTATCATCATCATAGTTTTCTGTCATTCGAAACACAGGTAACACGAGGTATCGGGCAGAATATCGCAAGCTTTCAACTATGCCTTTCATTTATAATGTTTCGGAATAAAAATATAACTGTAACATTTTGAATATCTATTTGTAAAATTATTAAGATATTGCAGTTTTAATTAAGAGACATATATATCTCTAAATAAACACAAGCAATTTAATAATCTTAGTTTTGATGATAGTTTAGTCTTTCGATTTTTTCATTTTAGTTACATTTCGGTACGTAGCCAAACAGCGGCCAAGCGGTAAAGTTACTGACCACTGGTAGCTTGACCTGATTTCGATTCCGGGCAAACAGGTTGACTACAACGAAATTTTCGCAGTTTCCCCTACGAGCCAGTTTTCCTTAGAGCGAAAGCATCTCTTCCCTTATTCAGACAGCCCTAGCATTCTTTGCCATTATCAAATAAGCCAAACCGTTTCGTTAATTGCTAAGTTGCTCCACTCGGTCTGAAAATTATTGTCATTCCATGAGATGTAAAATCTTTCATTTACAATCCACGTGACCTGACAATTTACTAATTCTTAGAGGCATTTCTTCTCGACATTCCAAGAGAACTTTTAATTTATCTTCTGAGATAAGACAGTACATTTTTAAATCTTCTTAGTGATTATCATGATTATTTATTTTTTAATAGTATCTTTGACTGATGCAACTTATAATGTACATTATTTATGTGATTTGTAATGCATATAATTGATAATTTTTGCAGTTACTATAGTTAATTTCTTCTTGTTGTAATTAAGAAAGGATGTTTCTAATTCTGTACGTTTCGTGCTTCAGTATTGAATAATCAGATTGCATTTGATTTTTTTAAAAGTACTTTATTTACAAACGAGTGTATATACAATCTATTAACATTGCTGAGTTTTCGAAAAATTTAAACCGTTATTTTTTAACCGTTTAACTTAAAAGCTATTGTTTATTCGTTTTTAATTTAAGGTAAATAAAGTCTTCGCAGTAAAGTAAAATCAAATTTAGAGACAACTAAATAGTATTAAAAGAAAAAAAGTGCTTTCGGAATTAAGTAAACAAAGAATGGTGAACAACTAAAAATGAGTATGATAAGTTAAGAGCGGTGGATAATTTCACAACACCGAGAGCTCATGCTATTTAATAATCGCTACAACTGAAAGTCTCATTGTAATGAAAACTCTGAAATGAAAATAAAAGTAAGAAGAAATAAAAGATAAAAAAAGTCTCATAATGGTTAGTAACTGAAAATGGGTATGATAAGTTAAAATGAATGGATAATTTCACAGCAACATAAATTCATGTTACTCAAAATTCGATATGATAAAAAATATAAACCAACCAAAAAGTCCTTATGCTCAGTTACAGAGTGAATTTCTATGCTGTTTCTTTTACATCTACTAAACAAGGGCCTCTAAATAATGGATATTGATTCTCAAGGGTACAGTTTCTTTTGATAGTGCAACTGTTAGACTGGGTACCGCAAATTAATCGATATTAACTCCGAGGGGTCAATAAGATAAGGCAGTGGGTCGATAAAGGCCAGTTATCTTTTGAGATCTAAAACTGATGATCGTAAAAGAAACAATGTAATTTGATCTTCGCATCGTATTCTACACAGACAACAGCCATTCTTTAAGAAGCCAATAGCTTACGTAATGCAACGTAAAAACGCATATACACTCACATTCAAATCTGTGACTACAGTATCTAGTTATAAAAATATCATGAAGCAATTAAGAACACGATTTTTATTAAACTAGATGCGTATAGTTTTAGCTTCTTTTTCCAACATTAATAATATTAACAGCTCAAAAAGAAAATAACTTTAGTTATTTGTTAGTAAATTTGCTGTGAAAAAATTTTCCCACTCTATTTCTTGTTTGTGCCACTAAACATCAAATCAAGTTTTTTTTCTTAAGATGAAATTCAGGATTCTTTTCAATTTTCTATTCATTCTTCTAAAAAAGATGAACTCATTTCTCTTCTCTCTCTTTCTTCTTGTTCGGGCGAAGAAGGAGTACAATTTTCCGCTGCATCCTCAAACCTCACATTTCTTTTTTCTGATGTGAATCACATTTAAAAATTCTCTTCTGCTGAGCTGAAAGGTTTTTGTTATCTAAGCACTCACTACAGCCTCAGGCTTTTTTCAGTATGTTTATACAATTATAAACGATGTGAGATATGAAAAGAAGGGCAACAACCGCATCGAAATTAAATTTTTGGCTTTCATTGTTGACAAATGCGTTTCTATTTATCTTTAAAAATAATAAGTAATGTAGACATTTGCTTCATTATGCATCTACAGTTGACATTATCATAAGAATTTATTTATTCTGTGATCTACAATATTTATAATTTACTTTACATGAAACTACAAATAAACAAACTACATTACAACAAACTATGTTTAAAACGTTTTAAGACGGCTCTTAGCGTTAGGGGTTATCCTCATGTGATTGAACATTAATGGAATTTAGAGCATATAAGAAACTTATTTTATGCGCGTATATTTTCATAGTCGTATATGACATTTTCAAGTAAACAGTCGCAGAATACTTTCTAAGAAATTACAGTGAAATTTGTATAATAAACAATAATAGCTAAATTCAATGTAATAAACCTGATTTCAAAATTCAATTCCTCTTTAGATTGCCATTTTTTGTCAAAGATTAGAAACTTTTATCCTTCAGAACCACATAAAAAGTTTCAAATCAAAGCACACTCCAGATTTACAATGTAAATTTCTATAGAGTTTTTTGATACAACTTTGAAACTTTCCCCATAGATTTGTTAAATAGCCAATGAATTTTCAAAATTGTATGAGTCCCACCAGTCGTTAAAACCGCTGAATACGGGGCGTTCGATCCCAGGCGAACGGACTGACTGCGTGGGTGATTTTCGTGGTTAGAAAATCCTCCACGGAAGCAGCTCTTACCTTAGGTGAGTTGTTCTCGTCTGCTTTGCCATATTCAAGTAACCTACTCTAGCCTAACCACAATTGTATATAGCACATATAATACTAAACATAATATGTAGCACGTATTGTAGCATAATTATAGTTTAAGTACAATGATAAGACTGGGGAACCCAGATGCTCATTTCGTCATATTATGCTCTTTGATTTTAAAAAAGAAAAAAAAAGTGCTAGTCAGACTTTCAACAATATTTACTTTTTGCTATATAAAGTGTTGTTTCTAATGACATAGTGCAAAGGTGGTTTGAGAAGCGTGGAAGAATACTTGAAGATGATGTCCGCTCTGGGCGACCTTCCTATGTAAACAAAGACCTATTAAAAGCAGTTATCGCTGAAACTCCACTTCATACAATTCAGGAACTATCTATTAGACAGACCAAATATTTTTAAAAATACAGTAAATGACCGTTTGAAGAAGATTTAGTATGTAAGCTGTTAACGATGTATACATCAAAATCAGAGAATTAAAGTTTTGAACATTTTCATCATGGGATATTAGAAAAGATTCTTTCTCGTACTTTTTAATAAATTCTGATGTTCATTTAACTTGTTACTACTCATGGAAAGTTATAAATGAATCTAAATTAAATTAATATTTTATATTTCTTTATACAAAAAAAGTGAAGAACTTATTTACTACTAAGAATAATGTTTATGTATTTAAAAGTTAACATATTTAAGCTAAAATGTTACTTAGGAATTTTATCCCTATTTTCTAGTAAAAGAATAGTGTTATAGGTTTTGATATATTTATTTATAATAAATGGACGTAAATAATAACAACATTTATGTCACATTTGTTTATAGAATATTTTATAACCATTTAAAGATTTCTAAGGAAAGTTTTGTGCTAGACGAATAAAATAATTGTTTGTAATATGGTATTTATCTTTATAACTATAATGTTTCAAGACACAATCATTTTAAAACTTGTAAAAATAAATAATCTTTTGAGTAATGAACCCAATGAAAAAAGAAATTTTAGTGTTTAAAACTTTCCTCTTTAAGTTCTGACACTTATTAAATTTTGAAATCATATAGGAAGAAATGAGCATTTAAATTTTGATGCATTTTCTTTCTTCTTTGATTTTTGAGGTCCTATTAGTTTCAAACCTCACATTTTCGGGCGCAACAGTTTTCATATGATGCCACCAAATGTTACCTTCATGTATTATATTTAAACAAATAATACATAAAATATTAAAAAATGTATCGAAACCCAAATAAAAAGGTGTTACCTCCAAATGTCATCGTCCTGTATTAATTAAAAAAATAATACAGTGAATACAAAAAAAAAGTACGGCAACATTTAACACTTTATCGGATTAGATGTAAAATAGTTTTAACATCCACATACCAGTATGTTGCCATTTAGCGAAACTTTACATTCTTAACTTGATTTGCCTGTTATTGATTAGCAAATTAAGCGATTTGAAAGCAATAAACGTACTTCTTTATTAATTACCAGCTCAACCCAAAAAATTTCTCTAGCTGAATTTTTTAAAAGCATTATATACACATATTATACATATTTTTATAGTAGCTATTTTAAGGCGGCTGGCCGCAACACCGGCTAGTTATTAGATCAGTGCAAAAGGCCGTGCCGCTCTTCATTGGGTTGGCAGCCCTGAAGCCTTTATTTTTTATTATTCAATTGTTTTTCTTCAGTTTGGAGTTTGATTGTTGCAAACAGAAGCTTGAATGTGTTAACAGCTGGATTTGGCCATTTTCAAAGCTAATTAACATGGAGAGTCAAGAACAGAAAAATTACCCTTTCTGACCCAATTTTCTCTTCGAGTTTAATTGAGGATTTATTGCTGTAGAAGCCAAGAGAATTTGTGGTGTGTACGGGAATTCGCAAAATATTATGGAACTGCAAAACTTATGAAAAGCGATCAAACAAACATTGTGCCCCATTTGCATTCATTGGGTATGCAGAGGCAACTGAGCTTCTACCTGAGCGCTGACAGGGATTACAGCCGAAAACATCGCGGACGTTAACGTCGCTGCAAAAACAACGCAAGGAGAAAACATCGTGGTACAAAACATTGCGGGAGGTTAAAAAAAAGAGAAAACATTGCCGTTTTAAAACATAGTGGCACAAAATATCGTGGTCAAAAATAAAGCGGTTCAAAAACTTCGCAGTTTAAAAACATCGTCGCTGATAACATATATCATGGTAAAAAATAAAGTACCTACAAATCACCACATGACGATAACATCGCACATAATGCGTTTTTAGGTTTTAAAAGTTTTAACTGCATTGTCGTATAATTATTTGGAAGCCCAAGAAGCAAAGAGGGAAACAGGTTGAAATGTTAGCGAACTTCAAGAATAAAAGGAAACAAAACAAGATATAATTTTCACTAAAACAATAGCACATTAAAAAACGTGAAAGAAAACAGTTTCATAGTTAACTAAACAATTTGTATAAACAATTTGTAACATCATGCAGTTATTTGTCTTCCTTTTTCTAAACATTTTTAGCTTGCATTTTTCATGAAAAATTATTAGTAAAACTTTATAAAAAAGATTAATTGATTAATAAACTTTGTTAATTAACTACGTAAATTTAAAAATTCTATAAAGTGCTATAAGCTGCATTATTTTTCTACTCATTTTCAATTTTTAAATGCTTAGGTTTCCTTCTTACATTTTCAGCAAAAAGTTATTAGTTCACTCAAAAATATGAAATTCAGAAGTAAAAATATCCCTCTTTCCTTCTTGCGCTCCCAAATCATTATACGAAAATGTACTTACAGCTTTTAAAACCTGAAAAATACACCATGTGCGATATCATCGTCATGCGATAATTTGTGGGTACTTTACTTTTTGCCACGATGTTTTCGAAGACGATGTTTTTAAACTGTGAAGTTTTTGAACCGCTTTATTTTCAACCACGTTATTTTGTACCACGCGTTTGTATTGTTTTAAAACTGCGTTATTTTCTCTTTGCTTTCTTTTCTCCCACAATGTTTTGTACTACGACGTTTTCGCTTTGCGTTGTTTTCTCCTCGAGTTTTCGTCCGCGATGTTTTCGGCGTACATCATGGCAGGCGGTCATTGGCAAAGATGGTGATTGCATCAATGAGTGAATGAGTGAGTGATTATTGATATATGACATAAAGTATCGATGTGTTATTATTGTATATTGTATTGCTTTGCAGTAGATTGTAGTGCATCTTATACTAATAATCCTATCATGATAAAAAGGGCACGGAAGTATGCATCGACCCAATATTTGAAAAATAAAACAAACAACACAAGTGACTTTTACGCAAAAGCGAAGCTCGAGATTACTAGCACTTCTAGGCTAGAAATGGCGACACTTAACACTGTATCGACACTTAACACACTTCTAGGCGACACTTGATACTGTATCGAGAATTCTAAAGTTATGCTATTTTTAAAAAAATTGTGATTAAGTGTGAAAAAGTGATATTTAATGATAACGTTAATAAAGCAAACAAAGTTGTCTCAGTAGGAGCAGATAACGAGCTCAACATCAGCATAGAAAACCTTAACGCACTTTCTTGGTATGATGTTAAAATCTTAATCCTTTCAGATATTTTTAAATTATTGTTGTAATTAATTTTTTTCCCTAAATCGGAGAGTTTTATAAGGGGTATTAAATATTCTAATAGGTATTCAAACGCTTTGGACACACTTAAAAAACTGACTATTGATTTGTGTCTGAACATACTACTAATTCTACTAATGTAACAATTAATCCATTGAAATTCAAGGTAACGGAACAAAAAGTCAAGTCGTGTTCATAATGGCAGTGCCAGATGATAGGAAGAAAATTTTTCTCTGATACTACTGCTTCAGAAACTAACGTCCCCAAAATGTCTTAACTGATTAGCCACAGAAAGTCTCATTTTAACTAGGTTAACTGCGTACGAGTAGCCTCCCAAACTGGAAGGTAGTTGGTGACTCTGAGTGCCGCACCGAAGGGCCCGGGTTGTAAATTGCCTGATCCTATAGAGACGCCTCCATAGTAAAATGACCACCGCTTTCGGCATTAGTTATGGTCAACGCGTATAACGGCTAATGCCCACCATTGGAAAAAAAAACCTGCGCACAAGTCTTGCAACAGACATTTCCCAAAAGTGAAATCACTACAATTCTGGTTTTACTAGAAAAAGAAACTGACGTTGTGAAAACAATAACATCTCTCTTCGACGTGTTAAATAAAAGAAATTGTAGAAAAACAGAAAAAAGTTACAAAATTAGCAGATGGCAGGGCTTTAGTAAAGGTAATCAAAAATAGTTATATGTTTGGTTTATTTAATAACGACAAAGTACTCGAGGGTTAGTTGCCTAAGGGAAGGGATGCCTTCATAGAGGACCCTCTAAGAAAAACTGGCTTGTATACACATTACACACGAAGAAAACCACGAAAAACGCCCATACAACCAGTCTATTCACAGGGATTCGAGCCCCGGACCAAACTACTAGTGTTCAGCGAGTTTACCACTCGGCCACTGGTGGGCTGAAATAGAGAAAGGGCAAAAATATAGCTACTAGACGTAAGTAAAACGATAAAAATAATATCGCATGCACATATTTCATATTCATACCCTTTCTAACTAGTTATCTTCTCATTCTTTGTTAAAGGTGTTCATTTAAGTTTCATCTTGAGACACAACTATTATTCACTCTTGACAAGGTACAGGGAAGATTTTAAGAACATTTACTCCAACTTCCTTTTATTTTGCAGTATATAGTTTACAATCCCATACATTTAATTAAAATTGACGCTTTTTATCCCATACATTTAATTAAACTTGAATCTCATACGTTTAAAGTTTATCGAAGATTTTCTAAAAATTCTTTGAAATGATTCATTTCACTGTAGGTTTTTATAATCCATTCGGGAAATGATGAACTGATGTTGCAATGTGTCTGTTTGAAGAATGACATGCAGACTTTTCGTGAAATGAGCTCTGGCTTCATTTGTTATGAAAGTAACTTGAAGAACTTTGATATATATAAGTTATTAAAATATTAAATCATTTTAAAAGTATTTACTGTGAAGTTATATAGTAAACTTATTTTTAGAAAGATTTAAATTATATTAGAAATAGTTGCTTGAAAAAATTGTAATATAATAAATAATTCAAATTAAACTTTTGTAATCGGAACATGGATCGAGTGGACTTTTAGTGAGAGATATGTCTCCTTCCTTTTCCTTGAGTCTTTTGTACCAGTGCAGAACACACTTTCAGAGCATTACTGAAATTCTTCGTCTCTGCAGAGTTAATTAACTTTAGCCTTTCTCTTGCGAGCCATTTATAAGTATTACCAGATTCCTGAATTGCACCTGAAGGTCTGACAACTCCAGTAAATACAATAAACTATTCATTTTCTTGTACGCCATCTTGTAATATTTAACTTATTAATCATGGGGAAATATCGAAATATCGAAATGAAAGAGCATTGGTGAAAATTATCAGAGAGTATTTGGATAGTTTCATCAGCAGTCAAGAGCTGTCTTCAAAGGATAAAAAGAAATTTGATTTTATATTTCATAGCTGTCTTGACAAATGCATAAAATAGAGCAATAGAGTATCAAAATATTTACAAATTTGAAGAATGTGCGCTTATATTTGAATTAATACATTGAAAGACTTGTAGGGATTTATATTTATTTTAAATAACCAGTTACATTTAATTTTAAGTTACTTTTCTATAAGCCTTCTTACCCCTAATTGTCAGTGCCAGAATATTTAAGTTTGGTAGCGCGCGTAAGAAATGCAAATTCTACCAGTGGAAGAATAAGTTAAATATCGACGTTCCAGTAGAGAAAGAGAGAGTCCAGGAAATTGCCGTGCGTGCTTATACGCAAACTTCTGTTTAGCAGTTACTGCTGGTTTAGCGTGGCTTAATCGCTATTATCTTGCTGCCCCTAGACTCATATACACGCTGTACGGTATTATATGATCCCTGTAGTGTAATTCTACTGTTTGTAAACATCTTAAATTCTTAAGTTTGATTCTACTGTTTCAGTTACCACCCAAGTTGAGGTGTAGTATGTTAGCGTCAAGTTGATGCATTGTAAATAGGTTAAAGAGTTTAATAAAGGGCAGTTTTAACCCTTCTTCAGTGCAATCACTATTTCTCAAAATTCTACACAGCAGAAGGACAGTAGAATTTTACAGACTCTTACGCTTGAAAAGCATTGGCTGTGTATGGAATAAAGTAGGTTTTCAATATTTTCCGTCACATTTAGGGAATTAAAACTAAGGAAAGCACAATTCGAAAGTGTGAAAAAAAGCGTTTAAATATTTTTTTAAATTTTCTTTCTTTTCTTAATGAATGAATATACACTTTCAGGTAATGACGTATTGCTCTTAATACTTCAAGAAATACTTTTGGATCCTACTTCTTCTGTGATATCCACTTTTAAGATCAAGCATTTCATTGTTTATTTGAATTGTTTCTTTGTCTCTTGCAATTACATGCTTCAAAGGTTGTTGTTATGAATCTCATTTGTCTGACAAAGGTCAGCACAAGCCCACGACAGTCATCGTGGCAAGGAGTCAAACGAACCTGTCGTTGGCAAAAGCCTTGGGTACCATATAGATGACAGCCCGAATTTAGCTCAGTTCCGACCCCAATTTTGAGAGAGAACATCTCGGGAAGACTCCCATTCCTCTTCTCCTACTACGAAACACTCGAAAGGACTTTCAGCTTGCCACATATTTAGAGTGCCCCCATGACGCACAGACACTATTCATTTTAAATTCATTCCATGCCTTTTCCAAGATTTGAACCCGGGTCGTTCGGTACCGCAGTCAAAGTCACTAACCACTATCCCGGTTGAGCAGCGCTTTAAAGATTTATACTGCAAAGTCAAATTTTATCTACAAACTAACAAATATTTGTCTTTCTTGATATTTTTTAACATGTAAACCATGCGCTTAGACTATGCTTCATGTATAAGAGAAAAATTTGTGTTAAACATGAAAAAAGTGTTTATTTTTGGTTTCAAACGTGGTCATACACTTGAGGTTATTTCATTTCACTGCTGGAAAGTTGTTTAAAATCAGGCTATGAGAATAAGATATAGCAAATAAAATGTGTCTGGTCATGTTCTAACATAAAAATTTTGAAGCATGCAGGAAAAACGCGCTAAAACTATCACATTCAAAATTCTGCTGCGTTGAATGCTGGAGTCCAGAATGTACTTTTTGTTTAGTTTCAATGAAAATAGTTTTCTTTACGAATAAGTTGAAGAGGTAAGAGATGATTATTTTGAAATGTTTCTATATTACTAACTTTAATACTGATACGGTTTTTGCATTTAGTTTGCTATTTTTAATGGAATTGTAATTAAATTTGTTTTATTTTCCCATGCGATGTAGCGCATGACAAATTTTAAGAGAAAGCTACGCCGGAAAAGTAAGAATACAAGAGCACGTGCATTTAACTTTGAATAAAAGTTTATCTCCGTAATTGATACTTAATTTAAATAAATGTAATTGTTAACTGCAACCGTAATTCTAATCTTTTGCTTTCCAGATACCTCGAGAAAATAAAAATTACCAGAATATTCTCGTGCATGATTAAAAAGTTTTAAAATGCCGGACAGAAACATCTCAGCTTAGTTGTTTTAAGCGAACTGTTGTTGTTTACTTCGCTGCTATAATTTTGTGATCGGACTAGCTTTCTCTGCACTTTGGATTGCTTTCTATTTAATGTTTTAGTAGTTCAAAACATAGCTACTGTTTATTTGTCATGATATTGTACGTATTTCTTCGAGGAAAAACCCAGCGTTTTTTTTATCTTTCTCGTGATAAGAATAACTTTTTATTGACTTTTTATCGGATTTGTGCATTCACTCTGTTACGAGCCCGTACGCACGCAACATATGTTAATAGCCGGCATTTCTTAGTTTCACGTTATACTGCTGGTATTAAAATTGTTTATAACTCACACATCAAAAATGTTTGTAAATTTATCATGAAAATATTTTTCGGATTGTTTACATCATACCGAAATTTCTTTACTTAATTAGAAAATTGAATTCGTTTGCGCCTTATAATTATTATTAATTATTAATAATTAATAGTAATTTAATTAATAGTTATGAAGAATAATCATAGTTGAAGAACAATAGTCATAGTTAAAGATTAGTCATGGTTGAAGAAAAGTCATTGTAGAAAACAATACGCCTTTACAAAAGCAGCATAGTTGTCAGACCATAGAAACAGAGTGTCAGTGAAATGATTAGAAAATCAAACGTATTCGTATTCTCGATTAGAAATTTAGACCCTTTTACCGAATGCTGCATATGGTTGGAACGTTTCGTGGTGGATTATTTATCGGTTCCCTTAAAGAGGAGTTTGAAAAACACTTCCCTAATTTATACACAAGTGCCAGTCCATAACCATGTTTTATACCTTCTTCGATTATAATTTTGTTTATTTCTCCTTCCATGTGCTTCGTGCTACGTAGTAATTTGATTTTATATTTGAGTTAGCTTATCGTCGTTTCCATAATTTGCAAATTCAAATTTTTACTCTAAGCTACCTTTTTTATTCGTTTGTTGAAAATTAAACTATAAGTTTCTAAAAGAATGTTGAATGCCTATTTTATTGCAATTCCATCTTCAGTTGCTTTTCCTTAAAACATAACTTTTTTCTTAAACAATGTTATTATTAAAGGCCTTAATAATAATAATTCCTTTAATAATGTAAAGTTCTTTTAAATGATTACGTTTTTAAAAGCAAGCCTTTAAAGGAAACGTTATTCAAGATGTGCTTGAAAAAAACTGAAGTTTTCAATTAAATGAAAACTTCTAGAGATATGTCAGGAATGAGACATAATATTGTGCTTTATTGTGGCGAGATATTAAAAAGCAGTTATTTTTGGCAAAAAGAAGGCGAATTTCATTAAGTGTCGTAGAGGTAACTGTTGAACTCGGTTTAAAATAATTTTAAAGACTCTACACAAATAGATGGAAGAGTTTATTACAAAAGAAAAAAAAATAAAAGAAATTCATTTGCGGGGACGCAATGTTTCAGATGTTATTAATGATTACGAAAAGTTAGATATCATTTTTAAAAGGAAAAACCGTCTTTACTGCTTCCGTTAATAGTTTGAGATCCGAACGTACATGAGCAGTTCACATGGAGAAGTTAAATTAAGGAATTACAGTAATAGACACGAAGGATGTAAATGAGCTCGGAAAATCTGTATTTATATTGCATGTAAGAAATTTGATTGGAGGAATAAGAAAATTATAGCAGAGACTTATACAAAGAGGAATTCAGCAGAATAAAAAAAGATATTTACGATTTTTCGCAATAGATTTGAAAAAAGAATTTATAAGAAAAGAATGACAAAAAATAGTTCACAAACTTAACAAAGTGCACATCTGTTTATGCACTGACTGACAAACTGATGTAATGATTTGAAAAATTAAGAAGTAATTTTATATGAGAATTACTGTGAAAACTACATTTCGCTGCACGAGGGCAAAGCTAACCTGAAAGCAGAGAAAATAAAATTGTGGTCGACAAATTAATTTTCTTTACTTAAACTGACTCGTACGACTGTTTATTCTTTATAGAAATCTCTTTGGTACTCGTATGAATTCCAATCTTGGAGCCTTTTACAGACAAGCTCTACTATTAATAACAGTGCTTTTCAATACCTTCGAAACGGAGGCAAAATATAAGACTGAGATTTAATATGAAATATGAATTGCATACATTTTTCTTTCCGACTACGTACATCTAGGAAAAGAACATGTGAGATAAAGCGGCAATATAAAGTGGGATAGAAAGTTATACACTGAAGTCAATAAAACAGCTTAAGTTAAAAAAATGAGCTGGATAGATTTTACGATCCTCCTGAAAACAAACTTCCAAAGTAACCATGAATTATTGTTTCAGCTTTCCTAGTGTTTTCACAATCGCTTTAAATTCACAAGAACATATCTCATTACACAAAATCGAATATACAGATAGAAGTGGAAAAGCAAGTGATCCATTTGTAGGGTTACTATTTTAACAGAAAACTAAAATCCTGCAGACCCTACTAAACGGATAGCGAATTATCATTACGTCTTAAACAGCTCACAAAATGCAGAAGAAAGTTTAAATGATCGTCTTTTATTCTAGTTTCAATTTGAACATAAAGACACAACTTGTGTGCTAGAGGCGAAATTTCCGCTAATCCACAAATATTAACGTAACAGGTTATTAAATTCAAAAGTTAATAACGTTATCTAAGACTGCATATGAAATAGGATTGGGAGGTGACTGACGCGTATTTAAAACATCGGCTAGTGAAACTGCTAAACCCGGAATATTACTTATAAGCAGAGCTAGCGAAAATACTGCAACACATGCGGTTGCCAGAAGTTCTCTTTACTAAAGAATCAAAGCCCTCGGTTTAAATATACACAAATTTAAATAGCATTCTTGTAAGGAATATGGAAAGGATAAATTATAATAAAGACATAAATCATAATATCTGGTTAATTAACATTAGATGCTGTGTACATTAAATATTATAGATTAATAAGCTTGCGAAACATTGCTTCTGGAAATGTAAGCAAATGGAATTGCTGTCTATCGAGAGAACAGTGTTCAGATCAAATAAATAAACAAGTAATAAAAAACTAAGTCTTGAAAATACTTCTTAAGGAAGAATTTGGTAAGCTGTATTTACAAATCTTAAATTAGCAGATTCATAAGAAACGTTATATCTAACTTGAAAAATATGTTAAATATCCTCAGTTAATTAAAATTCTGGAAGGAAAGCAAAAAGCAGCTTATAAGAAATAAAATAAAACTGTTAAACAGTTAAATTAAAAAAAACAGTGAAGAAATACATTACCCGAAGAACTGATTGAAACTATTCACACATTAAATATGCACTAATTATAGTAACTAAACCTAATACGGGAAAAAGGAAATGCAAGTTCAAGTTAGAAAAATGGGAAAACAATAGTTCTCTGTGAATGCGACTCAGTGATAACAAACTGTGTATGTGTTTCAGTATCACACTGCTATGCTTTAACTGTTATATTTGACATGGATCATTAGCCAGAGTCTAGTTTTGGCCGAGAATGAACCGGAGAAGTAGCATTGCGAATGATAGAAAGCAACGCATTTCAAAACTGGCAATCAGTTGCAGCCATCTCATCTGTCAAATCCGTAATTCAGATAACCACTCGAAATTAGCTCACATCAGGAAGAGGATGTTGCTGAAATAGTTTTGGCGGAGAATGAACCGGAGAAGTAGCATTGTCAATGATAGAAAGCAACACATTTCAAAACTGGCAATCAGTTGCAGCCATCCCATCTGTCAAATCCGTAATTCAGATAACCATTCGCATTAGCTCACATCAGATCTGTTAAAGTTCTAAAAAAGACCTGATATGTATTTAAAAATCGTTATCATTGTCAGATACTCAATGATTATAAATAATCTCAAATTCCGTAGTTTATGTAGAAAAAAGAACTTCTGTTGTCGAAGCAGTGTTAAACCTAAAAAAGACGGAAGGATTACAACAAAAGGCCACGAAAAATGAGAAAATGTTTTCTATAAGAGAAAATACATCGCTTCAAAATGTTAGAACATATGTTGAACACAAGATAAAGGAAATTCTTCATAAAAATCTGTTAGTTTCTAAGAATTAATTAAAACTTTTAAATCAACAGTTCATATTTTGATTCATTTGGTAAAATTTATGAAAATTTTATTTTAGAATGAAACTTAAGAAAGCGATGAGCTCAGAAGCATAAATAACATTTGTACTCTCAATTTGAATATTGTACCAGATTTATACGAGTATAATTCAATTTGCCATTATTTATTTTAATTTTTATGCTTAGTTTCAAACTGGCATATATCCTTCGGGCTAAATTACCATTGTACTTGAGAACATTTTATTAATAACTTCCATGTTTTCGGGAAGAACCTATCTTGAAAACATGCAACATCAGCAACATCATTAGAAGATTCACCTTCCATCACGCATTCTAGCCACAGATAAACACCTAGGGCTGGACAATGGCTATAAAAAAACTAAAATCTTCATAATTTGTGTTATGGATATCATTTATAGAGACTATTACAGTAAACGCCTCTTAACGTGATCGCAGTTAATGTTAACACTTAGATACTGTTATAGATTGCCAAAGTCCCGCTCGTTTGCTAACGAAAACATGGAAACTACATCGTTATTATGATCAACAAATCGATTAATATGAGCAAAATATTACAGAATGAATTTTTGAACTGAAACAATATCACCAAATAAAGTTTATATAGATTATAAAAACTGAAATTGCCAAATAACAGAGAAAAGTCGACAGATAAGGAATTAATTTGTCAAACAGATTGATTTTGATATTAGTCTGTTATTTAAAATTAGGCTGTAGAGTTAGTCTAACTTCTAATTAATATGTAATAGTAATTGTCACGCTAGAAATATAGTAAGTTGTATGTTCGAAAAGGATAAGAAAAACACTATGCCGCTTTGACTAAAATATGGAGTTAACGTGATGCAATATATAACATGTAAACCATAAATATCCAAATTTTTATGTTATTTAAGAACACAACTACCAAACGAAATTTGTAATTTCATTGTTGTACTGAATATATGTATTGTCGAACTAAATTAAATACGTGTACTGTAACCAACAAGTCCTGTTATGTGTCAAACAGCATCAAAAATATAAAACTATTTGGTGCAAATACGTGTATATGATATGAACACCATAAATTGCATATAGCGTGTGTTTAGCGCAGCAAATACGCTGAACAGAAATCATTCCTTTGCGAATCACGAAAACACTCTTTTTTCAGAAAATTATTCCAGGAATGCAAAGTGAGATCTGAGGTTTCCGGATTGGGAGGGGGAGGCGTGAACTTAAGCGGTAGGATAGGCTGATGTCGATTTATGTTTAATACTATTTACATTTACCAGCTTTACCATACCACATTCGTCCAATTTTCAAAAATTACTGTTTTATCTAGAGAAATTATATATCTAGATGATACTTGCTTACCATTGGCGTATTCCAGATATCCGCAAACACTAGACGGATATTTTTATTTGAATCTGTCCTATGTTCGATGACAGTGGGCGATTTTATAGATCAACTGAAAGAAAGCAAAATAAGGAGACTGAAGTGACTACACTCATGTCCATAAATTAAGGATAGGCAAAGGAAGAGTTAGAAGCAAAACAAATTTGACTTATTTGTAAAGCTTATTTATTAAACAAAACGTAAACAGCAAAAAAAGATGCTATATGTTTGATATTATTAAAAAAATTAGCGATTTTTTCTCCCTGAGCAAATTACAAAAAAAAACCTATTTACAAAAAACCAATATTACATGGTTGGTATGATTGTTAATACATTGTATGTCTCCCAGACGATGCAATACAGTCCGTACAACGCCTAGGCATGCTGAGTATCAAATTATCGATCTGATATTGGGGGATATTACACCACTCAAAAAGCAATGCTCTCCGAAGTTCCGGTAGACATGCAGGAGGAGGTTGACGGACTGCAACTCTTCGGCCAAGCATGTCCCACACGTGCTCTACTGGATTCATGTCCGGTGAGAATGCCGGCCAATCCATACGGGTGATATCCTCTGATTGAAGGCATTCGCTTACGATGTTTGCACAGTGAGGACGGGTGTTGTCATCCATAAACACAAATTGTGCGCCCATGGCGCCCCGAAACAAACGTACATGTTGTTCCAGAATGACGTCCCCACAGATTTTTTTTCTCATGGTTCCAATTTGAACATGCGGGTCAATTCTGGGACCCAGAATAATTCCATCCCAAACGAGCACTCCTGCACCACCGTAACGGTGTCGTTCAATGGTGTTTTCTTGGTGGTAACGGGTAACTGGAGCTCTCCATATGAAAGTCCGGCGAGAATCAGACTGCAAGCTAAACCTGGACTCGTCGGAAAACATTACACAAGCCCACTGTTGCGGTGTCCACAATGCATGCTCTCTATTCCAGGCTAACCGCAGGCGACAGTTAGTTGCAGTAAGTGGAACGCATCTGACAGGTCTACGAGCATATAGACCAATCTGCCCTAAGCGTCTGTACACGGTCTGCCTTGAAATTGTCGTACCAGTGGCTGAAGAGAGCTTACGAGACAGGTCTGAGTCTGTGCTCCGCCTGTTTCTTTTGATAGTAGCTGTCAAATACCGGTCCTCATTCTGCGTTGTAACTCTGGGACGATTTGTGCTGTAACGTCTACTCACATTACCATCATCTTGGAATCGTTGCCAAAGCCTGGAGATGACACTCTGGGCAATTCCAAGTTCGTCTGATACTTCTAGTTAGGTACGCCCACATTCCAGACGGCCGATAATTCTACCACGTAAAAAATCATCCAAATGCGTCCTTTGTGTCATAACTATTCGGTTATTGCACTGAATGCTTATAAAGCGCCTGCGAACAATTTTACTTCTTTGCCTGTGTTCCTTATATATCACTCTCTTACACTCTCGTCATTGTGACGTACCATCGGTGTCATCTGGTTACTTCCTGAAATTTGCATATGATTCTTGAAGATGTGTGTAGTCATTTTACAGGTGATATATCTATTTTAGATTGCGATTTTCGCGTGACTCCGAATTATCCTTAATTTATGGAGATGAGTGTAATAATGAATAAACAACGGAAGAGAATATTTAAAATGAATCGCTAATAATTTACGGCATACAAGAAATAGTTCTGTTTAATTTTCTTCTTGGAGAGATATTAAAAGGTGGAAAGAAAAGGAAAAGAAAGAAAAAAGGACAATCTCTTAAAAGGTACAAGTTTGTTTGAAGAAAAGGAAAAAAAAGGGAAATCTGTTAAAAAGATACAAATTTATTTAGAAATGAAGCAAATTAATTTTATTGTATTGGATGCATTTATTTTTTATACGGAAGTTGAATAATGTTGCTACGAAACATAAGTAAATATGCAACTGTAGAAGAGACAATAGTTTGTGGTTTAATGAACCTATATTTGTTACATAAACGTTATAGGAAGAAAAATGTAGTACTGTTTTACCGATTAAAATTTCTAAGAATATAACAAACTTGAGAAGCGTGCAGAAGCTGCCAACTTAAAAGTTTCAGTAAATAAGCAATATAGACCGCTATCTTGATCCATGTGATTTCTATAATATTACAAAGAAAAGAAGTATTGAAAAAAAAAGTCCTTAAAACTCCGCTCATCTTCAAACGGACAGTTCAAAGTCTAGAAACTGAGGGAAGGAATCCTGTATAGGAAGAATTTGAAGTCCTTAAACCTCAGTCAGAAAGGCGGATAACAGAAAGGTAAAGTTTAAAGAAACAAGAGAAAAACTGAGCTACATAGGAAATGATGTAGACGAAACGCTTGAGGCACGCGATCTTTATAAGGCAGACAAAAAGCGGCATGCTTGATCACGTCTCACAACCTTCATCTTATTTTATTACTAAAATAAATTTAGAAAGGGAAGCGATTCCTTTTCAAACGCAAAAGTAATAGATTTAGAGGTAGATATGGAAGCATTTATTTTTAGAAATGCTAAAAGCGTAGGAAAAAAATATAAGCATGTGTTACAGAGTTCACATCTTCATTATAGAAACAAAAGAAATTCCTTAAGGGTTACACATGACTGGAAAGGCAAATATGTGATTGTAAATTTCATAGCCTTGCATTAAATAATTTGTAAGAGAAAAGTAGGATTTTCATTGGACAAAAATGCACAGACTCTTCTGCTCTGGAGCATAGTCAGTTTAATAATACTAACCTAAAGGCGAGGACCTCAGTCGGTTCTAATAAACCGGGCTTCTGAATACTGGAACATGGTCTTCACAAAACTGTTGGAGAACGATGAAATATTTTAGAGTTCAGCGGAATGGATATTAATCTACACTAACTTGGATTTTTTCTAAATCAAACGGGCTGTACGTCTAATTGCAGGACGCGTTCTGTTGATCATTTGAAAGTAAATAAGATTAAATAGCATTGTTAGGAGAAATGTATTTTGAGACTATTTAGAACGAATACCAAAGCCAGTATGACATAGCAGGGAGTTTATGTAAGTTACATCTACTAAACTAGCAACAACTAAACTGGAAATAATTAAGAGAATATTCCCGAGGAATTGCTTTCAGTTAATATTTCATTAGATAAAGGAATCCTATGAGAGGTTACTTTTATTATATTTTGAGATATGGCAAGAAAAGGTGCACTCACTTCCACTGATTTATGCCAAACCAAAATTCCTTCCTATTACAAACATAAAACTAACATGGCATGAAAAATTTTCCTGTTCACCAATGGTATTTCGCTGAACAACCAGGCCTGTCACTTCTGAGTAAAAGATCTAGGCCTATCCAAACAGCCATGGCCACATTCAGAAGTGGGCATCTTCGATGCATGAAATTCAAAGAGGGAGAAAAGACCTTCCTCTCGTGTGCCTGTTCCCCCCTGGCTCTCCCGCTGACCTACTGGATTGTATTAGCGTTTCCCTGAGACAGCTGTCGGCTGTGCAGGACGACGTCAGCGATTTGCTTGTGCGGCAAGGTCTCTTGGACTTGGTGTAGGCTTTCCTGCCCCAAGGGATTTGAAACAGCAACATGATATTTTGATTAAAGTTAATAAAAATAATAAATTTTCTTTAAATCCAATTTCAATTCAATTCAATTTCATTACAAATCTATAGAGTGATAAAAGACCTGTAATGGAAACTTTCAAATACGGCTTTGAAACCTTATGAAAAATTTTCTTAATTTTTCAAGAGATAAAGTATTAGAACTCGTTTTCGAAGAAGGAAGAAATTTTTAAAAAATAACTATCATATAATAAAAGGTAAAGGAATGAATCAAAAATTTTCTGATTAAGGCCCATTTTTGTTTAAACCCCTTTTGGACTAATTTTGCCATCCGTATCGGTAGTTCGTTTAATTGTATACAATTTTTGGGAATTCTTTTTAGCCCAAAGGAGCGTTAGCTAGGAAGGGCTATTAATTTCGTTTTGTCATTTTGTGTTGAAATGCCGGTTCACTTTTCAAATTGTTGCCACCAAATATTAGAGCCCTGCATTATATTTAAAGAAATTAAATAATGCAGAATCTGCATAAATTTATATATGTTTCTCACACTGTACAGTACAACATCGGTGCCTAGAGCCATCAAACAACGGTACCTAGAGCCATCAAATTTTGAGTAACTTACGTTTCCGCCTGAATATGGGCATCTGGAAGCCTAAATTTGGAATCTGGAATTTGTTTCATTATCTATTTCATATTCTGTAAAACTTTAACCAATTTTCGATTAACAAACTCAACGATTTCAAAGCGAGCAATGGCAACGGTGTACGAAAAAAAAACATTTTTATCTCCAGCGCGCGAGACTGCATCGGGAATTCTAAAGATATGCTCATTTTAAAATTATTTTTCGATATTGCTGTTGAATTGAATTTTATGGTTTAAGTGCGAAGGACATGATATTTAATAAATAAAGGTAACACACAAAACGTTAAAAAACGCCTTTTTGGGCGTAATGTTAAAATCTGAAAGCTTTCAGATTTTTTTTTTCTTTGTCAATGCGCGGTCTGAGTCAATTCATTATTAAATTATTTTCATGTGAAGTTCTTCACGTTTATAGTCAGTATACTTGGTTTTATTCCCTTTTGAGTGACAGAGGCGCTATTTCTGTAAGAAGATCACGTTTCCTCCATCCGCCTGTCCAAAATATTTATGCATCGAGTAATTTGGAAAGTGAATTTCCTCCTATAACAAGCTTCAAAAATTTTTCTCTTCTTCCTTATGGAAAAGTTAAGTCTTCTATCGGTCAACTTTTAACAGTTGATATTTCTCCTCATGCGTCAGGTACTGTCAAATTTTTCTTTTGATAAATGCGAGTTTTGAAAGAATGTTTCCTACCCGTTTAAACACATATGTTATTCTGAGACTAGAATATTCACGCATTAAATATTTTGTAGATAAGGGTGGGAAATAATAAATATGTCGAAAAATTCGATTTCAGATTTAGTTTTCAGTTGAATCGTTCTTTGTGGAGGACTTTCTAAGGGAAACTGGCTCATATTCACGTTATACATGGGAAAACCCACGAAAACCAAACTAGCCATGCAGCCTGTCCTTTGTCCTGGGATCGAGTCCAAAGCAGGTTAAACTAGCTATATTCAGCAATCTTAACTATTCGGCTAATATTGAGGTTTAATATTAAGATTAAAAATTAAGGCAGTTAAAACTTAAATACAAAACTCTTAATCAAGGTCGAAATAGTTTATACTTAAGACATGTGTGAATATTTTAAGTGATTTGGTTAACTCGCAACATTATTTTACTTCAAAGGGAATTGTGATTAATTAATTTTTCTTTCATTTTTTTAATATTTTCGAATAGCATTTTTATAAAAAGAAGTCAGAGTGGGTATTCTTGTTTTTATGAAGATGAAGAGGTGTATTTCAATCAAATTGTAAGGTATATTTTAATTTGATAACAGTTATTTTAATTTAGCTCACCTTTCCTATCTTATCTCGTTTCATCTTACAGCTCCCTACCACAATGAGTTTTTAGAAATGTGTTGAATGCAAATGAGGAAGAGAGAGTATTAAAGAAAAGTTCAACTGACTTCGAAAGAGAGCAAGTCAGGAATCCTGAGTAGGGTTCGTTTGCCTTTGGACTACGTCTTCCTAAGCTGCTGTTACGCTCGGCCGTATTATTACGTTCCTTTTGATATTTCGCCGAATAGTTTAGGATTACGAGCAAACGACTTTAGAATTGCGTTAGCTTCAACTAAATCTCTTATTTAGATATAGTTAGTTCTTACTTTTCGAGATTAAGCCCAAGTGGAGGCTCTGCTGTAAGCCCAAAGATAGGGACTGACTGTTAATCTTATTTTGAACGAATAAAGGGTAATTAGCCCTCTTGAGTTTACGCTTTCTGTTTCTTGAACTAAGCGACAATTCATTTAAAAGTTTTCTAGGTTCCTCGACACTTCATCTAACAGAACAAAAGGGTTCATCCAATGCGGAGATTTTATTTTTTATTTTATTTTAATGCAGATAATGCAATGATAGGGAAAACGGGCACTGGACAAATATTATATCACCTTGAGGTTGGGAAAAGAATGTAGGGTTTTCTATTACGCTTTAATGAACTGTTGTTTCTTATTAACATTTTTTTTTCAATCATATTCTGATTGTAAATAAATCAGTTTGCAATTGAAAAAATTCTCTATGTGTTTAGCCTCAAGAACAATCAGCCAGTGCTCATCATACCAGAGCTAAACAAAGATATTTTTTTTATTAATTTTCATTTGCTGTAACTGGTATGCAGATCGTGTAAGATTATAGAAAAGAAACACTTTCTGAACTGACGAAATCGGTTTGTTTAGAAGTCACAGATGCGTTTGAATTCACAAACCGAATATCATAAAAGTTGACACATAATGTCATTGGGCTCTTCTTTTCTTTTCTTCAGAGAATTCGTTGTAGTTCATCGATTTAAATGACTAGTTGTAAGATACTTTTCATGTCTTATTAACAGGGAGTAATATTTTAGTGTCGTCCAACCGGGATAGTGGTTAGTGATGCAGACTGCCTTACCAAATAGCTCGGGCTTAAATTCCGGAGAAGACAGGCAAGTTTATAAATGTATAGTGTCTGTGCGGCATGGGGGCACTCTAAATATGCGGCGAGCCGAAAACCCTTTTAAGTGGTTGGTAGGGGAAGGCGGGTGGGAAACCTTTAAACGTGTGCCTCCGGGTTGCTCTCCTTCAAAATTGAGGGCGGAACTGAGCAAAGTGTTATTGTCACCTGTATGATGCCCAAAGCTGTGCCAACGACAGGCGTAATTCTTGCCTCCTTGCCAAGATGAATGTCGTAGCCTTGCTGTGATATCAGACAAGCGAGATTAGCCACAACAATAATAGCACTATTCTAGTTACGATCTCATGACTTTCAGCATGGATGGATGTGTGGTACTAATCTCCGCCTGTTCGATCGTTGTGTAGTCCATTTTGCGGACTCCCAAGCGAAATTCTCTGTTTATTGTGTTGACAGCTCTGTGGGATTTCTCTGTGTGTTTTTCTTAAAGAACTCTGTGATATTTCTTCTACCCTGATATGGATTGCCTGTACGGATTATTAGTTATGTGTGAATCTTCGATTTTACGTGCTGTAAGCTACGTTTTCTAACATCGGTAAACTCCACGTGCTATGAAGGGTAATCTTCCTCCGTCAGATAATTTGGACGCTGCTGCTACAGTTCGAGAAAAAGCAGAAGCTATTTCGGATGAAATTCATGACTTCGTTGATCAGTTACTAGTAAACAACTGGGCTTAGTTACTGAATGCTGACTCTCATTCGCTATTAGACTATCCTATCGTTCTACAACAAATCGAGTCACTTAAGGCTGCTATGCATACTATGGAGTGAACTTATGAACAAGCGTGTAGACGTATGGAACGTGCAAATCTAGAACTCGAGAATGAATTTCAGCATAGCAAAGGCATAGCGGAAAGACTTGTTCTACTCTTTAAAGGTAAGTGCGAGACCTTTTTTGTGCAAAACCCTAAGTGCAAAAATGCTGTTTCTGTTGATGTTGCTAGTGAAATTGTTGCGAATAATGTTAAATCTCTTTCTGGTAACAAGACTAGTGATAGAGCTAATGATAATGTTAAGAATAGTAGTAATATTGTATGTACAACTGATGTTAGTAAATATAAAATTGATTTGACCGATGCTAATCCTAAGCTTAAAAGAGGTTCAAAAAAGGGCAAAAGAAGAGCACTAAGATGTTGCCAAGAATGCATTATCAATAACGCTCTTCAATTTGAATTATGGGCATTTCTCATGGATGCGAATCGGTAATAATGCTTCTTTAGAAGTCCGTGAGGTTTGACATACCGCGCCATAAAGACAGATTATGATAGTGTTTGATTAGCAAAATACTAATGTTTATCCCTAGCAGTATAATCTGAATTACTGTTAACAAAATGTTACGGTGCTGTTGACGGCCAGTGTATTAGAATTAGTTTACTTTCTCAAAAATATTGCGCCTTGAATTATTTTGTCCAACCTAGATCCATGAGCAATGTACAATGAGTTTCAAAAACTTAAAATAAGACAACCTAGCTAAAAATCAATGGAACAAGTATACGTATTTTGAATCTGACACAGATGCTGTTTGTCAGCTTGAAGTATGCCTTATGTTACGAAAACGTAACAGAAATGAGAATTCTTGAGTTTACAGGTTTTCTTTTTAAGCAGTAAACTCAAATTTAGAACACATACAGAAAGGCAAAATGTAGCTAAATTTATGAACATTGACATCTTTTGTGGCCTTCATAGACATGATAAATATTTATGACTGCAACAATAATAAAATCCTCTTACGTAATGCCTAATCAGCTCTCACCATATTAACAAAATATTTATTTGGAGTTCACTTATAGTTAAGCAGCAATTTCATAATTAATAAACGTACTTTCTAATTCTAATCTGAGGCTGGTAGCAGCGAGATCCCTTAAAACCTGTAATAGCAAGATTACAGTAATAGTAGCAACAGTCAGTAATTAAATCTTTCCACTCGCGCTCTTTCTCGTTTATTCTTTCTAAACTTACTTGCCAGTTTTAGAGGGAAGGGGCTTTTCTTGGGAAATCGGAGATTTGATAAGACAACGTAGCTAAAATAGTACGCAAAACGAGCGGTGTAACACCAGGGTGCTTCGGTCGTGAACTCTACCCCTAATCGAAGATAAGCTATTTCGAAATTACGTTACACAATAACTGAAAAAGAAGATATAAATATATACATACGCATTACTTTTTTTTAACTTATGAGAATATGACGGGCACCAAATTTAGTACAAACTATAGCATACTATGTCGATAAAAGAGTGAAAATGCCATCTGGGAAATGTGATAATGCCAGCCAGGAAAGCCAGAAGAACCTATTGAGTCGATGGTAACGTCTGTGAGAAAATAATTACATACAAAGTACAAAATAACAAATGCAAGATCTCCGGTGTGCAATATAATAAGAGTGAATGTAGCGTTAAATCATAATGGGGAGCACATATACGAAATAAGAGAGACACAAATAAACCTGGATCATTGACAACAGATAATAATATAATTAAATAATAGTAACCATGCTTTCTAAGAATATATAGTATATTTATATACTTAAGAAAATGAGATGGAGTTCATAAGCAGCTTCTGAGTTCTGCACAGTCATGTTACAGAAACAAAAAAAGGTAATAATTGTTTAAGATGGCTTAGTTTAGCTCGGTAAATTGTTTAAAAATAGTATTTATTAGTTGCTAGCATAGTGGATATCTTAATATGTATGAACTTTATAAACATAAACATTAACTTCTAATTAATTCCGAGTTCTCACCATTAACGATAGCATAAAAAATAGCTCATAGACTATAATGGTGTTTATCCAAAAATCGATTTCAAAAGTATTGAATTAATTGCTTTTTATGCGATTGCTTACAGGCAATAAAAATTTATATTTTTCGCCTAGCACTTCTTGTTTGTCCAAATTTAGTTCAATATCCTTAGTCTGCAAAATTTTACAAAGTTTAAGATTTTTATTTAAAAAAAGTTAAAAATAAGAACCTGCTTTCAGAAACACGCGTCATAAAGTGTACAAATGTTAAGTAAGTTAGTTTAGTGAAAGTGCAGTGCATCGGTTTGAAAATATTCTCGAACATACAAGAGTGCCACGTATGAAATTCACATGTGTTCTTGTTTTCTCAACATGCTGTCTAAAATGAAGAAGCAGTTCTTTTCACCCCACATAAATATGACTGTTTAGCCAGCTCTGAGGGCTCTTCATCCCGCAAACTTTCAGCGAGAATACCTCCAGCAGATATCCCGTGTCTAATGTCGATGTCAAGAAGAACTTCCCCAAAATGACATAACACTGAATTGATGTCCGTTCGCTTAGTGTAGCTAGGACAGTTGCCATGGAAACAAGAGGATAGAGGAAAATTGCTTTGTCCTTTTCAATATATATCCTATCTGAGTTTCATGAGAAGATACTTGAAGTCTGCGAGGAGACGAAGTTAAGTTTGTTGTTTCTATGACAAAACAAAAGACTAAATCACAAAACTATGTAAATAAGAACTCATTTTAAAATTTATTATAATGCTATACGAGTTATGAAAGTATTTCCCAATGAAAAATTTTATGTCAGTAATTAATGTATTAAATCATTACAAAATATAAGGAATTCTTGACATTTTGAACTTGAATAAAATTCAATAAAACTTAAACTTAATACGCCGTTTACCACATAAAGAAGCTGACTAAATTTAAATCGATAAACTGCATAGAATCAGATTTTTCCGAACTAAAGATGCCGAAATATTTGTTTTAATTAACACTAAATTAAAAGCTGACTGCTGTTATTAAGTTAACTTTGAAGCTGAAGTAAAAGGTTTGTCATTGCTAATTGAAATCGGAAAGCAGATTTATGCCCTGAAGTATCCAAAATTTCAGGGATACTATTCACGATAAGTGTAATGCTTACAGTTTGCCTAGCATGAATGCGCTCAACCCAAACAAAGTCTGTAAACAGGTGAACATCTTGGGTTTTGGAAGTGCAGTGGAAGAAAATGAATAATAAGGATTATCATTTCGTGTGCATATTGCTGTTCCGAGGTAGGTTGGCCATTGCGGAGTGGCAATAACACTGAAGTTTTCAAGAGTTACCGTAAAAAATGCTTAATGAAGGTTTCTGTCAATGGGAGTTCCAGCACAGAGGAAGCAAGTAATTGCCGCCTACGAGCCATTAATCACAGAGGTGAATTTAATGTAGAAAATGATTCAATCCAATCTATGTGCAACAAATTAATTCCAACACAGACCACTTCCAAGCTTAATTTGAACCGCAAGGGACAAGTGAGCCATTTTATGAGATGATCAATGAATAGATGGTACCGTGCATCCCGAAGATCGTAGGCCAAAGTCGTTGACTTATTCGTGTCTCCTTTTTACTATACCTTGCCTTCTTTTGACAATATCGAAACATTTCTTCCAGAATGATGCTGATTGATTGATAAGATGAATTTCAGTTACTACTGTACTGAGCTGCAAGAAATATGCATATGTCGTGCCGTCAACATGAGGTCATAAATTCATCCTGCCAAAATGTGGTGGTATTTGGAAAGCGCAGAGAGTCTCCAGGTGAGTCATTTGATGCTTTTCTGGTACATAGATAGTTTAGTCTTTCAGAGCAAGTTTTACGATTCCCTGTCCTGAAACGCCTAGCAGAATGGCTGAAATGTACTCCTTCTTCTTTTATTGAGTTCATGAGCATCAGTTATGAAAGTCCTTTCGAACAACAGAAGCATTGAATACTTGAATGTAGGTAAAAGCTAAATGCAAAGATTCCTGCATAAGAAAAGATTCAGACTTGTTAGGAGACCAGAAACTCGAAATGAAAAAGGAAAAGATATTTCCTTTAGTCATACTTCACTCAAAATGGTTTTCTAACGGTATTCTAAGCAGAAGGCTACTTACGGCTGGAATCGGCTTAAATGATTGAACGCTGACTGATCGTTTATTTATAACATTATTTCCCCGACTTCGAGAAGGACTTTCACAGTTTCTTGACGAGAGCTATTTGTTTTATCACACAATATGCCCTTCTCAGAGCTATTGCTATTCACGTATGGTTCAAGAAACTTACTTTAGAAACTCACTAAATTTTGGAGACAAGAAACGTGAAAGTCAACTGTGATTTCACTGAGATTGGATCCATAAATCTTACAACTGCTGACTGGACATGTAAAGCACTTAAGGTTTATTGACTTGTATTTATCTCTCTATGTTCTGCTTTTGAGTAAAATTTGAATGTTTTACTTTTGAATAAAACATAGAGGATGAGAATCCATGAATCTGAGTATATATATGGCATTATCTTCTAAGAGTACATCTAAAAATTCCAATGTTGTATCATGTTGGCTTATGATTTTATTGGCAGCCTTATAGCACATGAGGGAATTGATGCCTAAATACACTCATGTCCAAAATAATCTTTACATATCCAAAAATGATGATATTCAATGAAATATCGAATCAATGTGATCCGTATTTGCAGGGAATGTGTGAAAACCAAGCCTAATTAGCATTATCCAATCAAAAGTAATCAAACGGTTTGTGATATGCGAATCTAGGCGTTACGTCATCCAGGGGTGAATCAAGCGCTTTGAGCAAACTGAATATTTAAGTGAATTTCTGCAACTTAGCGTTGATTTCAGTGTGTAGGGACTCAAAGCGGTTTGTTATGGCTTCGAAGTATCATTTGGAAGAATCTGTAAAGTGGCGAATTATCGGCCGTTTAGATGTAGGGCAGTCAATCATGGAAACAGCCACATGTCTGAATATTTCAAGACAGACAGTCTCTAAGCTATGGAACTAGTTTCAAAATGATGTAGTTAAGTTAAAAGTGTTGTAAGGAGGCCTGGACAAGGTCGTAAACGAATGACAACTGCTTCTGAAGATCAGTATCTGGCATTCACTGCCCGTCGTAACAGAAAGGCTACTACTCGCCGGTTAAGTTCGGAGCTTGCAGCCGCCACTGGAACTGTTGCATCACGGCAAACAATATACAGACGGCTTAATGAAAAAGGCCTTTATGCCAGAAAGCCAAGGGTATGTGTTTTACTGTCTTCACAGAAAAAGAGGGATCGCTTTAATTGGTGTAAAGAACATCAAAACTGGACTGAACATCAATGGTCCCATGTTCTCTTTACTGATGAGTCGCGCTTTAGTTTAAGTGGTGATTCTAAACGTGTTTACATCTGGAGGGACTCAGGAACACGAAATCATCCCTCGAACATTGTGGAACGTGACCGTTTCGGTAGTGGAGG
>KK113596.1:1171766-1252450 GCA_000611955.2 Stegodyphus mimosarum | reverse complement strand
AAAATCTACAATAAATACGCTGAAACAATCAGCAACACAGCTTCAGGCTGTAACTGTAAAGGTAGCTTCACGGCAACACTAAACTTATAATAAACACCGTGGAACAATCACCAATACACTGTCAAGCTATACTGTAAAAGTAGCTTCACGGCAAAGCACTATCTCGATCGCTTTCCGTTCACAAAACTCTCGCGTAGCTTAGCACTCACAGTAAGCAGCGATTCTCACAATTCTCACAATAACCACAATTAATCACACTACTGGCTCTCAGAAACGCAAGGGTTTATATAGCTTTTCCTTAGGTTCCACAGGTTTCGAGAAATATCTCGACAGGAAATTATTCTAGAAGCTTCCCGATTGGACCATGGGATATCGCCGATTTGGTCGCCAAATGGGCGATAAAGTCACCAATCTGGCAACCCTACCATACACTATTTTATGGCAACCCTAGTGCTATGCCGGAAAGCTTACATACAGGCACAACCGCCGAATTTTTGGCAACAATACTTTGTTTTGAAACTGAAGTTGGCAACGATATGTAAACAATTTGAAATGAAGTGTCAAACTTTTAAGAATTTTATTTTGGTAAACATGTAAAAGGCGATTTTTATATATTTAAAACTGTGAATTTTTAAATACCAGTAATAAAATAAATAGCATGTTACAAGCGTTATTATTATGATCTAATTAAATAATTTGCATTCTACAAACTATTTGGGTGTTAATTTTAAGGCATTGTGACATGAATGAGCTTGAGTTGACTACTTTAGTTATAATTAGTCCAAAGGGATTTAGTCCCGAAGGACTATTACTTTCGTTTTGCGATTTTGCGTCGAATCACTCTGAATGCCCGTTTCACTTTTCAAATTGTTGCCACTAAATGTTATCGCTCTGCATTAAATTTTAAAAAATGAAAAATCTGCATAAATGTATGCATGTTTCTCGCATTGTGATAAAACCTAGAGCCATCGAATTTTGAATGACGTAATCCTACTGCGAATATGGGCATCTGGAAGCCCTAATTTTGAATTTGAAATTTGCTTTATTATCGATTTTATGTTTTGTAACATTTCAACGAATTTCTGATTAACAAACTAAATGATTTCAAAGCGAGCAATGGCAACACTGTACGGAAAAAAAAACATTTTTATCTCCAGCGCACGAGACTTACGGAAATTCTAAAGATATGTTCATTTTAAAATGATTTTGCGATATTGATTTTGAACTGAATTTTATGGTTTGAGTACGTAGTACATGATATTTAATAAAAAAAGGTAGCACACGAAACGTTAAAAAAACTCGCCTTTGGACGTAATTTAAAATCTGAAATCTTTCAGATTTTTTTTTTTGAATTTTAAATTCTTTATCAGTTTTAGTATCTTTTTTATTTTGAATGTGACTTAAATAATATGCTTGTGGTATTCAACAACCATATTATTATTTTACAGTCATTACATTCATTATTATGAATGTCACCTTATTTATATGCATGCATATTTTTATTAATTTATAACCAATATGGGATAGTTCATTTTTTATCATCTTTTGGATAGTGTTCTTCTTAATCTATTTAAAGTTTCTATTAATATTATTAGCTTGAAAGGGCAATTGCCCAGAAAGGTTATGAATTTCGGTTTGGCATTTTGCGTCTTCCATTACGGCATTTTACTTTTCAAATTGTTGCCACCAAATATTACAGCCTGCATTATATTTAAAGAAATTAAATAATGAAGAATCTGCATGAATGTATGTATGTTTCTCGCATTGTGCAAAAACGACGGTATCTAGAGACATCATATTATGAATAAGGTAACCCTCCACTCGAATGTGAGAATCTGGAAGTCCAAACTTGGAATTTGTAACTTGTATGCTCTTTTTAAAAATTTGTGATATTGTGGTTGAATTGAATTTTATGGTTTAAGTGCGAAGAACATGACATTTAATAAATAAAGGTCCCACACAAAACGTTAAAAAAACGGCCCTTTGGGCGTAATACAAAATTTGAATTACTTTTTCTTTATATTCAAAAACGAAATACTGAAACAAATGACGCAGCTTTGAAAAATGAATTCTTTTTAAAAGCTGAATTTTAATTTAACTTAAAAAAGAAGCTTTAGTTTTATGATTTGGCAACTGCAAGTATTACATTTAATTTTTATTGGTTAAATTTCTTCTGAGACATTAAAATGTAATCCGAAGCCTTTCAGATTGTAAATTTATTTTTAGTTTAGGTTTACTCGGTCTAATTTTAATTTCTGTAGTTAATGGAAGCGGATAAGGCATCTGAATAATAATAGTTCGAACTTCCTTTAAACCTAAGTAAACGACTAGTCTATAATGACAGTTTTTATTGTTTCCCTATAAGTGATGTAAATACGACTGAGTTTCCCTTCGAAATTTCTCAGCGAAGGCATTCATTCTCTCCAGCAGATAATTAGGACATAGTGTACTATTATTTAATGAACTCAAATCAAAATACGTTGTTAATATCTAATTGCATATTTGGCAATTCACGAAGAATAACAAACTCCATAAATAAATGCAAAAATACAATTTGATAAGAATAATTCTAACATACTTGCAGATCTGCAAATATAGCAATACAAATTCCATTTCTTCACTAATTTTTTTCTTTATTCTTCACTAATGTGTTCTGACACGAACAATTGGCTGCATGATTAGATTTTGTGGTTTTTCCCATGTGTAAAGTGAAAACGAGTAAGTTTTCCTTAGAAAATCCTCCACGAAGGCATCCCTTCCTTTAAGCAGATAGCTCTCGTGTACCTTGCTATATTTATCTAACTAAATTCTCTTGTTTTAATTACAGAAATGATGAAAATATTTATGAGTATCATGAGTTACGTACTACAGTGGACTCTCGTTATCCGCACGCTGTAGTAATGCGTTTTCTCAAATCTAATCTTGGTGGTTCAGTGATTCATAAAGCTTTATACATTTCACATAATTTTTAATGAACTATATACAGAACGTATTCTTAGGCCGCCGCCTTCAACAGAAGCAAACTTTCTTCTCTCCATTAACTTGGGCAACAGCGCCCTCTAGCGTTTTTCTACCTTCAAATTATTCAACACTCCCCACCTGAACTCGGTGGAGAGTTCATTTTTCAGTAATATATTCTGAAACAATCAACTAATATTTCGACAGTTAATCATAGAAAATTGGTTAAATATGACAAACAAGCATGCATAAATATAAGCATATAAATTTTACTAAACATTAAATGTTACCTATCAGAGATATCAGGAAATCAAACCTAAAAATAAAAAATACAAATATTAGTTAAGTTCCATATTATACAACAATTGTACAGGCCTTTTTAAAGTACCAGTAGGTGTTTTGATTATACAGGATCTTACTTTACCATCTCTGCCAGGCATTAATTCCAAAATTTTACCTATCGTCCAGAGATTTCTAGGAAGTTTATCGTCATGAATCAAGACAATATCATTGATTTTAAACTGTGATGCATTCGAGTTTGGAGGACAAATATTGGCAGATCTCAAATTCAAAAGATACTCCTTTCTCCAACGCTTCCAAAAATGACTTAAAATATCTTGATGGTATTTATATCGTTTGATAATTGAACTTCTTGATTCAGTCACGTTATCTGGTGTTATTTTATTACCAGGTAGAGATAGCAATCGTCTACCAACCAGAAAATGAGAAGGCGTTAGTGGAGAAGGTTCACTGGGATCGCTAAATACGTAGGTAATTGGTCTACAATTAATCATTGCCTCGATTTCAATGAGCACTGTTTCAAGTTCTTTAACAGTAAGGGATGATCGACCAATAACCTTGCGTAAACTGGATTTTATGGTTCGTACCATACGCTCCCAAAACCCTCCCCACCATGGACTCCTCTCAATAATAAATTTCCAATTAATGCCTCTAGCAGAAAACAGTTCTTTCACAGATGAGTCACTCAAAATTTTAAAAATACGTTTAAGTTCCTTATCAGCCTTTATAAAAGTCTTGGCATTATCGGAATACACGGTGGTACACAGTCCTCTTCGAGCTAGAAATCTACGGAAAGCTAGTAAAAAACTTTCAGTGCCCAGATCAGTTACAATCTCTATGTGTAAGGCACGAGTAACTGCACACGTTAGCAATAGCATGTAAACTTTACATTGGCTATCTTTCGTATAAAATGGGCCTGCGAAGTCTAACCCGGTCACAGCAAATGGAGGCGACTCTTGGATTCTGTCCGGAGGAAGTGGAGCGATATCCTGTACCCCAGGACGAGCATTATAACGTCTGCAGATCAGACATTTGGTGATGACAGTCCTAACACGTTGCCTTCCTTTTATGATCCAGTATTTGGCTCTGATCTGAGTTAGCGTCGAATTAACTCCAGCATGGAATACCTTTTCATGCGAGTCCATGATGATCAACTCGGTGAACTTGCATTTAGAAGGTAACAGAATAGGGTGTTTTAAATTCTCGTGACAGTCTGCAAATTGAATGCGACCTTTCAATCGTAGAACCCCCTCCTCATCAAGCTTTGGATTAAGGGAGTATATAGAAGAATCAAGAATTGTTTTTCCATTTGCTAGCTTAGTTATTTCCACTTGATACAATTCTCGTTGAGTGATTTTTACCCAATAAAGTTCTGCTGCTTCAATCTCAGACGCATTTAAAGGTCCATTTTCTGTAGACTTTTTCAGAAGCCTCCCAATAAATCTTAATATGTAGGCAGTAATTCGGAGTAATTTTCGTAAAGAACTGAATTTTCCTATATCCAAAATTGGGGATTTGTTTCCAATTACGGGTGCAATCAAAGTAACAGCTTTTCTTGACTCTAACGATTCTGAATTTGGTTGTAGTTTCTTTTGTTTCGGAAAGTTTTCAATAGGAAAACGTAACCAGTGTGGCCCATGCCACCACAAATCATTCTTAACTAGTGCCTGAGCACTAATTCCTCGAGTCAGTAGATCTGAAGGATTTTGTTTCCCTTCGCAGTGGTTCCACCATTTTGTGCGGCATATACCTTGTATTTCCGTAACACGATTGGCAATAAATGGTTTCCAGTTATTTGGCGAACCTTTAATCCAAGTAATGGCGATTTCAGAGTCACTCCAAAAGTAAACATTCTCAATTAAATCACCAAACAATTTCTTTAAATATTTATACATTCGAGCAGCCACGAGTGCTCCCATCAACTCTAAACGAGGGAGAGTGATTGATCTTAAAGGTGCAACCCTGCATTTTGACATGATAAAAGAAGTTTTAATTTCTGAATCATTCGTACAATATCTGAAGTATGCGATAGCCCCATATGCTTTAAGACTAGCGTCCGAAAATAGATGAAGGCTTACATTCTTTGGATCATCATCAAAGAAATTTCGCTGAATCGATATTTCAGTTAAATCACAAAGTTCATTCCTCCAAATGTTAAATTTGTCCTTAATTTCTGCAGGAAGGACCTCATCCCAGTCAGCACCAGAACGCCAGATATCTTGAATAATGATTTTCGACCGAATAACAAAGGGTGCAATAAATCCAAATGGATCGTATATTTGGGCGATACTTTGTATAATTTTCCTTTTCGTAGTAAAATCATTCTCTGTAGAAAAGTCAATTAAATTTTTTAAATTTAACTTTATACTGTCCTCAATGGAATTCCAAATCATGCCCAAAAAATTTGATTCACTAGTTAATTTGTTATCTAATTCCTTTATTCCATTTAAGACCCATAAATCATTTAATGCTTTAGAATTAGTTCTTAATTTTCTGAAATTCATCCCAGCATCTTTAAATATGTTAACCGCATCTGCAGATAACCGATATGCATCTTCAACCGTTCCTGCTCCGAAATACAGATCATCAACATAGATAGAAGAGTTTAACATTTCGAAACTGTCCGGCATTTTATCTTTATATTTCCGAATATGATATTTTATAGTAGCAGCCAAAATGAAAGGTGATATAGTCAAGCCGAAAGCTACGCGACACATTTGCATAATCTTAAAAGAGTCATTATTTTCAGCAAACCAAAGAAATTTTAGAAATTGTCTATCACCTTCTGCAATTCCTATCATCAAAAAGGCTTTTTCAACGTCTCCACAAAACGCTATCTTAAATTTACGAAATTTTAACATGACGTCTAGTATATTGGGATTTAGATTAGGTCCCGATTCAAGGCAATCATTTAACGAATTCGTGTTCACAGCTCTTGAGCTAGCGTCATATACAATTCTTACATTAGTGGTTTCACTAGATCGTATCACTGCTTGGTGCGGCATAAAATATCCCAAATTTGTATCATTATTAGGACATTCCTCAACAATTCCTTCTAATATCTGGGTTTCAATTATTTTTTTATATTCCTTAAAGGTCTCCGGAGTTTTACTTAATTTATTTTGAAGGTTCACGAATCGTTTCTTTGCTACTTCAAAATTATTTCCTAGATTATTCGGAGTGCATTTCCAGATTAAATTTGCCTCATATCTACCATTTTTAAACTGTAAATTTCTTTCAAACTGGTCTATTATTTCGCAGTCAATATCGGAATATTCATTAGAATCATTAATTCCCATGTGTTCTAATTCCCAAAAACCTCTTAAATCTTTTAACACAACAGTGTTTGTCATTACCGCTAAATTTTCAGAACAATTTTTATTGGTTTTATTTTTCTCGATTCCTGCAGCCACCCAACCAAACATAGAACTGACTGCGTACAGTCCGTCAGATATTTTAATTCTTTCGCAATAAACAACATTCCAGAATTCATCCCCTCCAATTAATATTTCAACATCTGTGTTATTTCTTCCAGAGCAATCGGCGATCTGCAAACCCAAACGCTCCATGAAGTCTGCAATTTGCTTACTAGGTACATTGATAGGCGCCGAGGAAATAACATCCGAGATCAAACATTCAATTTTTATTTTATTATTTTGTTTCCAATTCCGAATTTCTATTTCAACGACCGGATAGGAATGATTTATTGCCTTAGTTGCACCAAATGAATAAACAGAAAGTCTTTCATAACGGATTGGAATAAGTTTTAAATAGTCGGCCAATTTTTTCGTTATAAAAGATCTGTGACTGCCTTGATCGAGAATTAATCTAGTTAATTTTGATTTATATTTAGAACAAGCATAAACTGAACAAGTTTGTAATAATATTTCCCTGGCATTACAGTCATTATTATTATTACATTGAGGAACAGACGTAATCAGTTTTAAATTTTGAACTCTATTTCTTTCCTCAGAATTCAAAGTCAGAGATTCAGTTTCGTTTTCGGAATTTAGTTCTGACTTTTTGTTTACAGAGGATTTATTAGTACAAATTGATTCATTGTGATACATTCCGCTACATTTATTACACTTAGTTTTATTTCTACACATTTTTGATGTATGAAATTTTTTAAAACAAGAATAGCATCGGTTTTCGGATCTTAGTTTCTTTAATTTATCAGGAACATTTACTTCGCATTTAAATGACTCGTGCAAATTATTACAGAAGATGCAATTTCGGTTAACAGCAGTATGAAATGCAGCCGTGGGTGTATTTTTTACATATTTTCTAGTTTCATGTTTTGATTGCTCGAATCGCGGAGGTCCATGATTTTTTCTTTCATTTAAGACTAAATTTGAAACTTCTCTGCATTCTATTTCTGTTTTAATAAATTGTGTTAGCTCCGAAACTTCAACTTTATCTTTCGATCCCCTTTTCCGATTAAATTCCAAAACTAAATCGTCCGGAATTAATTTTAATAATATTGGAATTAGTAAATGGCCATATGAGCCAGAAGTTACCTCTAAAGCTTCCAAATTACGTATCGAAACTTCTAATTCGTCATACAATTTACGTAAAGCCTTTACGTTCGCAGAATTTTTAACGGCTTCTAAATTGAGAATTTTATTCATGAATGAATTAATTATCAGGTCTTTTCGCCCATATCTCTCTTTTAGTGAAGCTACACACCTATCATAATTACTTTCTGTTAATTCAAAGCCTGAAACAATATTCGAAGCTTGTCCTGTTAGGAATGTTTTTAAATATGCAAACTTTTGTATTTTTGAGAGCGTTTCGTTTTTATCTATCGAAGTTTCAAAACTATTCCAAAATTCATGCCATTGTTTGGGGTCTCCCCAAAATTTATCAATCATTAATTTTGGTAATTTCAGCGTACTATTTCCACTAGAACTGGAACTTATCTGTGAAATTCCATTACCACTAGACTGGTTTAAATCAGAATTTTGGGAATTCTGCGCTGGTGGTACTGTGGTAACCTCATCTAGAAATTGCTTAATTTGACTACAAGCAATTACACATTTGTCACTATATTCTTCACTTAAACTATAATCTTCTTCAATTAAGTTAACATCAATTAACTCTTGTATTTCATCGTCAAGCTTTCTCAGTTTATTTTTCTTTTCGATTAATAATTCATACAATTCCCGTAATTCTTTTTTCGAATTTTCCTCAACTTCAATTTTTAATTTATCTTCAATCAGTTTAATTAACTTTGTAACAGACGATCTCAATGAGGAACGTTTACGTTTCAATTTCTCTAACTTATCTTCCATTTTATTTAATTTAAATACACCCAAGACAGCAATAATATTTACTAATTTACTACAAATAATCACTAAATAATTAATTTAAGATTTCCCTACCTCAATTTGGAATTCCATTGTCCCTTGCATATGAACTTTCCATCTTGAATCCAAATCGAAAGTAGATAACTTCATTCCACTTTTTGTTTTGAACACACAAAGGCTTCCTAAATCAAAGCTTCCCGGCCGATGCACCATGTAGTAATGCGTTTTCTCAAATCTAATCTTGGTGGTTCAGTGATTCATAAAGCTTTATACATTTTACATAATTTTTAATGAACTATATACAGAACGTATTCTTAGGCCGCCGCCTTCAACAGAAGCAAACTTTCTTCTCTCCATTAACATGGGCAACAGCGCCCTCTAGCGTTTTTCTACCTTCAAATTATTCAACACACGCATGCTCAACGCTATGCGCGAAGAGAGGGTAAAAAACACACACGCTCAAATTTCAGCGTCGAGAAAGATTTTTCTTAATGTAGAAATCGGAGATTTATCTAATTGTGAAAACGTTGAGGTAATAACTGAAGTTATTACTATAACACCTTTTTTTAAAAATTTTGCCATAAAACTAAAGATGTATGCCAAAAAATTTAAAATGCCGGCCGTGAAAAAATCGAAGCACGATTCGATAGCTGGTCGACTGAGCCGGTCTTTCAATGCTTGAGTAATGCGGATATCGTTTGAAATGTCACAAGAAGAGAAGAAGCAGAGAGTGATACTGAAAATACAAGCGAAAAATCTTCTGGTAATTCATTACATCAGTCCCGAGACAGCAGTGACTTCTATTGAAACACTGTTGGACTTCGTTGACGAAACGGAATTCGAATGAAATAATAGCATTTCGAAAAATACGTAGTAAAGTCCGATAGATATTTAAACGTTCTCAAAAACAAAGTAAATACCGATTGTTTTTAAGAAATAAATGCATTCGATATGCATGCAAATTGATAACTTGGATTATCCGTTTTTCAGTTACCGTGACCTTCTTCCCTAGCATTAGACCGGATAATCGTGAGTACAATGTAATCATTTAAAGGCATTATAAGTTACATCATCTATTTATATATATAAAAAGAAGAATATCCGTTTGTGTGTTTGTTCGCGATTAACACTGTCACTACTATAGTTATCGTCACCAAACTTTCTACAGTTTTTCTGGGTCCTGGCAAAGGGTAACGTCCGCTTTAAAAAACAATCACAGATATTAATTAACAACTATGAAAACTCTTATTTTCTTCCTCATTTTTCCCGGTGGCAAAAGTCTCCCACGCTGGAGATAAAAATTTGATTTATTTGAAGAAGTGTTGCCACTGCTCACTTTCAAATTGTAGAGTTTGTTAATAAACAATTTCCAAGTTTTACAATGAAATGAAAACAGCATTACCAAACGTTAAATATATTATTTCCCATTCCAACAACTCGTGGGAAGCCATTTCGAATGTTCCCATCTTCGTACGACTTTAATCAGCCGAGATATTGATTAAAAACTCTGAAAACGCTCATTTTTGCATTCATTTTTACCAGTGGCAACAGTCTCGCGCGTTGGAGATAAAAATGCTTTATTTCGAAAAGTGTTGCTACTACTCACTTTCGAATCGTAGAGTCATTTAAAAAAAATTTGCAAGTTTTACGAAATCTATCTATCTATATACACTCATGTCCATAAATTAAGGATAATGCAAAATCAGGCAAAGGAAGAGTTAGAAGCAAAACAAATTTGACTTATTTGTAAAGCTTATTTATTAAACAAAAGGTAAAGAGCAAAAAAAGATGCTATATGTTTGATATTATTAAAAAAATTAGCGATTTTTTCTCCCTGGAGCAAATTACAAAAAAACCTATTTACAAAAAACCAACATTACATGGTTGGCATGATTGTTAATACATTGTATGTCTCCCAGACGATGCAATACAGTACGTACAACGCCTAGGCATGCCGAGTATCAAATTATCGATCTGATCTTGGGGGATATTACACCACTCAAAAAGAAATGCTCTCCGAAGTTACGGTAGACATGTAGGAGGAGGTTGACGGGCTGTAACTCGTCAGCCAAGCATGTCCCACACGTGCTCTACTGGATTCAAGTCCGGGAGAATGCTGGCCAGTCCATACGGGTGATATCCTCCGATTGAAGGCATTCGCTTACGATGTTTGCACGGTGAGGACGGGCGTTGTCATCCATAAACACAAACTGTGCGCCCATGGCGCCCAGAATGAGGTCCCGATAGATTTGGCTTGTCATTGTTCTAATTTGAACATGCAGGTCAGTTCTAGAACCCAGAATAATTCCACCACAAACGAGCACTCCTGTACCACCGTAACGGTGTCGTTCAATGATGTTTTCTTGGTGGTAACGGGTACCTGGAGCTCTCCATATGAAAGTCCGGCGAGAATCAGACTGCAAGCTAAACCTGGACTCGTCGAAAAACAACACACAAGCCCACTGTTGCGGTGTTCACAATGCATGCTCTCTACTCCAGGCTAACCGCAGGCGACAGTGAGTTGCAGTAAGTGGAACGCATCTGACAGGTCTACGAGCATATAGACCAATATGTCCTAAGCGTCTGTACACGGTCTGCCTTGAAATTGTCGTACCAGTGGTTGATGAGAGCTGACGAGTCAGGTCTGAGGCTGTGCTCCGCCTGTTTCTTTTGGCAGTAACTGCCAAATACCGGTCCTCATTCGGCATTGTAACTCTGGGGCGACCTTTGCTGTAACGTCTACTCACATTACCATCGTCTTGGAATCGTTGCGAAAGCGTGGAGATGACACTCTGGGCAATTCCAAGTTCGTCTGATACTTCCAGTTGGGTACGCCCACATTCCAGACTGCGGATAATTCTACCACGTAAAAAATCATCCAAATGCGTCCTTTGTGTCATAACTATTCGGTTATTGCAGTGAAATGCTTATAAAGCGCCTGCGAACAATTTTACTTCTTTGCTTGTATTCCTTATATATCACTCTCTTACACTCTCGTCATTGTGACGTACCATCGGTGTCATCTGGTTACTTCCTGAAATTTGCATATGATTCTTGAAGATGTGTGTAGTGATTTTATAGGTGATATATTTATTATTGCAGTGAAATTTATATTTATTATTGCAGTGATATATTTATTATTGCAGTTATTGCAGTGAAATGCTTATAAAGCGCCTGCGAACAATTTTACTTCTTTGCCTGTATTCCTTACATATCACTCTCATACACTCTCGTCATTGTGACGTACCATCGGTGTCATCGGGTTACTTCCTGAAATTTGCATATGATTCTTGAAGATGTGTGTAGTGATTTTACTGGTGATATATTTATTTTAGAGTTCGATTTCCGCGTGACTCCGAATTATCCTTAATTTATGGACATGAGTGTATAAAGAAGAATGTGTGTTTGTTTGTTTGTTCGCGTTATTGGTTTCTGATCAATTACGATCAATTCTTTGCGACATTTAACCGACTAAATTGAATATAGGTAAAATATTGGAAGGAATTGGAGCTTTTACGACCATTGGATTAGAAAGAGGAAAATCATTAAAAACTGCCTGCCATTTGTGTTGATATAATGTGAGAGAATTAGTTTATTTGTCTACGTAAATTTTTTATGTGGTATCTATATCGCATCAGACTGAAAAATGTATGACTATGAATGGAGGTTTTTGCATCGCTATTAGAAAAGGATTACAGGGGTATCGTTCTGTCCAGTGTTTGATGTATTACTCTCAATCTAACTTAAATGGCATCGGGTACTTCCGCTAGTTTGAAATAAAGCAAAGCTATAAGTTATTAGAAAATATATTTGTTACCTTTAAACTAATTAGGTTGTAAAAGAAAAGCAATTGTAGTTTGAAAGACAGATAAAAGATTTTATTCATTTCAAACGATTGAATCTTAGGAAATGAATACCTGTCAGGCCTCGTGGATGATCAATTAAAGATCTTAATATGCGTCATGCTGTTATAAAAGATACCAGATCACGTGGATGAAAAATATTTACCTAACATAAGTTAACGTAACATAACACAACAGCCTCAAAATTTGAAAAACTCTGCTACAGAGGTTTCTAACACTAAATCTATAAACAACATACACAATTTCGTAATTTATGCATTTAGTTTCCACAAACAACTAGAATATGGATCAGACTTTCAAAATCGATGATTCACTTAATGGCAGATGCACGAATTGCAAACGGTGTAATTCAATAACGTATTGCATCTTTAAAAAAAACTGGAAAATGAAGCAGCAAAGAAAGAAATTTTATTAACGTGGCGAAATGCAAAACACATGAATTCTTCCCTGAGAATTTGATTTGTATTTTTAGCGATGGCCACATCGCCTTTTGTCACGAATCTCCTTGACTACGGTATACGCATGTTAGAAAGAATACTATAGTTGGGGGAAAAATAGAAAAAGAGAAACAAAAATGTTTAAAATTTCATTTATTAGAATACGAGCCCATATTTCGAGCGGCACTTAAACATGAAACTTACGTCACCAGAATGCAAATCATTTTGAATTCGTAATGAACTCAAAGAAGTGTTTTACCAGAAGTTTTCGTAATGAGAGAATTTAACGCTGAATACAAAGTACCTGGGCGTTTACTAGCTATGGATGTAAACTATTTTGTATCTTTTTTTAAGCTCGTCAATGTTTTTTTTTCTTTTAGCACTGAGTATATCTGAGGTAAAACAAAAAATAGGCATGTAAATTGATTAAAAAATGTATCAAACAGCTAAGATAACTTTAATTAAATTTACGGCTAACAAAGCTAGTTCTGTGAAAAACACAATGGACTCGGGAAAATTTTCACTGATAATTTCTTTTCAAATCTCATGAAACATTAAAATGAATATAAACACATCAAGTATAAATAAAATGTAGATAAGCACATCTCATTAAAATATAACAAAGCATATTAAAGACAATGAATTATTTTAAATTAAAATTTATAGTTGATGTATAATAAGCAACAACAAGAAACAAACAAACAAAAATGATAACTGTAAAAAAATCTGAAAGAATTCAGATTTTAAAGCAACACCAGAGTATTTCCATAGCCTTTTCTGCGACTGCCTATATATAAGCGTTAAAGACGATATATGCATCCTTCAAAAAGCAAAATTCGACAAAAACATATTTTTGAGTGTTATAAGCACCCACTCGTTATTTGAAAAGTGATATACCGCAAAAGTAAGGGTACGTTATAAGCGTTATACTCATTATAAGGGATATATGAAAAGTGATGCATCACAAAAGCGATTCGGCCCAAAGTAAGGATAAGTTATAAGCATTGGTATAAACAATATACGTTTTTATCGGAAAAGCAAACATTTGACAATATGATATTTTAGAGTTATAACCGTTATACGCGTTATAAAAAACCTGATGTGTACACCACATGACTTCCTTGTACGGAATATTAAATTATACGCCCTTTTTGCTGCATTTCATTCAAATTGATTTCCTCGAATTTCATTAGAAATATATTTCTCATTCAATTAATTCTGTTCTCATTTCGCGGTAAAATACCTAAAACCTCAAAATATCTTCATTAAAAATTGAAAAATATAGAAAAAAATAAAGCTCTAAGTACAGTTAAAACAATAAAAGAATTTATTAATTAAAATTAGAGTTTCTACGCAAAAACAAGCAATTCGGCCAGCAGGCAGCAAGGCAGATTTTTCAGTCCATAAAAATTAAAGTTTAGTTCCATTCAGAAAAAAGACACTGAACGTGCAGAAACTGAGCTCACTATTCTGCTAAGTTTCAAATGTAAACAAATATGCCTGCTGTGGTAAACAAAAATTAGGCTTAGCCGCACTTAAACAGCTTTTAAATTAATTTAGAAGTCAAACAACAAAAATCAGCGTTATGTTTTCAAATTTTTTCACAGGACTAGTTTCGTTGGTTTTACCAAACCCTCATCCTCAGCTGCAAAATGATTCTACAACTATTACGTTCAGATTAACTAAAGACAGAAAACTTAACTGAAAGATAAGAACAACACAATTCACTCGTTTTTAAAGGAAAAAATGCGCAGTTTACCAACATATAAGAGTAAAAAAAAAGTGAGCTCACGGGGTCAAGTAACAAAGTGGGTGTGTATATATATATATATATATTTATAAACTTTTGGTGCGGCCGATTGCCACCAAAAAAGGAGGTGTGCAACTGCCTATTATAGACTCCTATGTACAAAAGCTCAACTTCCTGAGGCTTCTTGTTTTTGACTTATGCGAGATACATACATACATACACACGTACGTACAGATGTCATGAGAAAAAAATCTCTTCTGAATCCGTTTTAAATCAGTTTTATAATTCGTTTGGGGAAAAAGAGTCCTTTGTTCTGTTTTCTTACGTACAGATGTCACGCGAAAACATCGTTAAATTGCATTCAATAGCGGTCAAAATGGATATTTTCGTTAAAATATGATATCCGAAATTTTTCGTGATTACAATACAGTTACAGAGGGTATATACACATTTTTAGAACGATGCTTAAAAATTGCTAAAATAATGCTTAAAAATAATGCTTAAAAAGCACTGAGTATATTTTGAGTGTTTGACCTGATAGCCTTTTTCTGGGCTATAAGTCTGCAACGTGATTTCTATGATAGAAGTGTTTTTCGTAAATTGCCACTGGTATTGATTTCTATTCCTCTTCCACTACTTTCCGGAGTCTATTAATCAAAATGGCTTTGCACTTACAAAGAGCTCTTTTCAGGAGGCAAAAGGAACAATAGTCCTTAGATTAAACGTCAGGGGATTTCTCAGAAATACGTTGAAAAAGTACTTGCAATACCCGTACCAGTCTTCATTTTTTTCGAGGGATGACGAGGTATTTTTCGAAGTGTGACTTGTTGCTTTGTCTTGAAGTTTTACCTTTTGAAAGTCATTGGTATGAAAAAATGGACTTTATTCTGTATATATCGGACCCCCGGGGGTTGACTCAGGAGAATTCCTGGGAAGTACTGGCTAGGATCTGTACTTAGGGAGTCTCAACTACCGGTTTATATAAGTTGACTTCACAGGACTAGAGCCCGAGTTTATTCTCAGGTTGGTTCAGGCTTGGCAGAGACCTTACTGGTACTGTCGTGTCTGTTCCTCTTCTGTGGTGGAGCTAGATCGGGGATCACCTACCTAGTCATCGGGGGTTTGGCCCTCATAGTCCCAGTGGCGGGGACTGATAAAGTGGACAAGGCACCAAGCGACAATTCGAAGCCAATGGAGTGGTGCCCGGAAGCGGAGATGTTGAGGTGTACAATTTTTTAGTTTTTTTTTTCCTATTTGCTAACGTATCTTCCTTGTCCTATGCTTTGTATAAAGCCGGGCAGGGACTGTGGGGTCTGCGCCACCGTTGAAGGGGTCATAAGAGCTTGGACACGCTCACCCCGAAAGGCACGCCCTAGAGGCACCCAGGACGGGGATCCAGTTCTTGCGCAACTTGTATATATCGGACATAAAACTTTCTCTTAATGACTAACCTAATTCACGGAAAAAGATTTTTTAAAAGACAGAATCTTTTGAAAATTCCCAGTAATGTAGTCATCTCCACCCCCAACTCGAGTGAGGTTTCTAAGGCTTCAGACAAAGGTACTAAAAATGTGAATGTTCTTAAAGCGGGCACGCAAAAGATGTTTGGAAGTGGTTTTATCAAAAAGAAAAGGAATTTGAATACTGAAAAACGTACCTAGGATAAAGATGGTTTTACATTCCCGAAGAAGACCGCACGCCCCACCAAATTAAGCAACCATTTTATTGATCTAGATATCAGTAACACTTACTGATACTATTACTTAAGTACTTAGTGATTCTAACGAGGTTAATATTAAAAGTAATGATATGCATATTTGTGATTTGAGAATATTAGTACAAATATTCTTAGTGGAAACTTAGATACGTCCCTCAGAGTGCGGAGCCTCCAGTGAAAAAATATTATGGTTATTTCCCCGATTAAATTGTCGTCTGGTACTTACTCTTAATCTACTGCACGCATCTCCGGAGAGTTTCTTAAAGTTATCATCGCTGGCACTGACGCCATCAGAGCATAATTGCTGACTTAACGCGGAATAATGTTCAGCATTATGTGGTGTACCAGAAAAAGGTTAAATCCTTGAAAGTGGTTATCAGAGGGAAGGATTTAACATTCTAAAGGTTGCTCAGATAATTAAATTTAGGACCCGAATTCCGATGCATTGTTTCAAGTGCAGCTAGTAAATGAGCTAGGCTCTGAAAAATTTATGACGCTGTAAAATTAATGTATTATTGTATTAATAGAGCCTTACAAGTTCAAAGGAGGCATGGACCAGTGCCAAAATTGCCAATTTTTATACTATTCCTCAGACGTGTGCAAACTCGCTTCGATGTGCGTAAAAATGTGCACTGCAGCACAAAAGTTTCGACTGCCAGGCTAAATGGATTTAAGAGTTCACTTGTTGCAACTGGGGAGACGAACACACAGTTAACTTGTTGAAATGCCCCAACCCCTCTGATACCAAGAAAAAACCCAGAACTTAGGACAACGTGGAGACGCTGCGGTAAAACATATAGAGAATATTGTGGAAGAAGTTCCGGCAAATACTCCTAAAGTTCGCACAGCTGAAAGGTGAATATCCTCGATGAAGAAAAATACAAAAAGCTCGGAAAGCACTGTTGCTACCTTTGCTGACATACTTCAGGCATTTAATGAAATGAAGAAATTACTTACAGGATTTTCCATCATAGACATAATTAAAATCATTTCAGGAAAGCTTGGGGAAATCGAGGCAGTCCCAACTCCAACAGCTAACACATTTTATGGTGACAAATATTTTTGTAGAAATATTTAATCAAAGGAACACTAGCAGTTTATTTTAAGTAGTAATTTGTGATGTATATTTTATGTAGTTTACTTTGTGATGGTTTTGGCTGACCAGTTGGTTATTTATTTCTTTTTCTGTGTTATTATGTTGTACTTCAGTGTTTGTTATTTACGTAGAATTATATTTTTTATAATTCGTTATGCTGCTCTGTTGACTCATACTTGCCTTTAATTCTGATACCTTGATTGTGTGTTGTCTGTAGCTTGAGAGCGCCGCACTTTTTTCTATCTTACGTTTCTTTCCTTTTCATCAGTTTAGTACTTTTGTGCTATTTTTAATTAATTTGCATTATTTTATTATCTGCACTACTACTTCGGGACCAAGTTCCGAAGCTGCCACTTTTCGACGGAGGTAGGCTCTCTGAGCCAGGTACTCTAGTGTTGCAGAACTAGAAATGTAAAGCTCTTCTTTAAAAAAATTAAATCAAGTAAGCACTTTTAAAAAATAATCGCATCATCTCGAAATTTTGTATAGAAATGATTAACTTTTGATGAATATTTTTTCTACTTTTTAATATGATTAATCAATAATACTACATTAAAATCATGAGATATCTGATCAGAAATATCAAATATTTTTATACCTGGGATCTTTGAAATCATTGTACACTTTCTTCTTTTTTTATGACAAATATTTTAAGCGGTGGACAGCGCGAGCGGTTAGTTTAAAAAAATACCGAGTATAATAAAAAATATATGACAACCTCTAATACTTTATCGGGAATTTTAAAGATGTGTTATTTTTTAAGTATTTTGTAATTTTGCTGTTTAATTGTATGTGGTGTCAGTGCAAAGAAAGCTATGCTTAATAATAAAGTTAGAAAGACAATAGAAAAAGGACAAAAAAAGTGTTAGTTGTAGTGAATCCAAGAGCGGAGCGGTAAATTGCGATGCTCAATAACAGCATAAAAAAAGCTTAATAAACCCTCTGGTACGACGTTAAACTCTAAATAGATATTCTTTCTTCCTTTCATTTTATTCTTCTAATTCCCTCTCCAACTAAGTGGGAGTGGCATATATAGGCGTCAACAAAATCTTGATAAAATGCGTTTAATAACGACCACGCATGTAAATTATATATAATTGTGTGCATTGCACATGGGATTTCAGTATACGATATTATTATAAAAAATAACTGTATTATTCTATTAATTAATTACGTTTTTTCGTATACCTCGTAGCTTTTACTATTATATAAAATTAGAGGGGTATATAATATGCGTCAATTAAAAAATATACTAAATGTATCAATTCTGTGACGCTTAAAATTATTTTTTTAATTACTTTATTTAACTGAAATTAGAAAAATAAGTGTTACAAACATTTTTTTTCTTGTATTAGCAAGAATTATTTTCCTTTTTTTTAGTTATGAAATTTAGTTTTGCTGCAACGAATGCAAGAAGTTATTTTTCTGTTAAAATCTTTCTCAATAATAATCTAAGTTATTTGCAGTTAATTTATTTCTTTTTTATGAAAATAAATACATACGCTACTCATCCCATAAAATTTGATTTTAGATTCCCGAAAAGGATTATGTAGTCGATTTTTAAATAGAATAAAATGAGCATATTGTTTGTTTAAGGCATAAAATATTATCAAAGTCACAAAGCGGTAAGTGTATTCTAATCACAAAAATATGAGAGATGTTCATTACATATCAATTCAAATAGAAAAGTACTTTACGCATGGCTAAATACTTATTTTTGATACACGATTTAAACGGTGTGATGTTTTCTTAATATAAAGATTCTGTAAAAGATTTTGAAAATGAGTGAGCAATATATTTAAAGCAATAGGTATTAAATTGTTGAAAACAACATCTTTTCATTTGGGTGTCATTTATCTTAACGCAATAAAGTAAACTGGATAAAACGCGAAAAGAAGAAAGGTGAGGGTTTATTTTTTTAATCATTTATTATTTTATATTATTTTTGAGAAGCAACGAAAGCGTTTTAATAAGTACCATGAAATCCATGTCTCAAACTTATCCGCCCCAACAATTTTGAAAGACAGCACCTCGGGAAGGGGGGGTGCATGAGTGTCTCCCACCCATCTTCCCCTACCACAAACCTCCCGAGAGGACTGTCGGCTAGCCGCATATTTAGAGTGCCTCCCATGCCGCAGAGACGCCATACATTTACCTATGCCTTTTCCGGGATTCGAGCCCTGGCCCATCAGTATGACAGTCAGAGTTCCGGTTGGGAGGCTTGGTTTACTTAATTACTGTAAAGCACACAAGCACCTAAGGAAAGCGATTACTTCGTGGAGGACTTTCTAAGAGAAACTAGTTCGTACCCATTTTACACATGGGGAAAATCACAGAGTCATTTATACAGCTAGCCCAATCGCTTAGAATAGAACTCAGGCTGAAGTACTGGTGCTCAGCGATTTTAACGTTCGGCCGCTAATATCGTACGCCAGTATTCAGCAACCGCTTAGCTGCTGGTGTGCCCAGACTTTTTTAATAAAACTCTTTCATATTTACGTCTCACATCAGGAAACTTAAGAAATTTCAAGAAGCCAGCTTTTTGCCGGCAATGGAACTATTTTTAAACTACCAGAATTCAGTGGTGTATATTAGCCATTGTATATGCAAATCAGGGGTTCTCATCCGGGAAAAAATTCCGCCTGGGAGGCATTTCATAGTTTCTGGAGGGTCGGAGGGAACCCCGTCAGCCTTTTATTTAGCTGTTAAGTATTTAGTGTATGAATATTTAACCATGTTTTGGTATTTAAAGAAAATCTGAAAGGTTTCAGATTTTAAATTATGTCCAAAGGGGCATTTTAAATTATGTCCAAACCTTTTTTTAACATTTTGTGTGTTACCTTTATTTATTAAATATCATGTTCTTCGCACTTAAACCATAAAATTCATTTAAAGAACAATACCGAAAAATAATTTTAAACTGAGCATATCTTTAGAATTTCCTATACAGAGTCTCACGCGCTGGAGATAAAAATGTTTTTCTGTACAACGTTGCCATGGCTCGCTTTGAAATCCTTGAGTTTGTTCAGCAAAAGTTCGTTAAAGTTTTACAAAATATGAAATCGATAATTAAACAAATTCCAAATTTCAAATTTGGGCTTCCAGATGCCCATATTCGTAGCAGGATTACGTCATTCAATATTGGATAGCTCTAGGTACCGTCGTTTTATCACAATGCGAGAAACATGCATACATTTATGCACATTCTTCATTATTTAATTTTTTTAAATATAATACAGGGCTGCAATATTTTGTGGCAACAGTTTGAAAAGTGAACTGACATTTAATGTTTCTGACGCAAAATCGCAAAACGAAAACAATAGTCCTTCAGGGACAAGCCCCTTTGGACTAATAATAAAAATATGATGTGGACATTAAGTGACTTTCTTGGCCTATTAAATTATAAACATGTTTTGCACATATACATTTTTATACAAATTTCTGCAAGTAAAAATTACTACCTCTTAAATCCAACCGTGTTTAATTGCAAAGACTGCGAAAAATTTCTTTACGAGGCTGTATTTTTACTTCTTTAGCGGTAAGGAAAAGGAAAGTAAAAGGAAAGTATTTTTATCGCGAAACATTTTGGGTATCATATTACAACGAAAATATCCATTTTGATCGCTGTCCAATGCAATTTAACGATTTTTTTGCGTAAATTTTTTTGCGTAATAAAGGACTCTTTTACCCCCCAAAAATTCTAAAACTGATTTAAAATGGATTCCGAAGAGAATTTTTCGTGGCATCTGTGCGTACGTACGTTTGTACGTATATTTATCTCGCATAACCCAAAAACGAGTGGCCTCAGAACGTTGAAATTTTGTATAAAAGACTGCTATAACATGAAGATGCGCACCTCTTATTTTAGTTGCAACCGGCCGCACAAAAAGTATATAAATACATACGTATATATCCACTTGTTACTCGGCTCAGTGAGCTCAATTTCTTTATTCTAATATGTTTGTTAATTGTGCATTCTTTTCTTTAAAAATGATTGAATTATGTTGTCCTTATTTTCCGGCTAAGGATTGTATGCCTTTAGTAAATGTGCATGCAATATTTGTAGAATTATCAAGAATTTAAAAGTTGTTTAAGTTCGGCTAGGCCTAATTTTTTTGGCCATATAGCAGTCATATTTGTTTACATTTGAAACGTAGCAGAATAGTGGATTTATTGCCAATCTAGAGAAACTAAGTTTCGCAACAACAAAGATAACACCTTCTTTTTATTATTGCGAATTAAATCATCCTTAATCCATTCTGGAATTATTCGAAGAAATGAGTGTTTAAGATTTACTTCGTAATTTTTAATATAGGTATTTTGAGCTTTATTATTTTTGCCTTGTCGCGAAGTGGGAAATGAATTAATTGAATGAGAAATACTGAATCGTATGTGAAAAACTTTTTGTTGTTTGTTTAATTTCTTTTACACATCGTTTTAGATTTATTATAGTATTTGTACAGAACATGCGGCAACGATTGGGTAATTCTTCAGATGATACATATAATTTTTGTGCATTTTGAGTTATAAAATTAATGCGATGTAACGCTGTTAAGTGAACCTAGCACCAGAGTGTCGCTATGGTAAACAAAGACAGTGAATGTTAAAGATTGCATTTAATCTATTGTGGTTTATGCACTGTCGACGAAGTATTTAATTCAATTCAATAAGTTTAAATGGAATGCAAAATGCGAATAATTAATAATCCGTGAAAGGTAGTCATGTAGTGTACACATCAGACGTTTTCTGTTGTCTTCACCCCAATCTTCCGTTGCCTTTCAAGAAACGTCCGTGCGAGGTCGGCGTAATATCCATTTCTAAAAAGAGGAAGATTCACAATAGCGTATCGTGGAGGTCAGAAATACGTTTTCGTTAGACTCTAGAAATGACAGATTAACGAGAAAATAATCTTCCTCTCTCCCCCTGATGGTGGAAGCTACGTATTCTTATAGCTAACTTTTTTTAGTATGCGTTGGTGAAAATTTATTGGGTCGAAAATTCATCGATATGGCGAGCGATAAATACGAAACGTTTTACATTGAAAGTAAAATGAGCATTATTAAAAAATTGCAGAATGTATGTAATCAGGCCGATACTTGAAGGAATACAGTCTCTTCAAACTTGCAATATGTATTATGCAAGCATATCGACACTTAATAATTTTTATTTATACAAACAACTTGGATGTGAGGAAAAAAATGGGAAAGGTTGATCATTTGAAGAATAATTTCTGAATTGCTTTACCATTTACTTCACCATCTGGAAATATGCTTATGAAAATTTAAGATAAATTTGCAAACTTGTGAGAGATTCCAGTTTTATGACCGTTGGTCTGGTTGAACAGTGTTAACAAGCACAATAATATTTCAGCAGACATAACGCAGGAAGTGTCAAAGATAATTTCAACTCTAATGCCAAAACCTGGAAACAAAACTAAAATGATGGTTCTCGACACTGTAACAACCAAAGAGAATTTCACTGCTTCACAGAAACGTGGAAAGAAAATCAAATATCAAAATGTAAACCTGAAAACGACACTGGTGGTAAATTGTGAAAAACGCGAATCATACTCTTCGAATGGTTGAACAAGAGGGAAATTCAGTCATATTGGTTAATGAAACATTTTGCAAGCTAGGATTCCGTAATAAGTATGAAAATCTTCTATGTTTACTGTAAATAAGACAAAGATGACGATGCATATTTACGAAAGGTGGACATAGAATTTTTGGGCCATAAGCAAAAGATTGTACTTTGCATTGCCAATAATAGTACACACTAATATTGTTTTGTTATCCTACTTTTACTGGACTGTAAGACTGATATTTCTGTAGACGAATGCAACCTCTGTCAGATTGCGGATTTAGGAACGACATGAATTTTAACCATTACTAAAAAACAGTTTATTTCGTGCATTTTAGGTGGCTCCAGAAGGGTTACAGATTGTACTGATTTCCTCTGTGATTAACACTGAAGCTAGAAAATCCTTAGCGACGTGTTACAAAAACTAGTTTTGAAACAAGTTTTGTATACTGGTTTACCGAAGGATGTTAAATAAGGTGATAAAAGTGAACAAATGAAAATTTACTTTTCTGAATGTGACTAGAAAAATCTTTTCAAAATATGACGTGGAGCGTTTCTGTAGGTGACTACGATGTTTTTTCCGTGCCTTATATGATAAGTACGTTGTAGCACAAAGTGAAAAATATTAATATCGAAGTTGAAGTTGTCTGAAGTTGAAGTTTATGAAATGCAGCGTAGGAAAGGCAAGTGAAACTTTTGTAAATGCGGGACAACCGATGCGTGTCAACGAGTTTTCGTAAATAACAGTAGGTCATCGACTCATTTCAGATTTTGGACAAATGTATACATAAAAGTTTTCGGCAATCAATAACATGACAACGACAGTTTATTTTGGCTAGCGCGAAACAAAATTTTGAGGGTGAATTCGCAACTAATTTTTGTTATTAATTTGTGCTGAGTTTTTGCTTCTTGTGTGGAAAAGTGTCATTCGTAATTCTAAACATGTATCTTGGAATATAGTAGTTAGTGGAAAAAGTCTGGACTGTGGTATTTACCATAAATCACTGACTATGCACAATTATTAGCATATGGTGAAACTGAGAAGGAACAAAAATGCAATTTATTAACTTCACTTAATAATCATAATTTAAATCATGGTCGAAATTATAATCATAATTATAATCATAACCATAATCATAATAATCATTATAAATATAAGCATAATTATTATAATAATCATAATAATAATTATAAATATAAGCATAATTTTAATAATAATTATAATCATAATAATAATCATTAAAATTATAGTCTTAATAATAATTACAACATAATCATAATTATTAATCCTTAAAATAATTTTTTTATGTGAATTAATATTCATGTCTCATGGTACATGTAACAATGTAAAGATTTCTTTTCTTCGCTTAATCATGCAATTTTTAGGATGATTTAAGAGAGCCTTAATTTTCTGATCGAATTTAACGAACACTTACGTATAACGAACTAAACATTAGGTCCTTTGAATATTTGCTGTAGTGACATTTTACTTAGTAATTAAAAATACGTAATTTCCAGTGGTCTATAGGATTTACAGTGGCTGCAGAGTTTTACTACAGTTACTTCTACAGTTGAAAAGCACCAAAATAAAAATTAAAAAAAAAGATTCTATACGCTATTGTGTCACCCATAGGGACGAGATAATAGTTATTGACTTCGAATACCATGCCGAAGGGCCCGGGTTCGAATCCCAGAGCGACATAGACGCTTGTAAATGCATACTGTCTATGCGGAACGGGGGTATTCAAAATATATGGCGTGCCGACAGACCTCTCGAGTCGTTGGTGGCAGGGAAGAGGGGTGACAGAACTTCGGACCCATTCCAACGGCTGCTGGCCTGCAAAATTGGGCGAAACAGAGTAAAGTCGTAATGTTATATCTGTATCAAGTAGTCTAGATCGCGACCCGTCCTGTAAACGTTCACAGCCAGAGGCAGAATTTACGAAGTTTGTGACACACGGACCAAAATTTGCAAGCACATAGGAATCAACTTACGTCTGCGAATACTTTGAAATTCACGAAACAAAAAAATACGGGCGTCCTTAATTGACCAAAACCTGCAACATCAGTTGTATCAAATACAAATATTGAGATCAGTTTGAAAAAACTAAGAAAAGAGAAACAAGTACCGCACTGATTAAGTGTGGTACTTGATATTATATTATAGCAAATGTAATATTACAGATTGTTTTATTGATTATTATTGTTATAGCCAGTAATAAATGTTTAATATTTGTCTATTGTTAATTTATGAATAAGGATAAAAACTATAATAATAATGCACTTTTTTTTTAAATTTTACCTAAATATATATATATGATAAGATGACTTGAGGAAAGAAAGCTGCAACGTATTGACGTTGGAGAGGTTTTACTGCTTAGTTAGAAAGATGGATACATAAACCAAAAAACTTTCAGACGTGGCCGTAACATAATTTTATTCCATGATAAATGCAGATCATCACTCTGGGTGAGCTATACACTCCGTAATTTTACACAACTTACATCTTCTTAAACAATGGACGAAATTAGAAATGTAAACTCTGAGTGGCTAGTGGGGAAGGAGACACAGCGAAAAGAAACAGAACAGAAGAAGAGTTGTGATGCAATTACCTTTTATACGGAATTCCATTTCAGATCCCATGATAGATTCATGTCCATATATTGGGTTCAGATTTCATCGATAAGTGTGCATCAGAACTGCAGGGAGTTTAGTTAGAAAAATTATTGCTCTATTATTTTTAGAATGAAAGATCGGAGTTGTTAAAAGGCTTTTATTAATTTATTATTTGAAAGATAGATTAGATATTTTATGTTTATATATATATATATGTTTGTGTATGTGTATGTGTGCGCGCGCTAGGTAAAATAAATGTAATTCAAAATTATTGACTTTAATTTAGCAATAGTCCTTTTAATTTCTCATTTTAATTTGGTTACCTCCCCTTTCTCTTCTAAATTGTTAATAATAAATTTTCTGGATTGCGTCTTCCAAAATTAACATGTTTCATATTTTCTTATGTAATCATGCTGCAGTACGACAGTTGGTTTAAGGAAATTTTGTCCATGAATACCGCTGTTACTATTGCGCAGCCCTTTTTTTCTTGCTTCTGGCAACATGTGTATTTTCATCGCTCTGCTTTACCCATTGTTCTCATAATGTAGTACGTTATATGATAGTGTGGAGGGTGCGAGAAGCATCCAAAATAATGCACGAACATGCTTATGCTAACCTAGGATGTCCACGAATATATTTATGTGTTAGTCGGTCTCCGTTATATCCTGCTGGGAATCTACAAATTAAAGATTTTCCACGTAATTACAGATAACATCTCATTGTTACGGCTATCTTCTAGTTTTCAAGTAAGCTATAACAAATTATCATATATATATATACAGAGTGAGAGAGAGAGAGAAAGAAAGAAATTTAGAACTAGTTCCACAAAGACATGAAAGAAATGAAATTAATAACAGTAACTATATATATACAGTACGACCTGTCGGAATAAAATGCATTTCCAAAATATCCTATAAATTATTAATCTTGCACTTCTTGCCAAGATAAAATTCGTGAACTTGCTCTTGATTAGCTAGGAAAAATCTGATTGGCCACAACAAGGGCAGTTGTTTTACTTATTTTTTAAAACATAAAATACTTTAAAAATTAATTAAAATGTTTCTGAGGAAGTATAACTTTTTTTAACAAATTAGTACAAACTGAATCATAAATAAAATAACAAGTGGATGGACCCTCATCCCTTAATTATGGTTTGGAGAGCGGATACACATTCATATGAGAAGACAATCTAGATTTGCTTAGAAAGGAAAATCCTCATTATGAATCTTGTCACTAATTAAGACACACCTGGCGAGATATCTCTTATTTAATATGATGCCCTCGAACTCCCTTGAGACCGTAATATGAAAAATGACGATAAAGGAATCCCTAGTTACTAATTTTCAAGTCCTCCCTTCGCGAAAGATCGCTTAAGTATAAAGAAACGCTGACAAAGTTAAAAAGTTGTAATCCTTATTGATGCAGAGTCTATGAATGGAAAATTCATATCTTCATTACTCGATAAAACGGAAACGAGGATAAATGGTATCTCATCATCCATGAAGTAGTGACGCTAAAGCTGGTAAATATTAAATGCGGGGTCTGGTTATTACTCGCTGAGTAGAAAAGTTTTATAGGGAAATGATAAGAAGACTTTCATTACGAGACATCGAAGTGAGAGAATCTTTTAAACCGTTTCGGTTTGGAAGAGAGCTTAGCTTTCTTGTGTAAGGATGATTACATTGTAACAATTGTCGATTTTAAAATTCCTGAGACAGCGATTTTTATAGCTGAATGGGAACTGGGGTCTAACAAAGGAAAGAGTATTTCGAAAAGGACACTTCAAAGAGAATTTTGACACGACGTGATATTTAAAAAAAATTAATTAAAAATAATCACACAGGCATCTTTTGTGGCATAAATGACTGAAAAATCTTTAATAAAATTCTATCACAAGTTTAATGCATTTTTCTAGGCGAAATATATTTTGTTACTGCATTCTGCACAGCACAAATAAATTTTAATCAAATGTATTTTGGTACTTTCGTATTATCCCGTTGACCGTGAAATTTGGCTACCATCGAACCACGGAAACTGGTGACGATTCCACTAAAGTAGCTGAAATTGTTCTTGTGAAATTCGAAGCCACATTTTCTGCCTGCAGCTCTTGTAATAAAAATGTGCACTATCTGCACAATCCACTAAATATTCAATGCTGAGGAAGTATTTGACCCATTTTTGCTTTTTGTAGAAAATGTTTTCGTTGAATCTACTATTTTAATAGTTTCTCCGACTTTACTGGAAGCTTTATTTAGAACTCTACGGATGGAAACTTCCCTCTGGTAATTGTTCCAATCTATTACTCTTTTGTTGGTCATAACCAGCTCTTCTTTTCCCTATTCAACAAATTCTAATTCTTTCGATCAGCAAACTGCAAACACAAGTGTTTACAGTAAACACAAACTACAGCTCTTGAACCTATGCAATTTTCCACGTTATATCGTGATTGTTTATACGTGATTACATCAGACGAAAGCGCATGTGTTATGAGTGTGTTGTGACATTCTGTTTATCCAGAAGTGGCGCTAAATCGTTCTACTTGGTGACAATTTCACGATCGACCAGGTAATACGCAAGTACATTTAGTTTAAATAAATTTATAAGATGAAAAAAATAAAACTTTTACTACAATATAGAAATAAAAGCCAGATAAGATGTTAAACAATAAATCTCTTTTTTTATAACGCATTCCATAATATATCTCAAGTTTCCACTATGTATCTTAGATCGCAGTAAGCTAAAAAATTTACATCTGAAAATGTTCCGCTGGGCAGAGTTCGTAACCGAGAGACTTTATCAACTGAGTATTCAGTATGCATTCTTTGCATAAGACGTACTATAATAGTAAATATCAACAACATATTTTATTATAGTCTGTAAGTTTAAGATAGACCCTTCGAGGGCATTTCCACCCTTTCCCCATTTACGATAGTGACGTATGTCGTCATCACAGTATAGAGGAAATTTGGCAATTTTAGCACATTAGAGGATTCGAATTTTTCCTGGCAGTCGTTGCCAGGATTATTAGTCTAGGAAGAAAAATGACTTTGAATTGCCTATTTTAAAGTAAGAAACTATAGATTGATAAAATTTATTTATCAAAAGAAACACTTCAGAGTTCTAGAACTTTCCACAGAAATACTTGTACAGGTGTTCATAGACAGAGTACAATCAATAGTTGCACTTCAAACTACTAAGAACGTTAAACACAACGTAATGCAAAGCGCATCTAAAAAGCGAAGCTAACCTGGAGATATCTCAGCATTACGCTGAACTAACAACACTTGAGAGCAGATGCTCTTCTCTGTCTTATATAGTTTTCATCCGGTCGCCGATAAATGCCTAGTACTTCTCGAAATTACTGGAAGGCATATGAGGGCAGGGTACGGTTACAGTTGCATATGAAATCAATTTTAGTTATTCAGTTACAATACCAGTTCTGTTACAATGATACAGGGACCGGAATAAAATGTCGCCAAATGGTCGCCAAGTTTGACAGTAAAAATGAGTCGCCAAAACCGCTGCCAGCATGGCGATGTATCGGCAGATTAGAGAGATTGTCATTTACTCCATGTTAAATACATTTGCCCCTGTATTCTTATTTTTTCCGGCAAAGCTCGGTCAGTCTAGATTTTCTTGTTATATTATACAGAAAAATACAACAATTTCGCACATAATTGCACTAAAATCATCTACCTGTGTACAAAATTCTTAACAGATAGTTCAAACCTTCTTATACATTGTAAATAGTCATTTATTATTGGTACTTGTAGAATTAATACAGCACTATGTAACTAATCAAGAATTGTGATAAATCACAAAAAAACAGAAGCATACTGTTATTAGCTTTTTATGGATTTCATCAACTGCGCAGTCTCATATACGCTTCACAATCGAGAACACTTTTAAAGCAGCAACTGTTATGTTTTATTCAATATAACTATCCTGACTCAAAAGTCAAAAATACTAGAACTTACTGGCTTATAGCAAATACTGATGCTAATGCTAACATTTATTGCATATCATAGTTGAATAAAACTGTGTAACTGAATATGTGAAAAGTACCAGAAATTAATAACAATTTATATTAGCAATTAGCAGAAGATGTATCTTCGACTGATCTTGTTTATCTGTACAGTGATTTTTTTTTTTTGGTTAAAGAATAATAGATGTCTGGTCTGTCAAACTGGCCCTATGCCACGTTTCGACAGAGAGTATATTTCCCCGCTTGGAAGGTACACAAATCCGTTTGGTTTGCTTCCTTCATCTCAGCGGCGCACTCATGCCCCTGCTGGTTTAAAAGTGGCAAAAATTCTTTTCATTAACTTCAAGTTGTATTATATAAGAAAATTCGGAAAAAAAACTAGATCTAATGAGTATTCGCTTTGTTGTAGATTTGCAAAGGCCTATGTTTAAAATTTAAACTATATTATAATGAGATTTAGTACGTTAGATTCGTTGTAATTAATAGCAAGTTCATTATAACTCAAGACGGCTCTTTGGGCTCAAGGGTGGAACAGGAAAGTGCAGTCTCATGCTCAGGCCAATCAATCTTCACCTCCTCACTGAGCATGTAAAGATGTTCAGATAATTTTTCTTAAGAAGATGAGAAAAGACTCCAACCACATTAATTACTTGTAGTTTGAGGGACCTGCGTTCAATAACAAAGGAAAACTCTAACAACAGAACCCTAAAAAAGCTATAACAACAATGCTAAAAGTTTTCCTTCTTGTATCTTTTCGAGATGCACATCGTTTTAAACAACCGTTAACCCCACTGGGGCATTCATTGCTGTTTTGTTTGACGCTAAAGTAAAATTTTCAGTTCTCCTTGTTTATCGCTGTGTAGGTATTTATCTTCTCTTTAGATTGTAAAGCATATACATTCACATTGTATTAGTAGCAAAAAATTACGAAAAATGATTACTTTTCTTATGTTAATTGCTGGAAGAATTTTTAAAATTTTAACATGATTCTAAGGGACATGAAAGTCGACTAGAAAAAGCCTCTTTGTTCGGAATACTGTTCAGTTGTGCTGGCTGCCATGCCATTGGGTTCAGGTTCTAATCGCAGAAGAGGTATGGATATTGTTAAGCTTCTAACGTATGTGCGAACATGGCGGCACTTATATTACACGCTTAACAATATATAACCACATGAGAGTCCAATATCCTCTCATATGGTTTGGTGGACGAGGAGCAGGATATTCTCCGGAAGTTCTACATCAACACTAAAACGAAGCTGCATAGTTAGATAGGTGTAATTTTAACTTGTATCTCTGGAAAATAATAACGAATGCAAAATGGATTCCTAAACTTTTAAATTGCATGTGTGGAAAATGAATATCACACACACATTTTTCTTTTTAAGATTTTAACTTGTATATGTGATAAATAGCTGCCAAATGTAAAATGAATCTAAAACGTTTGCTTGCATATGGGCGAAATAACGTTCAAATGTAGAAAAAATTTCTAAAATTCCAAATTACGTTTGAGTGAAATGAATAAAGAATGTGTATGGATTCTTAAAATTTTGTCTTGAATGTTCAGGGAGTTATCCTTGCACATGACTGTTTTTTTTTTAAATTTTAACATGCATATAATATGAGATATACAAAGAATATTTATACACTTTTAGAACGATTTCGATAAAGAATTTTAAAAAAAGTAAACGTTTGGATTAAAAATTTTTCACAACAGCTTATTATTTGAAATGAGAAATATCATATGCTACTTTTAAATTTATCCGTTTTTCAAACTCCTGCATGTAAATAAGTTGTGGATTGAAGGATTTCTGCTCTTTCCGATGAGACATCTTCCTGGTCTATAATCCAAAAACGTTGGGAAATGAATTATATTAAAATCTCTACGTGCAAAATTACGAAAGGATTAATCGGAAAGGGAAAAACCGCAAACCACTACTCTTACATGGAAAGTAGACTTTAAATAACTATTCGAAAAAGGTATGTACTGTTTCTAATGTTCCTAATATTAAATGGTTGGTAACTGGAGAAAATTCGTCGACGCAGAAATCAGTTTCACAATCTTTAAGTACGCAACAACAGCAACAACAACAATAAATAATAACAAACCAGGATTAACAGCTTAAAAAATCTAAAAAACATAATGTTCACCAGCTTTTGCCGAAGCATGTGGCAGAATACAGGACAGTTTTTAGAATCCTGAATGAAAACTATTTAGCAGGAAAACTAAACGGAAATACATAAGACTCTTGATGAAGCGTGGGTTTACGTGAATGGCTGCAATAAAAAAAGTCTATTTCTTATCGAAAACGAAGAGTAAATGTGTATAAATAGTTCGTCGACGCAGAGAAATTTTCAGTAAGAGGTTTTGTAGCAGGGTTCTTTTACAACGGTAAATTAAAAATAAAAAGAGTAGGATAGTATGTTAAAATCAACTCAACGTGCTGTCAAGAGAAAGTTTTACATCCCATATTTATAGAAGGGATTCCATTTCTTTGTCGCTCTGACTTTCATAATTTGAAATTTCATCAAGATAAAGCAATAAGTCATACTACGAAAACTAACACTGCATTTCTTGAAAAAATGAAGACTGACACAGGTATTGCATATATACCTTTTCAACGCAATCCTGCGAAGTCCTCTGACATTTCACTTATAGACTATTGTGCCTCTGGTCTCTTGGAAAGAGCTCTATCTAAGAGCAAATCCACCACGATTGATGGACTCTGAAAGTCAACAGAAGTTTTCTCAACGGAAGCATAACGAGTGAGACGTCAATTGCGCAGTTTCATATCTAACAGTGCCCTCTGAACTGTGTGTTCCGAAACACTTAGAACTTGCACTGTACAACAACACTTGCAAAAAACACTCCGAAACACTTGCACTGTATTGGATTGTCATTTCAGTTACTGTCTGGAGCTGATTTTGATGTACACGGCGGGGAAGGGAAAAAAAAGACAGTTATATATCTCTTGTTCTATTGGGCAGATTGGCGAAATTCAACTTGCGTTGCATCAACAACTTAGGATATATATTAGATTGATACATAACATTGTAGTAACGTAGGTATTTTGATACAAAATCGGCCTTTTTTTAAAATGCCGGGTTTTTTTTTTATATTTCGATTCTACGACTCAAATTATGCCAGATTGCCACGTTTTGTAAAAATCGCACTAGTTTTTAAAAAATTAATTCTCAAAATTTTAGCTCCTCAGTGTTAATTGAATTTGGTATATATTCATTAATATCACATTTTTTATTAAATTTTTTTATTCTTTCTTTCATATTTCGAAAATTAAGTTCGTTCCAAATAAAATTCGGCAATTTTTTGTGATTTATTTTTAAAATTTGTATTTTTAAATAATTTTTAGAAATATTTTGAAAACAAATTTGAATTATAACCTATAAAATTTTTAACATCGTCTTAAAGTAGGTGTATTTCTAAGCAAACCTGCGAAAAATTAGAGTTTTTTATGCAAAATTTCCTAAGATTAACGTGAATTTACATTTTTGCGCGTTTTGAAATTTGGCATTTTTTTTATAAGCGATAATAACGAAAATGTGGCTTAGGCACTTAGTTTAAATTATTTGAAAGAACGAACGATGGACCTTTTTTCCCCTCGGGCATCAGTGAAAAAAGAGGAAAGTAAGTAAGTTGCTATAAAATAAGAATTTTGCCAAGTGAATTATTTTTGGCACAAACTGAAAAAAAAATCGCCAAGATAAATTTTGAAATTTCTCCATAAATTTCTCACCAAAATTACAAAATATAATATTTAAACATAATTTGAGTCGTAGAATCGGAATATGGAAAAAAACTGGTATGTTATTTCAGAAAAAGTTCGATTTTGAGTCAAAATCCTTATGTTGGAACAATGTTACATATAAATATATCAAAACACGCCTTCGAGACATGAAAAACACAATTTGAATTTCGTCAATCGGCCCACTAGAACGGGACATATAGAATTGTCCCTTTGTTTTTAGTCCAAAGGGTCCCTGAAACGAAGACAATAGTCCTTGAAAGATTATTGTTTTTGTTTTGCGATTTTGCGTTGGAAACATTAAATGTCGGTTCATTTTTCAAACTGTTGCCACCGAATATTGCAGCCCTGTATTATATTTAAAGAAATTTAATAATGAAGAATGTGCATAAATGCATCTATGGTTCTCGTATTGTGATAAACCGACGGTACCTAGAGCTACCGAATTTTGAATGACGTAATCCTGCTGCGAATATGGTCATCTGGAAGACGAAATTTAAAATTTGGAATTTGTTTTATAATCGATTTCATATTTTGTAAACCTTTAACGAATTTTTGATTAACAAACTCAAAGATTTCAAAGCGAACAATAGCAACGTTGTACAGAAAAAACATTTTTATCTCCAGCGCGTGAGACTGTGCATAGGAAATCAAAAGATGTGCTCAATTTAAAATTATTTTGCGATATTTTTCTTTAACTGAATTTTACGGTTTAAGTGCGAAGAAAGAAAAAACATTTTTATCTCCAGCGCGTGAAACTGTGCATAGGAAATCAAAAGATGTGCTCAATTTAAAATTATTTTGCGATATTTTTTATTAACTGAATTTTACGGTTTAAGTGCGAAGAATTTTTTTTTTTTTTTTTTTTTTTTTGCGTAGTGTACCAAGCAGGACAGTCTCCGACGTCCTTTTTCTTTGATGAAGCGTGGACGTCCAACATCTTGTCGTCTACTGGAGGGTTTCACCGTCATTTATCCACTTTTCTGAAATACTAACAACGGCATATGATCGTGAACAAGATACCAGTCGTGCGGTTTCGGAAATCGAAATAACGACTCCAGTATTCAGCAGTCGTTTTAACCACTGCGCTATTGGTGAGGCATCTTGTACATATGAAAAATTGCTGCCGAATGTGGAAAGGATTTAAAAAATTTAACTTACATCTAATCGGAAAGATAATCAGATGTAGAAAGAATTCCAAAACTATTAATTTTCATAAAGAAAAATTAAATTTCAATTCAAGAATCTGTCCTACAGTTTTAACTTGCATACTCATAAGTACAAACAGAAATTACTAAAGCCTTAATTTTAATATATAATATAAAAAAACTTTGTCGAATGAGAAAGGATTCCTCAAATTTCAGATATTCCGCACGAGAAATGGTAGTCGAATGGAGAAGAATTTTCAGATTTTTTTATTGTACTAAAAAAAAGATGAAGAAGGGAAAAACATAAGTGGCGTGTTGCACTGTTCAAAAGTCACTTGTCGCTCTGACACTGTGAACAAACGCACTTCAGAAACTGAATTACCGAGGAGCGAACAAACAGTCGTTGGAAAAATGATAACATCCAGAAAAGGAAATGCAAACTGAAGGATCAAAATAGAAAAAAAAGAAAAGTCTTCGAGTACCACAATATAAATCTCTCAGTTCCAAATGGAAACTGAAAATCGGATAAATATTCCGAGCGAAATTCCTTTGCAAGTAAGTTAAGTTACACAACGCAAAACGCTTCCAGCATCAACAGATAACTAGTGAAATCCAACACAAGGGCAAGCAGTATTTGGATAAAGAAGTATCATTTAAAAAGAGAACTGCGAGCTGTAAAATAAGAAGGAGATAAAAAAAAAATCTTGCTTGAAACGCCATATAAATCGAGGGGGGGGGATATAGTTCGGGGCAGAAACTGAAAAAGGGTAAACATTCTGAGTGAATTGCATTTACAAGTAAGTTTACTGAACGTAATACGAAAGCTATCCAATAACGATTCGTAAACGGAAAATTTAATCTGAGAATAAATATAAAATATAAAAACAATACGATTTTTTTAAAAATTTTTAACAAAAATTCGCTTGCTATATAATTAAACCTTATTTTTTTCTCCCTGGTATACCGTATTTCCTCGCATATTACCCCCTTTTTTTAACTAAATGTTAACTATTTTTTAAAACTTTTAACTAAATTTATTGTCCAAAAATCGATAGTGGAAAATTATGTGAGTAATTTAATTTCCGAAGAACGCAGTTACAGTAAGAACAGTAAAAAAAGGAAAAGTAATTGTAGGCAAACAAACCACTGGTAATTGTGACACTATTATTTCTTATAAAGAAACCTACGTTACAATAAGAATACATAGTAACATTAACATTACAATACCTGACGGTGATTGTTCGCGCTGGGCTCAGTTACCTTGCAAAGTATCAAGGGCAACTCATATCAGTGAGTCTTGACCGCAGTTGATAAAAAAGGAACGAAGGATATTAGGCTGAATAAAAGACCTGGATTTCGCAAGATCGATTACGTCAGCAGTAGATGAGGCTACAATGAGTTGGAACGTAAACAATAGAAGTAAAATATAATCGCAGGTTTGGAAAGCTTCTGAAGTGTTAGAACACCTTCCACTTTAGGGTAGCTTAAAGAAGAATTTGCAATAAATGCGTTTTAATCAATAAATTCAAGGGAAAACAAAATGGATGAAATGCTAATACAAAAATGCAAATACAAATTAAATAAACGGAGTAAAAATTTAAAATAATCAATAGAATATAATTTATTAATAAACTAGCCCTTACTCCTTAGAGGGAAAACGATGCATAATAGATGAGGGGGAAATTTATGGCAATATTTCTAAAATTTTCAGAACCTTAGGCGTTAAAAAGCTGGAGGGCAGGGGAACATATGTAATAAAACAGGTATACTAAATTTTTTAACTTAGGTACCTAGTATATGATGTTAAAAATGATTTTTAATTAAAAAAGATCTATAATGTTCCAGGACTTTATGAATAAAGAACTTCCGACGCTGTCAAAAAGCAAAATCAAATGATGGCGGATCGAGGAATCGAGCGCGCACACACACATTATTAATTAACAACAGTCCCATAGCTCACACCAATATGCAATCCTAAAAAATGCGTATTCAAACCCAAAAATTTCATTCATGCTGAGAACTGAGTTTTCAACTATTAATAAAATTTTTCCGTTCGTTTTCATTTTAATTAAATCGGAAAATTTTTTAACTTTCATGATAGAAAGGGTAGATTTAATCTTTTAATATATAGTGACCAGAGCTCCGACTGGAGATCGAAGTTAGGACTGTGACCTCGCTGAGAGCTTCTCTTACCAGTTACGCTAGCTGAAGATGAAAATCAGTACTGTATAATTTCCGCTATTAGGAGAGTTAACCTGAACAAGTTAATCCAACCGCTATTTTACTGGTCCCTGTGGTAACAGCAAAAACTTTTAAAGCACTTCTCCAATAAAATATTTACTCAGTTTTCATGAAAACTAACTTCGAAAACAACATACCTAAGCCTTAACTATACGATATAACTATAGCGGCAGATATAACATGTTAGGAAGAATACTTTATTCTTAGGGGATGGAAAATATTTTTACATGCTTACAGCGGCTACAGCCGAAAACATTCACGGCAAAAACATCGCGGACGAAAACGTCACAGAGAAAACAACGCAAGGCGAAAACATAGCGGAAGAAAAGAAAGCAAAAGGAAAACATCGTGGTACAAAGTATCGTCCTCGAAAATAAAGCGGTTCAAAAACTTCGCAGTTTAAAAGCATCATCATCGAAAATATCGTGGTAAAAAATTAAGCACCTACAAATCATCGCATGACGATAACATCGCATACATGCATTTTTCGGGTTTTAAAAGTTGTGAATGCATGTTCGCATGAAGATTTAGAAGCGCAAGAAATATTAACTGCACTTTAAGAATAAACGGAAGCAAAACAAGATATAATTTTCACCAAAATAATATCCGATTTACAAACGTGAAAGAACGTAATTTCGTACTTAACTAAGCAATTTTTATAGATGTAATCTCAAGCAACTATTTATCTTCCTTTTTTTAAACATTTTTAAGCTGCATTTTTCATGAAATATTATGAGTAAAACTTTTAAAAAAGATTAATTTATTAATGACCTTTGTTAATTTAACTATGCAAATGTAAAATTCTTTTAAAGGCTATAAGTTGTATTAATTTTCTAGTCATTTTCAATGTTTAAATACTTAAATTTCCTTATTACTTTTTCAGAAAAAAATTATTAGTTCATTCAAAAATATGAAATATAAAAGCAAAAATATCGCTCTTTCCTTCTTGCCCTCCCAAATCATTACGCGAAAATGCATTTTAGAGTTTTTAAAATTTGAGAAACGCATGTGTGTGATGTTATCGTCATGGGATGATTTGTAGGTATTTTATTTTTTACATCGACATTTTCGACGATGATGTTTTTAAACTGTGAAGTTTTTGAACCGCTTTATTTTCGACGACGGTATTTTGTACCGCTATGTTTCAGAACTGCGATGTTTTCTCTTTGCTTTCTTTTTCCCCACAGTGTTTTGTTCCACGACGTTTTCGCCTTGCGTTGTTTTTTCCTCGACGATTTCAACGGACGCCCTTAGGTAAATATTCCGATTTAAGAATGATAAATTTGATTTGACTATGCAAGACTGGCATTTTATCACTGCTAGTTAGTTTGTAGCTTCGTTGCAGCTTGAACTACATGGAGTGCTTCAAAAAAGCAAAGTTTGGTTTAGGTAATTTGATTATGACAAAGCACTCGAGGGCTATCTCCCTAAGAAGAGGGATGTCTACATGGAGAGCTGTACAAAGGAACGGTGAGTTTTGATTGTGAAAATTCACTTTAGAATGGGGAAGCTATGCGCAGACTTTAGAAAGCTTTGTGCAATCTGTGGACGTGAATGTGCACCTTATGAAACAACAGTTCGAAGGTTGATAAGGAATTTGAAGATACAGGTTTGAAAACAGATATTAAATCACCACACTCTCGATCCAGCCAGTTGAAAAGGCTATTTTGAGTGACATTGTCATCGCTAGCTCCAAACTATTGAAACGTAAAGAGAAAGACCAACAACAACAGAATAAGAAGGAAGTTGATTGTGTCATTAGCCATCTCGATAAACAGACATATACTATAAAAGTGATTACGAATTTCATCGAGAGAGTGCGGGGCTGCTGAGCAAGTCGTAGAGAACGTATGCCATACATTATTTTTCATGCTTAAATCGCAACATTTATTTGTGGCAACTGTGTTAAAATATTTCCCATTTTCTGAAAATAAAACATTTTATGGGCACATTAAATCCAGCGCTTTTGTAGAGACACCTTATAAATCTACGATAAGTTTATTAGACTTCCAATGAAATAAATCTACATATATTAAATGATCCATGGAAAACTGGAAGAATGCATTAGGAATGAATTTCTGCTCGTATGTTAAGTTAGCAATTATCAGCAGTTTTTAAGCATTTGAATTAAATGCATTGATGAAGCTATATAAAAATACATTAGGTTTGTACAATTGTATGCATTTACGTTTGAAATTTCGCGTACTGATTTTATTTTTTTTTTTACTGAATAAAAATGGTTTTTGAAAGTCGCCCATAAATATTATATACCTATAACGTTTTCATTTTGTGTAAACAAAACATTTTTTTATAACAAAATCTTCACTTCCAGTGGCTTTTTAAGACACGCGGAATTCTGTTAACACCTCCCTCATCATAAAGACAAAGAAATATATATGCGATTTAATATAAGAAATTGAAGGATTGGATTTCTTTTTATCAGCTACAAAGAACTTCATTCTGATTTCACCAGTACCACTAAGTAAACATAAATGTAATAAATGCGTAATCAAATGCATTTGATTTTGCATGTTATGATATATTTTAACATTATTTCGCTTCAAGCTCAGTTATAAAAATTGCTTTCGTTTTTCACTCAGTCACTGATAATTAGGTACTGCGCAGATTATTTTGATGCAGTGCGCGCAAACGACGTGCGTTTCCAATTGACTAACTGTATAATGCAATTATAAATAAACTGCAACATGAAATAATGACTTGAGTATTTCAGTTATGAACAAACAGATGCTTTGAAAAGATGCATATTAAAAAAGCAGGAGTGGAAAAATATTCATGTAAACTAACACCATGTTACATAGCATGTATGTACGTTGTATAAAATGTTACATTAAAAGCCATATCACTCCTTCTTAACGCTTAAAAATGAACTAAGCAGTTAAGAAAACGTTGAAGAATATCCGAAAAGTTTTAATATTTTAAAAACATATTTTTCTGGCGCAGAAAATTTGTTACTGTTGTCATGTAAATAATTTTAAATGCACTCAATAAAAAGGAGAAACGGAAGGTTAATTGTAAATATTATAGTGGCCCACATTAAAAGCTAAATTTTTCTCTTGAAGCATATTTTAAAAAATTGTAGACATTTTATATGCAAGTTTTAATATTAAAAAATGTATATAAATAACATATAATTTATTTTCTAACATTCACGTTAAAAGAAAAAGAAAAATATTTAACTAGTTTTACTATAAATTATGGCATGCAAAGCGTTTAATTATTGTCTTTGGAATATTTCCAACATATTAAAGTTATACATATCTTATGTATGCAAGGTTTACTTTTCTTAGTAAATTATCTCTGAAAATGTTAAGTTATCTTAAAAATGGAACCTGCTTACATTTGATTGAGTTAGCTACATTGATAACACATAAAGCCAATCACCAAGATTTTCAAGCAGCATTTGTAATGAACATTAAATAAACATGGGAAGCGTTACATATAAATCATTTTATATGCGAGGTACATTTAAAAGAATGCTCATTCTGCTAAGTAATCAGCATTCTTTTAAATGCACCTAAATAAAAATATGAAATATTACATACATATGTATATTTAATGAAAAAAACACTGATTTTCATTTATCAGAAAATTATAGCGCAAATACTTTCATAAGCGTTTAATTGCAATTCAGCACAAACACACAAACACATCTAAAAATTTTTACCTGCAAGAAAAGATGATCTCTGCAGCCAATATTAAAATTCAATAATTCTAAAATAATATGCATTCAAAACTCACCGGTTACTGTTGCCACTTTATGCAGGGTTGATCCGGGAGCATCGCTTAGTCCGGAGCTCCTGTTTTTCGTTACAGCCATTTCGAACTGTCCCTCTCCCGTTTTCTCCCTGACGCAGAACCTGGCGCGCTTATTTATCGAATAAGTGCCCTATCGCTCTCGAATCCAGAGCGATGGTGCTGCCATCTAGCGTGGAAAAAATTTGAAAGACAGAATACAAAAAGGAATTTGTGCGCTCAGTACGTGACGTAATATAGGCGCCATTCAACTAACCTTGAACCCTACCTCCACGTAAACTCGTTATAAGTTGAGGGGAAAAATTTGACACATTTAATGTTACTGTTCCTAAAGCTGTCTTATATACATATATACCATTAAAGACATTAAGTATATAAGTAATGTATATACATTATTGAAATTATTTAGCCCAGTTGTTTCAAACTGGTGGCACCCCAAAGCAATTTTATGCCGCTCGCGAAGACATTTAAATTATGGTGTTGTAAGGATTTCAAGATTTTAGTTATTTGAAGTTCGAGTTTACGTTATTTTCATTACCATTAAAAAGTGAATAACGCAACATCAAAATCTACAAATTCAGAGCTAATTAATACACAGTGTGATATAAATCTTATTTAAGGACTTGAAGATGCAGATTTGATTAAATTTTCTTCATTATTGTCAAACGATAAATACTAAATTTGGCGTTAAAAATAATCGCTTTGTTTGGGAATACATTTATATGTGAACAGACTTTTTTGACAAATAAAATTTAGCAAAAAATGATCCCGATTGACAGATGAGTATCTACAGACTATGATGAAGATGATTCTAGTATTTTTTCCCTCAAGCCTACGAACTTATCAGAATCGAAACGCCATTAAGCGTCAAGATGTTATAAGAAATTAAGAAGTTTATTATTCTTTATGTACAAACATAGGTATTTTTATTTATGTACTGAAGGACAATTTATTGAATAACAGAGAGATACATGGCTGTTATTATTTATTATGAAGTTTGTCCTTGGAAAGTTTTCTTTGAAAACTTAAAACGTTATATAATTTTTGTTTACTTTAATTTAAATTTAAACTGATTAATTAATATATTCAAATGATGTAAAATAAATGTCGGATGTCAGTCTAAAAGTTTAATTTTTAGCTGTCAATGTGTTTATTTTAACAAATTAACAAATGTAGCCTACAGAAATATCTTGCCGATACCAACCTTTAGATTTCAAGTAAAATTAAGTATAAATTTGAATTGTTTCCTTCACGTTATTATCATCACTTTTTAAGAATGTTTTAATAAATATACAGGAAGAAAAATTTTAAATCTTTCAGAAATATTTTTTATTTTGTTGATAAAACTTTTCGTTAGAAAAAGAAAAATGTTGGCCAATTTTATTTGTAAAAAATAAGACTTGAAATCATTAGCTCTTTTGAGATCGAGTATTCGGCCCTTCTGCAGTTTTAAGATCACTGACAGCCCGCGGTTGGGAAAAAAATTAAGACTAAGACTACTTAATGTACAATAAAACTATGCTGCTACTATTTATCTATATAACTATTATTTTGCATTAACAGCAGTTAATTTTGGCCTTTGCTGTAACTTCTTCTTTCCATTTCCTCACCAGAAATGCAAATCAGAAAACATTTCAGCTGAGGATTTTGGATATTGTGTGGACAGAGCGTGTTTCTACCACGGTACTAGCATTTTCCAGCTCTGATACTGCCGACATATAAATTGTTAGGCCGCTGAGAAATTCTGAGCAAACTTAGTTTTAATTTAAATTGTGTAGTCTTTGACTACTAGGCTAAGTTTTAATTTGAATTTGAATGTTACTTTAAATTACATCGCTACAAGTAGTGGTTGATCTTGTGAAGCACGAGAAGTGCTTTTTTACTTCTGCCATTACTGATAAGTTTATAATTACTTGGCTTTGCGTTATTTGCTGCCGATATTTGAATTGTTACGCCGTTAGAGATTTCAACCAATAACTTCGATTTAAATTTAATTGTGTAGTCTTTCACTACTTGTCTACGTTTTAATTTAAACTGGACGTTTTATTTAGTGGCGTCGCCACAAATGGGGATTGATTTTGTTAAGCACAAGACGTGCATTTCTGTTCAAATTCTGTTTAATAAGAAGGTTGTTTTAAACGTTTTCCAATATTTGTTATATTTCAGACACAACGATCATTCGCTCTACGTATGTTAAGAGTTTGGATCTAGTTTATGCTCCCAAAGAAAGTCAAAGTTTATAAATGTATTACATTTTTCGATTACTATACCAATTCTTTTACCGATAAAGCATCTTCGATTCTTAAAGGATCTCCTTAATACCAGTAGCATCAAGGTAGGATAGGAAAACTGTTGCTTATAAAAACAACTAATAAATGAAATAAAAATTTGAATTGCATCTAGCGAATATTTTGATCACGATAAAATTTGATTTATTAACAACAATAGCATCTCTTTGTTACTGGTAAAATCTTCATCGCTTTATTCTAAATTGATATCAGGGTCTGAAGTTTTTGACTATGAATATCTGGAACTTTACCAATATGATTCTAATAAAAATTTCTAATACAAATTTTATTTTCTAAATCGTTTAATTTTCATCCAATAATATATCATTTTCTCAGCCATCGAGAACGTTGGCAACGTAATGCCTCTACATATGAACAGAGTAAGTAAGAATAAACTTCTGTTTGTCATGTCTAAAGCATTTGAAGATTTGGTAAGCTATAATTAAAGGGTTTTTGCCCAGACAGGACTGTAGTTAGTGACTCCTAAGGGCCCGGTTCCGAATCCAGGAGAAGGCATAGATGTAAATTTTCTGTCCTTTCAAAGAAGGCAACGGTCGCACACCTATTAGGTGCCTTCAGAATAAAGTGACCACTACTTCTGGTCTTAGTAGTGGCTAAACCTATGACGGCTAGTGCCCCCATTGGAAATAGAATAATTAAAGAATGAATCTCGCTTTGACAATGAAGGAAAAAAGCGTTTGAGGACGATCAGCCGTATATCATTTCCCTTAGTAAAAAAAGTTCTGCGAAGTGGGAGAAACAAAGATCATATTTATACCGAAAAGCAATGAATGGAACAAAACGAATAATAGCGTAGCTCTGTGTGTCAGGAAAAAAAATGATAAAATATGAAAAACTGATATACCACAATTCTAAAAGAGTTAGGATTCGAAACTTATCGTCATTATCTAAAGAAGATAAGTGTTTTTAAATGTGGAAAGCTTCAACAAAATCCATTTTGCCAAATAAAGAAGCTTTATTTTCGACTACAACTATCGAATATTTCGTTAATTCTCTATTTCGGGCATAAGAGTCATGGTCCTTGACGAAAAATTTTAAAGCTCTTTTAATTTGGCCGATATATCTCAAACAACACTGACAAGATATGCTATAAATTCCCAAAACATTTAAGACAGGGATCGAACCTTTGAGAATTGAAAAATGAATTTCATTGACAGATGAGAAAATGACTTTTGTAGTTGAATCCATACAACAGCTAAACTTGAACATCTGTAGAAGCCATGCAGTTTTATAATTTACGGAAGGATGAAATGGAACGACTGAAAGTTATTAACCCTTCACCGTCTCCCTCGAGATAGCCTCATCGATATGAAAAATGCCGTCAAGCATCAACAATGAGGTGCACTCATTGATATTAACTGTGTCCTGGGTTGTTACCTCAGAGAATGGCTCGCTGCTCCGTGCGTATCCAACCCCCAGAATGAGGTGAAATTGAAAAGAGGGGATTTATGGCCTAACTGGGCACATTCTGTCAGAGAGGAGTTGTATCAGGATCATACAAAGCAATGTTCACTTATAAAGACGGAAAATAGGACTGCACTTTCGTTCCTTTCTCAGCTAGCATCACAATGAGAACTTACAGCTTGTTTTAAAGCGTGTCTTTAGTGTCTCGCCTTTATTAATTTTCAGGTAAGCGACTAGGGAACATAAAAGAATTTTTCTGAGTAGAATGGTGCAATTCAACATACTTACGTGTTTCAAGTAGGCGGTTCAAGTTGACTTGAACAGGTTTGAATTATTGCATGGAATATGATCTTGCTGCATGCAGGTAGTTTTGTCAAAACATTCAAATTCTTTCAACTCTGTCTTTCTTCAACCATGTATATGGATACGTTTGAGATACAGATGGGTCACTGTATTACTGCATTCAGGTCCTGTTGCCAAAGCATTCAAACTCTTGCAACTCTATCTCTCTTCAACCAGTGTATGGACACGTTTGAAATACGGCATGGGGCAAGAGGGATCTTGAAAAAGCATTCAAATTCTTGCAGCTCTTTCTTTCTTCAAACACGTATATGGACACGTTTGAGATATAGATGTATTACCGTCTTACTGCATTCGGGTCCTCTTGCTAAAGCATTCAAACTCTTTCAGCTCTTTCTCCAACCGGTGTATGGACACATTTGAAATATGGCATGGGACACCAAGTTGCTGCATGTAGGTAGTCTTGTTAAAGCGTTCAAATTCTTGCAATTCTGTCTTTCTTCAATCATGTATACGGAAACATTTGAGATATAGATGGGTCACCGTCTTACTGCATTCAGGTCCTCTTGCCAAAGCATTCAAACTCTTGCAATTCTATCTTTCTCCAACCAGTGTATGGACACATTTGAAATATGGCATGAGGCACCGTCTTGCTGCACGGAGGTAGTCTTGTCAAAGCATTCAATTTCTTACAAATCTGTTTTATGTATATGGACACCTCTGAGATATAGCATGGCCACTGTCTTACTGCATTCAGGCACTCTGCCGAAGCACTCAAATTCTTATAATTCTGTCTTTCTTCAACCACTGAATGGACACGTTTGAAATATGGCATGATGCCCAATCTTGTTGCATACATCTTGTCAAAGTTAGAAAAGTTGCGATTCTCTAATGTCAAATGGCTTGCACATTTTGTTCACATCGCCGACAGTATTATCATTCTGTTTGTGTCACAATTATGATGAAACTAATTTATTCGTATCGTCTGACTATCGGGTATAGAGAACATTAGGTGACTAATGCTGTGTGATGTTAATTTTGGGGGAAAAGTTTTTTAATTATAGCCGGGGCAAAAGGTTATGGCTGGCATTAAATTTTTGTTGTTTTTAAATAACTATAACTATACGCTAAATACAATAATTTGATTTTACTGTAAAATTGAAAGAAAGTATCGAAAAGAAGGAATATAAGAAATTTTCTTACTCCTTACCGCCTGCCTTCGTGGTGTAATTAGTAGCTCTTCCAGTTAACAATGAGAGATCTGGAGTTCGGATCCAGGCGATGGTATCGATAGTTCTTTCTTTTTCCGAGCTTTGAGAAGTTCTAAATTATCGGTAAGTGGGGCCTGAACTAAAATGTGGCGGAGGATAATTCGTCACCCCCAATACTTGCGACTGGGTACCTTTCTGCCCAGTTACCTTTTAAATAGGAAAGAATGTAAAGAATTTCTGCTTCATTTCCGCTTGCCTTATTTAAAAGCACGTTGAGCTAAAAATCAGGAAGTCGGGAGTTCGAATCCCGGTGAGAGCATTCCTAATTTTTTATTTCCTGTTCGAAACAAATTCCTGATTTTTTATTTCCTGTTCGAAACAAATTCCTGATTTTTTATTTCCTGTTCGAAACAAACTCCGATAAAAACCTGAAGAAAAGGAGAAGGAGATCTGGAACAAGAGAAAAAGTGTCGAAAACCTGTTCGTTCTTAAGTTTGGTTCCCGGTATTTGAGTAGGATGGCTGCATATTATTTTGATATGCATCATTACTTTTTATCACGAGTTAAGAAACTAAAGAATAATTTCCCTTATAATGTTCTCCACAAACTCTTTTCCTACAAGATTTACAGCTTTACAAAGCAGTTTCGGTGATAACTAATTACATAATCATTGCCAGTCAATGTTTGATTAAGGTATTGTTAAGTTTCTTAAAATTATCGTTAGTTTTTAAGATTATCTATGTATAACAAGCGAAAAACTGAAATCTCCTGTATAGTAATAAGATATAGCGAAAGTCGTTTTAAGTATCTTTAAATAAAGAAAACTTTTGAAGTCCTTAGCATCTTTCTATGAGTCTGAAAACTTTTAGTATGGTTTTATGTTCCTAATGGTGTACTTTATGTTGCAAACTATATTCATAATTTTTCTTTCCTTACCAGTTTGAACTTCTCTTAAAGGAACAAAGAACTTATAATTTCTTTCAGAAACTGCTTTATTACTTTATTGTCGAAGATGTACGCAAATACGATAGCAAACAAAGATTGCGATCTGGCATAATTAACAATCGCTTCTTCTTGAGAACAGTAATAATGATAATAATGGTGCAGACGACAAATCCATAAAGCTTTTCAGCACAAGTCGGGCAAACTGCCAAGTTCGTTCCAGGAATTCCCGGTATTTTCGAATTCAGGAAAATAGCACGGTGTCTTATTTTTGCTCATTCAGGAGTAAATAACAGCAAATAGAAGTCCAGCGGAAATAACAGTTCTTTAAGTAAAAGAAACGAAAGATGACATGCAGATTCGAGGAAAAGGTTCATGAACTTATTTTATTCTTTTCCACGTGTTCTTTTGAATTTCTTTCTCGTCTATCTTCTCTGCCAAGCTAGTGTATTGGATTTAGCAACGTTTGCTGAATTATTGCCTATATAGAAATAAACACCTTCAAACATGAGAGTGTAGGATATTTACCTTCATGTAACTAATGAGCCCCGCTAATGGCTTCATGGGTAAAACCCTTGAATACCAATAGTTCTATCCGGATTTGAACCCAGACTCATGGACTGACTGCATGATTGTTTTTTGATGCTTTGCTCATGTGAAAAGGAGCCAGTTTTACTTAGAAAGTCTTCTACGAAGGTGAATAGAGTCATCTTCATTTCTGCTCATCTGTGACTTGAATCTCACCCGTTCTTTTTTTGTCCACTACTACTCCCTAGACTTCAAATCATCCAGTGATGTTGGAACTGCTGTCTGTATCGTCTACTACGGCTTGCAGGTCGTGACATCGTCATCATCTTCACTGTTATGCTTGTCTTCGCACGTGCAATGATCTCCAGAACTATCGAGATCATTAGATATCCCGTTTCCTTGAAGCTTTTTATTATTATTGCTAGAGGCCATGCACCCAAACTTCACGAGGAAATCAATTTTCTGGTTGAATGGGTAGTTTTTGGACTTTTCAAGGCTAATTTTCAGGATTGCTTTGACGTATTCAAATAACTTAATCTAATGTTTGCAACTAAAGCTTGGGGATCAAAGACACAAATTTGCCTCTTTTTAATCAGCATTTGAGAAACGGAACCAAAACATTTATGTTCCATCAGATCGCCATAAAAGCTTACACTTATCATCTTAGAAGGGAAGTGTTTCCCATTACTTTTATGCAGAACGTAGTGGAGTAGGCGCCGCTTAATGTGATCCTGTTTGTCTATGGTAAGTTCGATAACATAAGCCCTGAGAAAATTATCTTCAAAATATCAATGGATTTTAACTGATTTAATATCAACATGACTAGAAACATATAAATAGGCACTTTCACAATATTTTAATTAGGAAAATAGTCATTAGTAGTTGATTGTCTGGAATTCTTACGCAAAAGTCCTTTTTATGAACTGTTCTGAATGCTTTAGTAAATTATTTGACCGATGCCGTGCCACTAATCTTAATACTCATAGGGCGCCTTCCATCTCGATATTTATAGGAAATTCGCAGATCTAATTATCTAGTTCTTAGAAAATTTTATCACAAGATGTGCTCAGATTTGTTTTAGAAAGTCTTAGGCAGATAATGTTTCTTGCCCCTTAAGTAAAGATAATCATATGAAATCCCCAGAAAGTGATCTTCTGACATTCCAAAAGTTTCTAATTATGTTTTCTCATTATGTTTATCTGTTATATTTATTAAATCAAAACAGATGTTCTAAACTGATATTTATTGAAGCTACACTGATGTTCTAAATCACTATTTTTAATAAATACTGGATGCGGGCGTACGATGGGATTGCACAATATGCCATACAGGTAAACTCTAAATCCTTTGCAAAGCTTCTGCTCATTTCTCCAACCTTTCTGTGTAAACATATAGAAGCTCGTAATTTTTTTTGTAGCGATAGTATGGGATGCCATTGTCATCTAACCTATGGTACATCGCTAGTGTACCCCATACTTTTACCTGTATCTCTCTGCAGCTTGATGTTTTTAATCAAGATTCATCGATGCGTTGATTCGCCTCCAGCGATGCGTGATTTACTTGGGCATGGGAGATATTATTTGGGAATATGTATCCAGAAATATGAGGAGGGGCTCAAGATAAAGCGAGAGGAGTTTCTCATGTGTGTTTCGGTTTATTTTAAGCTACCCAATATATTATAATATTACACACTGGGCGGAATGAGCGAGGTACATGGGGTGCATATCTTCTGATAGAGTCACCTTTCTCATCAAAGCTATTCCAGTGTCCTCAACCGAAGAAAAGCAGAAGCAAAATTATTCAAAGCTTATTGATGGACAGTAGACTAATTTTATAAACTATTGACTATAAAAGAAATATTGATTATTCTCTACGTTCAAGACCTATACATTCTGAAACTTTACATAATTAATACATTTTATTACATTTATAAATAATGCATTGAATCTGTGAACTATGAAATGTATATCTATGATCTATATAATATCTGTATGTAAGTAAAGAAGATTATCTTTTTGTTGAACGTCAGTATATAAATTATACCCATCGTTTGGAGCAGAAAACTTGCAGTATGTCACAGGATATTGCACAAAATGATATGCAAGTTTGTAAATTTCTTGCTAAGACACTACAGATACATATCACCCGGATGACATAATTTTTAAAGACTATATGAAGTCTATATTTTGTTCTTTATGAAGACTTTAGGTCGGATGTCATCTCGATGGAGAGCAGAGTACAGGAAAAGTCAGACTTTATTCCTTGGACGCTGTGTGTTGTTGGATCCGCTAAAGTTGCATTTCTTCCTCATCACCATGACTTTGTAGAACAGTAGTTACATGTATCTAGTGCTACGGCAAGTATTCTTCATCTTGCATACCAAAATAAAATTGTTTAGAGTGTTAAAAAGAGTAACAGAAGACAGTTCAAATAAGGTGTTTAGAAAATGAGAAAAATGTTGGTATAGGTGTCTCTTTTCCAGGGCGGATTCCAGTATTTTGATTATGATAAAGTAAACCGAAAAGCAAAATAAGACAATAATTTGTTTTATACATCTCTAGTACTTCTGGTCAGACTGTTCATTCATTTGGCAGCAGGTCTAGAAAACTTAAAAATTTGAAATTTCCATTTAATAAATTTGAAAGCTAATTCAACAAAGACGCTTCAAAGTTTAAACCTATAGAACAGACATAAGATGAAGGATTTTCCTGTCGCTAAAAGGCTTTCCTAATAATTGCTCTCTTTTGAACTGCTAATGATGGAAAGACACTGTGAATAAATGTACTTACAGCAGTATTCTGGGTACGTCACACAGCATCCAATTAGAGAAAGGGAATGGTAAAGCTTTAAAATGATCTAATGAATATACTGCAATTAAGAGCATGAAATTCATGAAAGATTTGATTAAATGGCTGAAAGGTACCCTTTCAGGTATCTGCCAAATCCAATTTACGTAGGAATTTCATTTAAAAGAAGATAAAAGAAGGAACGCTCTTCTTAATAATTCTTTTTCTTTCTAAATCTTTAATGCTATTTTAGGACAAATATTTCTGAACTGCAAATTTGCAGTCATTTTGTTTAAAAAGCATAATTTTTCGTTTCATGAAATTAAATATGCATTACACTGCTAAAAATGTAACCAGAAAAGGCAAGATAAATTTTGAAAAATTAAAGCATTAAATCTGGTTCTTATCGTCTTCAAATTAGTTCCTGTTTGAGTTTGTATACCAATCCCAAGTATTTGCATCACATTTGGAATGCTTCTTAGAAATGTTTTAGTCTAAGTCTGCTGGTTCATACTGCTATCCGGTGTAGTTCGCCTTTAGTTGGGTTCTTAAGAAATTGCTTGCACACATAAGAGTATTAATGCATTCTTTAATCCATTAAGGAATATTCTCAAGTGTTTGCTTTCATCATACAATTGGTTAATAATCCAAAAGCTGACATGTTGTAACACCACAGTTGAATTTTAATTTTTTCAGCTTCAAAAAGTTAATGATCTTTACAGTAGCTACAATATGATGTACGCTAACTTGTAACCACTTGGATGAGAAGACTAAGCCTCGTGCTTCTCCCCATTTGTCCTTTAAGTAGGGGATAATATTAAGAAATATAGCATTGTTCTGTGCATGCTTTTGGGATGATATCAGTTACACATCCATTTGGCCAGTGAAAGATCTGTGTTTCTAACCCCAGTAAAGGAATAAATGATTTTTCCCATTTTCTGGCTTGGAAAAAACATAACAACTCTATGCATTTACTGAAAATAAATACACGAGGTTTAATCGTACTCGAGAAAAGACCAAACTTGCTTTACCTTATTGACGGCAGTTTTAAATCTTTATCTTTTGTAACAGCACAAAGTGACGCTAGCTCATAAAATTATCGCGTGATAATGCACACGTTTTCCCATTCAGTGAATAATTAAAGATATATAGTTTGGAGTTAATAAATAAACTTTCATAAAAATGGCAACACAATCAAGTTTCGGAAAAGCACCTGGGAAAATTTGCGACATTAAAATAACGTAAGAATATAAATTTATAAAATATTAAGGTGAATGTTAAAATGGAATACAATCTACATTTTTTATATAATATTTTAAGTGTTGTTTTTAACAATTTCTTAATCCTTTTTGCCTAATGTATTACGCAGCGTACTTTGCTAGATCACTGAGCCAATTATCACAGAGAGAATTATTATATTGTGTACTTACTACGTCACTGAGTAAATTAATCCACATAAAACGTAGAACTAAATGAGCTTTATAATACAGGGCATCCACAATTTAATCACGAAATTAACAAATTGAATTGAAATTCAATTTTACGAAGTATCAGGAAATAATTGATATCTATATAATTAATCTTTAGTTAAAGGAATTTCGTTTATTCTAATTTGCGGAAGCGCCAACAGTGAAGTTGTTTGTTTATAGACAAAATGGCGTTATGTATCTAAAAAACAATGTGCGTTCACTGGTTATGGGAAGCGAAATTTTCGAAAACAGCTTAGACGCGATTAATAAACCTCCACAGCGGAACAATGAATTAAAAAGATACTTAAGATAGTTTCGAGAGACCGTACAGCAAGGAACTGCAGATAGGCCAAGAGTCAGTGATGGAAATGCTTCCGCCATTCGAGATAAGTTGGTGTGCAGTCCCAGTAAATCTATTAACCGTGCCAGCTTCCAAACAGGAATTCCCAGGTCGACTATTCATAAAGTTGCTCATGAATGGTTTACACTAACTGCGTGCAAATTACAGATTTGACAACAAATCAAATATAACGATTGAGTTGCTCGTAAGGAATTTTCTGTAGACTTTCTAGATCGTATCAATAATGATGATCGGTTTCTTCAAAAAATCGTATTCAATCATGAAGCAACATTTCATGCTTGAGAAGAGGTTATATTAGACATAACTGCAACATTTGGATATGAGAACATTTCGTGAGGGAAACTGGGCGAGGTAGTCCTTAAATTAATCTTTGATGCGCACTAACACATAACAAAGTGATTGGTTCCTTTTTTTCTCAGGGTCGTCAATTAATTCGATTCGAATGATTACTTCGATATGCTGACATTGTTTTCGGACCGCAATTAGATAAAATGCAGCTAAAAGTATTTTTTTCCCAATAAAATAGGGTCACCTGTCATGGGGCTACACATGCGCGCGTTCCTTGAGAAATGGACAATTTCATGGCCCATGTCACACCACTCGACTTCTTTTTTTTTGGAGATATCTGAAGGACCAAGTTGCAGAGATTCGTAGCATCGAAGAATTCAAAAATTGAATAAAAACAGCTACTGTGACTCCGCCAAATGCTTAAGAAACTCTGCAGGCAGACAGACAGACTTTATATGTTGTATTGCGACTTATCTTCTTTGTCTGAAAATAACATCCGAACAATCCCACGAAGTTCATCTTGGCAAGGAGAGCAAGACTGCGCCTGTCATTGGCAAGAGCCTTGAGCACCAAACAGGTGACAGAACGACTTCGCTCAGTTCCGCCCTCAATTTTGAAGGAGAGCGCCCCGGGGGCCTCCCACCCCTCTTCCCCTACAAACAACCTCTCAAGAGGTCTTCCGGCTCTTGGAATATTTAGAGTGTCCCATGCCGCACAGACACTATACATTTACAAACAGCCATGCCTTCTGCGGGATTCGAACCTGGGCCCTTCGGTATCGCAGTAAGCTCCCCTAAGCACTATACCGCCTGGAACGAACACAGACTTTATATTCTCTGAGTAACTAAAATTATATGAAGTGTATTAATGCAAAATTCTTTGAAGTGCTACATAAAATTCAGTCAGCTTTTTTCCCCGTCTCTTATCTGTATATTTAAAACATATCTTTATTAGGTAAATAAATTATGGACACTCTATATATGAATTTCCACGCATTATAAATGTATGCATGTTTGTGGAAATTTTATATAAAAATTATTCGATTTATCAACTCAAACGTTTGTGCACAAGTGGAAAATGGCGGCTTGGATTAGAATATAGGCCAATAATGACAGGGTGAATTTCAGCTCTGATCTTAATATTTGCTAAATACTGTACATTCCGTACTGCTACTATTAAGTTGTAATAAAAGTAAATGCCGAACGTGATGAGTTTTCCTATTACAGCATTTCTCAGCGTCGCTATAAAGAACAAGTATTATACCAGGATAAAATCAACTGGTGCAATATTCTCATCAATGTAAGCAAAGTTTAAATTATCTATGGATGATCAAGATATTCAAGGGACTGTTTCGTTTATTTGCAGTAATTGAAGATGCAAAAGTATTTTACTATGTATTATTATCAACAGAAATGCATGTAAGTAATATGCACTGCAGTGCCACTGAATTAGAGATAGACATGGCTATGCAAAATCTTGTAAAGCTGCGCCGCATCTTACGCGAGGGCGTTGGGTTAACTGCTATGTATAGATAGTACTATGATTGTTGTTATTTAGTCATTCAATTGCCAATATGGGTAAAATTTCTGCTTCAGACACCTTCGATCGTGGACAGATAGTAGGCGCTTGACTCATGGGTCAGCAATTTCCGAAATCGTCAGAGGGCTAGGATTTTCAAGGTTGACAGCTTCAGTAGTATACCCAGAATACACGGATGGTGGGGAAAAAACTAGCGATCGGGAAATTGCAAAGGGCCTTATCCTTGACCGAGCGTGCTGTGAGACAGCTCACTCGTATTGTACATAGCCAGCGAAGCCAAACATTAGCTTGAATTACAGAAGGCCAGTCGTGTAGTCAGTAAATGGATCATGCAATGCTTGCTTCACCATCTGGGCTTCGGGAGCCGTAGACTCACGAGAGTACTATTGCTCAATGCATGACATCGATCTGCGTCTTGTGTGGGCAAGTAAACACAGAGAATGGACTCTAGAGGACTCGAAACGAGTAGCATGGGGAGATGAGTATCGATTCCCACTGCTTAATACAGAGGCTGAGCATATGGCGTCAGGCCCATGAAGCCATGGATCCTGCATGCCAGTTTGGAACTGCACAAGACCGTGGCGAGTCAGTCTTAATCTGGGGTGTTTTCTATTGGCAGTGCTTGAGATCTTCGGTACTTGTACCAACCTCGCTCAATATCATTCGGTACGTAGAGTTGCTGGACCATCATTTCCATCGATTTATGCTGTCCTGTCATTCACACGGAAATGGAGTATTCCAGCAAGATAACTACACATCTCACAGATCCCGGTTAACTATTTCCTGGTTGGATGACCATCCGTCTAAATTCTCTGTATGAATTGGCTATCTAAACGCCCTGGTTAAAATCGTACTGAGCACCTTTCGGATGTTTTGGAGAACGGTATGAAACCACATCACACAACTCTAGCGATCCTTCCTGAATTATGGATAGCTGTTTGGCAATGCTTCCGAAAACTTATTGAATCTATGCCTCATCTTGTGACAGCTATTATCAAGGCCAGAGGAGGCCCAGCTCGTTATTGACTTGCGGTCCCTAATTCAGTGGCACTTCAGTGTATATCCGCATAAAGAATAAAAGCTAATTAATGAAGATTTTATTCTTTGGAACTATTTTGTTTTGCTTAATTAGATTACGGTAGATTAATTGATTATTGCCAAAAACCTTGATGGTGCGCTACATAAAGACGAGATGCCGTTGTGGATGATTTTGTATACTTCTGCATTGTTCTTCTCGATAGTTTCTAAGTAACTATAATCAGTGATTACTGTTCTGATTATTTTTAATATTTGATTAATTTAATTCTATCACTTCGAATTTTATTAGAGGATTTTTCCGTTTAATTTTAGTTTACGCCTTTCCTAAAGCCTAATTTTGTTACGGACTCGCTCATTCCAAAGATTATGCGGATCTGAGTGGCAAGCTGTTTTTATAAAAGTAGAGGTACAAATTAACGAATTTATAGTCAAGACTAGCATTGGACTTAACTTGCCTAATACTGCTTTTTCGAAATGGAAGGATGAAGTGCTTTAAAAAATTAAAACTGAAATTAAACTTTTAAAATTTAATAGTATTTTGAATTGGCCTAAACTTTTGTCTAGTATTAAAATTTAACAATGCAATTTACAATCATTAAAATAGGTAAAGCAAATAGCAATTTTAGCATTATTTAAAATATTTACTACAAACAAGTTCTTCAAACCGAAATTTACAAAGCCAATACTTACCAACTAACAAACACCACTGAGACTACAATACTAAAAAAAAGTAATGCGTTTCATAAAAAATCAACATTTTAGTAATGCCCAAATATAACAGATTTGCTAACCTTTATGCCTTTCCTAAGTTTCATTTCATTCCAATTCAATTCAGATTCATAGCAAAGTGTACTAATAATTACAAGAAAAATATAGACTACATATTTGCCCAACAACTTAAAAAGGTCTGTAACTTAATAGTCACTACTTGTAGCACAGAACATCATTTTTGTTGGATTATCAATTATAACTTTCCTTCACTGCACTTTGTTTTAGAATTACATTAAATTTGACAATAAAATATTAAAAAAAACAGGTACACCAATGACAGCTCATCCATCTACGAGTATTTCTAAACTCTTTTTGTTTATTCAAGAATTTAAGTTTCAAAAGCAGTTAAAGAAGAAGATTTAATTTATGATGCACGTATTTTCAGGTACATTGATGATTTCATGACTTTTAAAAACTTTCGCAAAATAGAAAATTCCCAAATTTATTCCGAAAGCCTCATTCTTAATAACACTAATTCTTCACAAAACGTCATCGAGTTTCTAGATCTTCAAATAGTTAATTACACACATACAAAACTCTATGACAAAACCAGGAACGTTAAATTTGCAACTAATAAATTAATTAATTGGACTTTAAACATTTCCAGAAAAGTAATTAGTAACACAGTCATTAGTCAAATACATCAAATCAAAAACATTTCGTAACGATAGACTAGATAAGAGGTGGCGAACCTTTAATGAATCAACGTGCTATTTTTTCTAAAGAAATGTTTAATGAGGCCATAGATCTGCCGTCAAATAATTTTGACTTAGTGATTATCCAGAAAATAATAAAACTAAATACTCACAACTGAAAACTATTTATTTACTAACAAAAAATACAGGTATATGTGTAATTCAAATTAAAGTAACAGTAGTGTGATTTCTGTTGTTTCTGATTAGATGATATATATAACTCATATTAGGGTTGTAAGATGTTATTTTTAGCAGAATGCATACTTAACTGGAATCATCTGCCAAACGGTTTCTAAGCGAGTTTTTAATGTTAATCATCTCTGAAAATAATGATTTGCGGGCATACGTAGATGAAAATATAGTTAAAATAACATGAGTCAGCTTCTTCAAACAGTTAAATGTGTCTGGAATCGAATTCCATTTTCCCAAAATTTCGTTACTGGCATTTTTACTTATATTGCGTGTTACTCTTTCTGTTTCAATCAATTACAACTTTTTCCTTGCTTCAATAAATTTTTGAATCCATATTGTACTAGAATGGATATCAATCAGCTGCATTTAAAATTCTTCAATTCCCAGCCAATCGAATTGGGACAAGTTCAATTTATCAAATGAAACCACATCAGGGTACATAATAAACTTGGGCGTTTCCGATAATTCTTAAACTGAGAAAATCTCGCTGAAAATTACTTGATTGAAGAATCAATGACGGAAATAAATTCCTCAATAACGTTTTCTTAGTCTGGTTTGTCATGTACATCTTAATCTTTTATATTGCGTTTCAAGTTTGGGAAATATTTGTAGTTTTTTGTAATAATATTGTTCCTGAAGACATGCAGTTTAGCGTCAAAAGTGCGAATGAGATCCATTTTGACGATCATTGTTTTATTTGTGCCTTGAAGTTTTATGTTCAATTCATTGAAATGTTGGCATATGTCTGTAAAAAACATCAATTTTGAAAGCCTCATAGCATCCAACAACTGTGGATGTTGATAAATGTTCTCCTCAGATTGCAGAAACATTCCGATTTCTTCCATACAGTCAACAAATCTTTGAAATACACTCCCGCGGCTCAACCAGCGAATCTTTATTATATGCGGCTTAAGTGTCTGTTTGTCGCCGACATTTATTGGTTGCTTGCGTAACTGTACTAGCCAATGGGGTGAAGTTGCCACGGCGTTCAAATAGTAAAATAAATTTTATCACAATAGTTATCATTGTTTTAATTAAATTATCATGGTATTTAAATATTTTTAATTCATACAATTGTTGCTTATTATGCATTTAAATATATTTACATATGAATTATTTAGACACTTGCAAACGTTGAGAAATGAAAGAAGTCGAAACCAACTAACGAGTTGTGCGTAGTACTCTCATCAGGTAGGTTTACTCCAACTCCTGCGCTAAATATCCTTTCGCGTAAAGAATTTAAAATTTTGCCCATTTTTATTCTGACATTGTATTTTAAGCTGAATTTTCAGCTGAACGCAAATTGAGCGTGTCAGTGGGAAGGTGAACATTTGTTTGCATTAGCAATCATCTGTTTTTGAAACAATTTAAGGCTGAACGCAAATTGAGCGTGTCAGGGGGAAGGTGAACATTTATTTGCATTGGCAATCATCTGTTTTACATAAAAACTGCGTCTTACCGTAATTTCTTTTAAGAATGCCTCCTAGAAAATACAGCACTAAAGGGGAGAGAAAAGGAGCTAAAGCTGCACAAAAACAGCTTTCTCGACAAAAAGAAACCACTGAGCAAAGAAAGAAACGTACCGCCAGTGGTTTCTTTATTGCACTCTACTTTAAGCAATTAAGCAAGTGGAAGGCGGGGGAAACACCGTGGAGCAGTAAGCAAAGAGGCGTCCTCGCCGCCTGCCCTGGGTAATTCAGTTTGAACTAGCAGATACCCTTGCACAAGTCATTTTAATTACAAATTATATTATCTAGAATAGCGGTCATTTCGTATGACAGCCAGGTTTTCTAGTATTATACATCAGTAAGCCATTCATTATACACCGAGTTGACTTCATCCCAACAAAGCATCAAACTTTCGCTTATGTAAAGTCTGTGACAATATGAGATTGACTATTTTTATGATTAATGCCATTACATTATCAAGAGATGTTAAACCACTCTTAGCACTTAAAACTTGTTGGTGAATTATGCAGTGGAATTCAAGAATCGAATGTCCTACGTCTGTTTGAAAAGAACTAATGAAGCCATATTTTTGCCCACCATACTTGAAACACCGTGAGTTGTTACTGAAACAATATTTTCAAATCAATTTCTTTCTCAGCAAGCGAATTTCTAACAGCTGTACAAATGTCTGAGCCCTTTGAAGTTGTTAGCAACGATATCATCGTAATTAAGTCTTCCTTAATGACGTTTCTTAGGAAATATCGAGAAAAAATCGCGCTAAACCTGCAAATTTAGTGACGTCAGTACTTTCGTCAAGACATAGTGATAGGAAAGGAGCGAAGTTAATGTCCTCGTTTTGTTGATATGTTGCATTTCCAGCCAATTTTAAGATTCTTTTATTTTTTTTTTTAAGATTTATTCTTTTATTTACTTTTTTAAAAATTATTTTATTCTTTTATCGCGTTTTTAGATAAAGCAGTATCTTGGATGCGTTGAATTCTTTCATACTTATTATCAAAATCATCAAAAAGTGAGCTAACCAGGCTTCCTTTGAAAACTCTCCCTGTTGAAAATGTTTACCATGCCGAGCAATGGCATTTGCAGCCGAGTAATTTGCCGCGTTCGTATGACAGTTTTTTTCCAACATATTTAATCATAGACGTAGACTGTTTATTTCAGTCTTTTATTGCACTCGCAATTCTAGATAAAGCAGTATCTTGGATGCGCTGAATTATTTCATCCTTATTATTCTTCCTTTTGCTCTGGTTCGCTTTTTTGATAAACGGATTTGGAATTTGTTTAAAAGTGCCGTTTTACACACGATGTTCTACATACCACGTTTCCAGAATATAACACACATCGCTTTGCCGCCTTTACTAATCATGCCGTATTTATCGGTCCAACGAGCTTGAAATTCTGTTACAATAAACTATCTTGCACTTTTTTTGGCTGAACTGGCTATGTTAAATAACAGTTACAAATCGTAAATGTAACACAAATAAACTAGATAAACTTTTAAAGTTACGAGACGAAACGTAGTATGCGTAAGCAAAGTATGCGTCATTAAAAATTGTAGTCCACGACCTAGGCAAGACAATAACAAATGAGCACGCTTTCCTCCCGCCGTCCCCACGCGCCGCGTCCGATTACTCCGTAGTAAAGGCTCACTCGCGTTTGATCGTAATACTTCATAGGGAACTTTATTTTTAATTAAAATGCACCGTTTTGATCGGTGACGTGCCCAAAATAGTGTGTCATGTGCCATCGATGGCACGCGTGCCGTTGGTTCGCTGTCTCTGCAACATATTGTTACGAATTTCACATTTATTTGGCTATTTATTTAGAATTGTAATTAAAATTCCTTTTTATTTCCCCTTGCATCGCAGACGATTTTTGAAGAGAAAGCTACATTGAAAAAATAATAAAAATAAAAGAGCGCGTGCATTTAATGCTTAATAAATAAATATCTCGTAATTACTGTTGCCATCCAGAAAAATCTAGAAACATCGAGATTGTTCTACTGATAATTAAAAAGCTTATAAAAGCCGAATTTAAACAACTCATCTCAGTAGTTGTTGCAACTGTTGTTGTTTGTAGTTGTAGCTGTAAAAAGCGAACTGCTGTTTGCTTACTTAATGCTGTTATTGATTGTAGCGATTTCGCTGTGAGATAGAATTATTTTATCTGTTTTGAACTGTGTATGACAGTTTATTCCTAAATCTTCAAAAGGCGGAATATGTTGGATGTCTGTTAGTTAAACATTTGTAAATTTTGTAATTAATTTTTGTATACAATGTAAATTTATATTTTTTTTCCGGTATTCTATTCTGCTACTAACTTGCGGGCCGATTTACATTTTCTCAGCCTGGTAAATAGACCTTTACCAGGGAAGATACCTCATTCTTCTTTATGCTTTTTAGACCATTTGCCAGAAATAAGTTAATTTATTTCTTCTGTCTGATAACAATTTTTTTTTAATCTGAAAGTTTTCAGATTTTACATTATTCCCAAAGGGGCTGCTTTTAACGTTTTATGTGTTACCTTTATTAATTAAATATCATGTTCTTCGCACTTAAAACATGAAATTCAATTCAACAGCAGTTTCGCAAAATAATTTTAAAATACGCATATCTTTAGAATTTCCGATACACATTCTCGAGCGATGGAGGTAAAAGTGTTGTTTTTTCGTACAGTGTTGCCATTCCTCACTTTGAAATCGTTGAGTCTGTTAATAAAAAATTCTTTAATGTTTGACAAAATAAGAAATAGATAGTAAAATAAATTCCAAATTTCAAATTAGGGCTTCCAGATGCCCATATTCGGTTATTCAAAATTCGATGGCTCTAAGTACAGTTGTTTCATCATGATGCGAGAAACATACGTAAATTTATATAGATGTTTCATTATTTAATTTTTTAAAATATAATACCGGGGTTTAATATTTGGTGGCAACAGTTTGAAAAGCGAATCAACGCAAAATGCCAGAAAGAAATTAATAACCCTTCTCGGCTAACGTCCTTTGGGTTTATAAGAAACAAGTCTCAGACGACAACTTTAACTAACAATCAAATTGTCTTGCCAGCTTAAGACTATCGTCTTTCAAATAGAGTTCAACACACCACCAACATCTACTTTTCTCAGATTTAATACGACAACCCATTCTATTCCATTACTGAGTACATTTACTGCTCCGCCATTTCGTTTCAAATTTTGCAAACTGGTTAATTGTTAATAATATATTAATTTTAATTTCCTGTCTGGTATTGCACCTTAATTTGTATATAAGTCCTTACTTTTAATTTAAAACAAAAGAATCTATTAATTTTGATTTTACTTTTAAGTTTACGTTTGAATCTAATATAATGCATGAATTTGTACATTTTTCTATTAATATTTTCTTCTCTATATATTAATTTCTACATATTTCAATGTTTTTTTATTCTTTTTACAATATTATGTTTTTTTAATGGGCAATGTTTTTCTAAAGTGAGGATCTCGTTTAATTTAGTTCTTAACACGTGCCTTAAATTAAGAAGAACGTATTAACCATTTTTATTTTAGATTTTTGTTTATGGCAAATGGTATGGCCTAAGCAGGCTAATTTCTTTCTAATAACAGAACTTTGTTCATAACTTATATTCTAACTCTAACAAAATAATTACTTTTATCTTTACTTGGAAAATAAAGGAAAAACTCTCATTTAATTTGGTTATTTTTATTGGATACTGGATTGGGTTGTCCTCCTTGACAAGTCAATTAATTTACTATCAATGACAATGATTACCTTTTCAGTACTTTAATTTTTTTTTCTATATAGCCTTTAAATAGTTTTTACTACAACAGAAATCCAAGTAACTTTAAATACTGACTAAAATTTATTGCAATACTTTATCGCTTTAAAATACTGACTGAAACTTATTCCAATAATTCATCGATTTAATTAAATTTCTGTTCCTTAGAGATGATATACGAAAGACCTTTTTTTGTATAGATATATATATTATTAGAATATAATTTTCTTTAAAAAGTTAAAACTTGAACGATTATTAAACTTGAACTATTATTAGAATATATATATGTGGGGATAAAACGATGAACAAATTAGCTAACGAAAGACATTTTAATTAGACAAACGATTATTACATATATTAAACATTTATGCGATTTAAAAAGTGATTCGTCAAAGTTTTAAACAGAAGCAGCGTCTCTGCTAACACGTCCATTCGTCTATCATCTCCAAAAGAGGAAGGTAATTCCCCTCATTTTCGCTTGGTGTCTACGCAGCTCGTTGTAGTAGAGAAAATGACGTCACGGCATCTGGATTTCATCACGACTCCAAATGATCGGCACTACATTCTCGGCCATCCTAGGGTGAACTGGCCCTCCAGGACACTGCAAAATACAACAAAACAAAACAAAAGCAACAAACAAGGATATACAATAACAGAAATAAGTGTTTACGAAAATTTTAAAGCGCTGTGCATTTCTTGAGGAATTCGGCACATGTGGTAGTGTACATGGGTCCCTCATGGCACCCTTCCTTTATTACGTCATAGGTGTTGTCACCCTTAACTTTCGTGATCTTATAAGGTCCGAAATACTTTGCTCTTAATTTTAAGTGTGGTCCGAATTGAGTCCTTTTGATTGCCACTAAATCACCAACTTTGTACGGCTGTGCTTGTCTTCTTTTGGCATTATATGTCTTTTTATTTTCCTGTTGGACATGGAAAATTTGTCTCTTGGCTTGCTTTCGTAATTTTTCTGTTTGGGACTGGAATTGAGATTGAAACTCACTTTCTATCAGTTCTTTGAGCTGATCGGTGTCCTCACTGTTCATTTTGGTACCGAAGAGTAATTCGAACGGAGTGGTGTTAATGCTTCTTTGATATGTTGAGTTAAGCGTTCTCTGACTTCATGTGTATGTTTATACCCTTCAGTTGGTTTATTTAAGGATAGTTTTGCTAAGACTGATATAATGACTTGGTTGATCCGTTCGACTTGTCCATTTGCTCTCGGGAGGCCTGTAGTGATTAGATGATGTTTAATATCTTCTTTAGCACAGTAGTCAGAAAACTCACTGGAAGTGAAAGCTGTTCCTCTATCAGAAATGATCTGACAAGGGCTTCCAAAAATGGCCTTCTGATTCTCTAACTTCGCTATCACCTCGGCTGAGGTCGTAGATTTTGTTGGATAAATCCAAGTAAATTTGGTAAACGCGTCGACCACTACTAATATGTGCTTGTAGTTTTTATGGGTACTTTCCAGAGGACCCAAGTGATCTATGTGATAGGTATGCAAAGGAATGTCCTCCTTGAATCGCGGATGTAAAAATCCTTCTTTTTTTCCTGTTTTGCGATTTATTAAGATACAATGAACGCAACTGGCGATAACGTTTTCTATCTTCTGCCGAAGTTTGGGAATGAAATAATATTCATCCAGGTGTTTCTCTGTATGCTTGATACCGGTGTGCCCTTTCTCGTGAGCATCTTTTATAATTTCAGTCTGCATACTTTCCGGTACAACTATTAATTCTTTGCCGTCAATAAACTTGTATAGTATGCCATTTCTATTACAGTAATTTTCATAACTTGAGGTTTTCAATAATTCTTTAATGGCTTTTACTTCAGTGTCATTTTCTTGGGCAAGTTTTAATTTAGGTAGGATATTCTCAACAGAAACACATAAAACGTTTAGAGGAGCTCTACTTAGAGCATCTACATGTGGCATTCTAACACCTTTACGATGTTCTATAACATAATCGAATTCCTGTAACAACAAAGCCCAACGAGCAACACGCGTCGCTAAATCTCTTTTCTCCATCGTCCTTTGAAATGCTGAACAGTCCGTCACTATCTTAAATGAAATTCCCAAAAGGTAAACACGGAACTTTTTCAGTGCTTCTACGATCGCGAGGACCTCCAACTCGTAACTTGAATATTTTTTCTCTGCATCAGATGTTTTCCTGCTCATAAAATAAGTGGGGTGAAAACTGCTGTCATTTGGGGGTTTCTGCATTAGAATCGCCCCGTATCCTTCTATGCTGGCATCTGTGTGTAGTTCAGTTTCATAATGAGGGTTATAAATTGCAAGTACAGGCTTCTCAGCTAGCGCTGATTTCAAACGATTAAATGCAATCCTTTGTTCTTCACCGAATTCGAACTTATTACCCTTTTTTAGCAGGTCGCTAAGTGGCTTGGCAATTATAGAGTACTTAGGAATAAATTTTCTGAAATACCCTGTCAATCCAAGAAAACTCTGAATCTGTTTTAAATTAGATGGTTCAGGGAAATTTATAACGGCTTGCGTTTTCAAGGTGGATGGGAAAATTTTACCCTCTTCTATGACATGGCCTAAAAAGTCAATTCGTTTGTTTAAGAACTGGGATTTTTTAAAATTTATTTCCAATCCGTATTCCCTTGCTATATTTAAAACTTGACTCAGCCTCTCGATTCCTTCTTCGTATGAAGCGGACAAAATGATGATATCGTTCATGTACGGCAAAAGGATTGCATCGTTAACTAACGGTCGAAAAATGGTATTTATGAATCTCTGGAATACAGCTGGTGAGTTACAGAGTCCAAAAGGCACTTTCAAAAACTGGTACTGCCCTTCATGCGTAACAAATGATGTGTACTTCCGACTTTCCTTCTCGACGCCCACGTGAAAAAAGCCATTTTTGAGATCAATAGTGCTGAAAACACGTGCTTCTTGAAGGCGGTCTAGGATATCCTCAATCAGGGGAAGAGGAAATCTATCCTTTACGACAACTTTGTTTAAACGACGATAATCAACGCAAACCCTTGGTGTCCCGTCTTTTTTTTAACGATGACCAATGGGCTGGAATATTCCGAAGAACTTTGTTCTATAATTCCTGAGTTTAGCCATTCAGATATTTGGGCTTCAACAATTTTCTTTTCCGAAAACGGTAATCTACGCGGTTGATGCGATACTGGTTCGTCAGTTTTAACACAAATTTTTAATTGTATGTCCGTAGATTTGGTCTTACGTGGCATATAGTTCGAAACTAACTGTTGAACAGTCTTTTTAAAGCAGTTTGGAACACTAGGTGCAATGTTTATTTCGTTTTCGTTACTGGCTAGGTCAACAGGTAAAACAGACACAATATTTACTTCCTCCACATCCTGTGACTTATTTTTTATGGTAACCCCATTTTCGTTTATTAGTATTTCACCTTTCAATATTACGTTTAAGCCTAAAATGGCCTCATGTGTCATCACATTGTTGTCTACAACATAAATATCTGCAGTACACTGGAAATCATTAATTTTAATATTACCTTTAAAGAAGCCTACAGGTTTTACTTGACATTTACCGAACCCACTTTGATGTCTTCAATAGTAACATTTATATTACAATTATGAAATACATTCGACTTGTTTTCAATTGTACTAAGAGTATTATCATTAGCACATTGGGAAGGAAGTTGTCTCACTGTGGCACCAGAATTGTTTCTTAGTTTCGTTTCATCTTGAACATTATCATTTATTTCATTTTTATCCCCACCGTCCTCACCCTCCAGGTCACTTTCATTTTCACTTTCTTCTAAAATTACGTTATTTTTAAGCAATTCTAAATTATTCAGATAAGAAACAATTCGGGTTGCTAAGTCATCTTGTGTGCCAGAGCTATCAATGCATAAAACATTGGCAATGGAAATTAATTCATAAGCCTGAAAATCTTGTTTGACGTTTTCTAGTTTTTTATTAAATTCTTTACTATTCTCTGCTAAAGAGAAACCACTAAATTGTCTTAATCTTTTTCGATTATTTCTGTCGCCTACATCGTTAAATATTATTTTGTGTAATAATTTTATATTACATGTTTTTTCTTTTTCAGGACATCTTCCATTCCCGGCACATCAATTAGAAACATAATTAATAAAATTGAGAAAATCACTCACTTCATATAATGGTAATCCACGATGTTCCAGAAGCAGAGACAAAACAAAGTGCTTCCATACCATCCAACAGATGACAAATGGTGTGAGTACAAACAAATTATGTCCGATGTATTTTTGGCCAAAATTCAAGTCTTGACACTTGACATCGAGTATTATTAAAAATTATTCCACAGTTTTTAATAGAGCTGCACACTATTTAATCACTACTACGCAATTTCGGTTCAGGTAAATCAGCATACATTCCTATGAGTTTGACGAGGTTTCTGTTCGGAACATTGCTCATTATACATCGTAAAATAGTCCAGCACAGCAACAGTAAATCTTCAAAACCGGTAGTAATTCAGGAAATCAGCTAAAATTACAGTTCCTTCGAGTGCTAAATCCCACTTCTGAAAAAATTTTGTGGGGATAAAACGATGAACAAATTAGCTAACGAAAGACATTTTAATTAGACAAACGATTATTACATATATTAAACATTTATGCGATTTAAAAAGTGATTCGTCAAAGTTTTAAACAGAAGCAGCGTCTCTCCTAACACGTCCATTCTTCTATCATCTCCAAAAGGGGAAGGTAATTCCCCTCATTTTCGCTTGGCGTCTACGCAGCTCGTTGTAGTAGAGAAAATGACGTCACGGCATCTGGATTTCATCACGACTCCAAATGATCGGCACTACATATATATATATATATATATTATTAGAATATACATATATGAATAGTAGAAACGAAACTTATTTTCAAAACTAAAATAAAATAATACATAAATTTATACAAACGTAAGTAAAAAATATACACACATTTATTATAATGCAAAATAAAAAGCAGTTACAGAAATATAAAAAATCATGAAAATTACACGTAAACAAATATACGAAAGATTAAATAAATATTTTTAACATAATGTTTACCGTATGTATGCTAAAATCCCTGACTCCATAAAATTCATACATTCTGTTCATCAAACATATATACGAACAAAGAAATGAGGAGAAATGTTTCGTCAAATGTACTGCTGTTACAACAAAATTAAAGGACTGCAAATAAATTCATATCGTAATTGGATGAAAGCAAAGTTTCTGCTTTGTTAAACGCAAAATGCATCTGAAAGGGGAAAAAATAGGTCGGTATTTAGGGAGATAAATCTTTATTTAATGCAATTAGGATGTAAATGCTACGATAGAGAATTCAGACGGAAGCAAATGATCATCGTAATTCACTAAACAATTCTTTGCTTTTTGGTATATATTTTACACCGAGAAACTTCTAGAGTATTGTAGAAACTATGTATTGATTAATAAATATACTTAATAATGTATGTAATAAATTTCCTGTCTGGTTGCTAAGAGTTCCAGACATCCTTTTTTTGATGATTTCGCACCTTTTCATATAGCTACAAAGAAAGTTATAAGCGGAAGAGGAAGTTTATTGCAAAGATAAAAGAGATATATTGTTTAATTATATATTTGCTTACTTGGAAGGGAAAAGAAAACTACACTATGAGCCTCGGACTCAGATTGCATCTTAACATTTAAAACAGGTTCAGGCTTAAACGGTTACGACATATCTATGACACGTTAATTTCCAGAAAATAAAAATACAGAACATATAATTATGCATTTAAACGAGCTATTCAGTTAGTAATGCGAAATTGTAAAGAGAAGCATTGGCATGATAGACTAAAGATAAGTAATTATCTTTATCTTTATTTAATAATGAAAAATATTTAATTATTCAGATCGCAGTAGGGTAATATTTTCACTGCATCGCTTGCGCACAAGGCCTGCAACAAATTTTTCTCAGAATAGAAATGACAAAAAATTTCTTTTCTCCAAAAATCAAATTAAAATAATAACACATGAATTCAGGGTTAAAAAATCAGAGATGTAACATGAAGTTTCTGAATTTTATGTAGTAGAAATAATTTTAAACTTCATTATGCCCTGATTTGAAATGGCAAAGCTCAGTGCATTTTGAAAGACGAAAATTCAATGAAATTTTACGAAGTAAATTTCTTGTTAACTAAGCTTTTAGAAAGGATTCTTAGTCTTCGCAAAGCAATTAAAGATTGTCAATGGTAGGAGATCTTTGATAAATGCTCAATTTAACTCTTCTTGTAGACGAGCCGTTTGAAATTGCATTTAACTGCGGGATTCAATTTTTATATCTGCATAATACAGAAATGCACGCTAAGTAAGTAAGATCATTTTTAAAGTTAATCTCTTTTGCATATATAGATTAGTTTTCTTTATTTCTTAAAATTACAACTTTAAAACTTATTTTAGATTATAATGAATCGTTTGTATGCAAGATTTTGCACGGGAAGTAAAATCACGCATCTAACGTTATAGATATCGGTACAGTTGCTGTAAGAAATAACGATATCTTCGCTGAGGACTTCCTATAAAAGTAATGATGGTACTTATATAGTAGCCCGCCGACAGTGAAATTATCGCCAAGCAGCGCAATTTAGCGCCAATTATAGATTAGCGTGACGTATCAGCATTCATATCTGGGCTTTCGTTTGATGTAATCTCAATTGATTCTCGATTAGTCATCTTTTTCTTTTATGAACAAGAATATAAATTAACTGCTGTTTTTCTATTTTCCCTTTTCATTGTGAAAAACATTAGAAAAACTTGGGAGCTGCATTCAATAGAACAGCAAGTAGTGGACTAAATTAAGGATTCTATCAACAAAAAAAGTATGTGCTGATGACCACGATAGGGTAATTTTGTTAAAAACAGATAAACAACGGCGATGCAACATTTGTGACTGCAATCTGGTGTATTTAAAGATGGTCGAGAGGATTAACCTTTGTTAAATGGGGAAAAGAACAACTGGATACAGCTAAAAAAATGTAATAACTTAAAACTATTACTGAGGGAAGTTTGCAGTCACAGTGTTCTAAACAGAACTTCCGATAAAACCGAACGAATCAAATATTGACTATTTACCGAATAAAGAAGCGTCAGTACATTGAGAACCTTCAGAAACTATTGGCACAACTTCAATGGGATCTCCACCAACTTTCGTGGTTCAACGGTAGCCAACTTTTACGGTCGATAGGGTAATACGTAAGTACCAAGTGGCTTCTGTTAATGTTACTCACGGATATGATGTAATATTAATGCGGGTAAGATCGTTTTCTATTTTGCTAGCAACCAGTGAGTCTTTTATATTCGTAGAAGCGATATTTTTTAGAATTGTCAACGTAGACACATTGCATAACAATCGCACGATGTAAGATTGACACGAGCATACGATGCTTAAGTTGGGTTAGGTTATTTGAATGTTATAAAGCCCTCAAGGGCTACCGATCTGCAGCATAAAACTAACACTAGGTATCAGCGTTTAGGCATTATTACTACCTAATACTGTTTCGCCAAATCGTGATCATTTGTGAGCTTTACAAACTCGGAAAAATGGTCTTCCAACCTCTTAACTCCCAGCTTTTCTTGAAAAATATAAATCTATTTATAAAAAATGCAAAATAGTAAACTAGCTTTACATTGATAATCCTGAGACGTTATTAAATATGAAGTGTATGTTTGCCAATGGCGAACGTTCTGACCAAATTTGGTAAAATTTATCAAACATAGTTTGATTTGCATATTTTGAGTTTAATATTTAAATCCCAAAGAGGTTAGAATAAATGGAGCAAACGCCTCGCGTACGTCTCTTGCAATGAACATGAAGCCATGAAACAAATCACGGTATGACGTCACGACTTATCATGGCCGCTGCCATAAACGGATTTCTGGCTGGCTTTGTTTACATTCTAATCGCCGTTTTCTACATGTTAGCTCTTCATAATTGAACGTTTATAAGTCTACTATTCTAATTTTAATCTTTAATATAGAAGATTTTCTACTCAGTGTATAGAAAAACCACAAAGACTACAAGTAAATCTGTCAAATTTAATAAAATATAGGTACTGAAAATGTGTAAATTGCAATTATAACTCAAATGTATCCATGGTAACACCTGGAAGATCAGTGGAAGTGTTAACGTTGTTTTTTGCAAATCATGTCTAAGGTCACTTTCCTGAGCCTGCGAACGTTGACATTTGCTATCAATTTCAGTGTAAGTTTATTTAACAATATGTTTTTTAGTCTTACCCGTGCGCTGTATGGCGGCCATGATAAGTCCTGACGCCACGTTGCTGAGATTTTCTTGGCTTCATTTTTTTATATCAGGCTTACTCCATAGAATAAACTCCCTATTCAGTCCAAACATATAATATTAATTTTTTAAACATTATGTGTTTCTCGATGAGCAAACGTTTTCTCCTTTTGCTGTGTTTCTTTATTTTTAAAAGTTTCAACTCTTTATACAAAACAATTCTTCGGTTATTTAACAAATCTATAATCAGCGCATATTTAAACTCTAAATGGATTCGTTTGGGGAATAATGCAGTTAATTCTAACAATGTAATTAAAATTAACTGATTATCCTAATAGGTGATGCAATAATAAGAATGCAAAAAAGAAATAACGATATTAGTTTTCAGATAAAAAACTATCACGCTTTAGAAATTCGTTTATTTTGATAGTCACAATTTCAGAAAATGATCGCACAAAATTTTGTTTTACAAAATATTATAGTTTGACTTTTGAAGTTTTTAGATAAAATTCTTTAAGTTCTCTTATATGTATTCATTTAAATATGAATGTCACTTTTCTTGCAAGTATTTTTTATTTTAAAAGCTGCATATAGCTTTATTTTAACTTGCAATCAAGTTAATTACTGCAATCTAAACTTAGAGAAATGCTGTATTCATTTAATGACATAAATATACAGTATTTCCTCGCGTATTTTTCCTCTACCATTTTAGCACCAGGTTCTGAATATTTAAAGAAATGTTACGGAAATTATCTGCTTCCCTAATGCATTCAGAAAACAAGCTTCTCAAAATTTTAAAATGAATTTGTCCAAGTTGTTTTCGTCTTACTAACAAAGACAAACCCTCGCAAATTTCATGCGAAGGTCATGCCGAAATTTGCCCTTCTAAATGTTGAATTTTATGGCAGATTAACAGATTAATATAATAGCAGCTCCATCACAGCGAAGCAAACACGAGTCGATACTCTGTCTACGATTTCTTCTAGTCGGCTGAATATTCACCCTCTCTAATTTTTACGAATGATTCGAGGCTTAAGGAGTAGCAGAGAACAACAATAAGAACACGCGAGATATAAGTTACAGAAAATTAGAAATGCGGATGTCTTATTAGATACTGCAATGTTAATATTACTATGTATTCCTATTGGAATTTACGTTTTTTTTAAAGAAATAAGATCATGATAGTTATCTGTAGTTTATCCATAATTACTTTTCATTTATTATATTCGTATTGTTACCGCGTCCGTTCTTAAATTAAAAGATTCACATAATTTCTCTAAATTTTCGTAGAAAAATTTGGTAAAAAAGAGGAAAAATAAAGTATGGTCTATATATTGTTTCAAAATTATACAGCAAGGCATTTGAAATTAACAGACTTTACGCAAAAAGGATATTAAAACTAAAAAATCCGATTTCAGACATTTTTAGAAATATGTAAGTAGTTTTTATTTAGAGCATTATGAAGAAAGGAATTTTAAAAGCTTTGCAAGAACAGGAAATAAGGATTGGCGTAGAAACAGGAGAAATCCTCGCCTCATCAATAGAAGCGACTAAGTGTGAAAATAAATCATATAACATATTTTAAAGTGAATTCAGGGATGTTTCGTCAAGTAATGCATACACAAAGCCTCAGTCATTTTTTATGGGATTAGAAAGGAAAAGCAATAAATTTCTAGCATAGTATGTGAAGAAAACAGAAAGAAATTAACTTTCATTGGGCCAAAAATAAATTTAGGTGCATAAGAAATCTTTAAATTTTATTTCCTTATATGAAGTAAAAAGGAAGTATTGTAATTGCGAAAAATTTCGGGTACCATATTTCAACGAAAATAGCTATTTTGATCGCTATCGAATGCAATTTAACGATGTTTTTGAGTGACATTCGTACGTAAGAATAGAATAAAGGACTCTTATCCCCAAAATATTATAAAACAAATGTAAAATGGATTTTGAAGAATTTTTTTCGAGGCGTATGTATGTATGCATGTATCTCGCATAACTGAAAACCGAGTAGCCTCAGAACGTTGAAATTTTGTATATAGGACTGCTATAACATGTAGATGGGCACGTCCTATTTTGTTTACAATCGGCCTTACCAAAAGTATATAAATTTATGTATATATATATCCACTCTATTACTCGGCTGAGTGAGCTGAAGTTTTTTATTCTTATATGTTGGTAAATTATGCATCTTTTGCTTTGATTAAATGCTTGAATTATGCTGTTCTTATCTTCCGGTTAAGGTTTTTATGCCTTTAGTAAACCTGCATGCAAGATTTGTAGAATTATCAACAATTTAAAAGTTGTTTAAGTGTGACTAAGCCTAATCATTTTTCTCATGGCGGACATATTTGTTTACATTTGAAACTTCGGAGAAGATTGGATTTGTTGCCAATCTACAGAATCTGAGCTTCGCAACAACACCTTCTTTCATTATTGCGAAATAAATCATGCTTAATCCATTCAGGAGTTTATTCGAGGAAATAAGTGTTAAAGATTTACTTCCTAATTTTTAATATAGATATTTTGAGTTTTTATGTATTTTTGTCTTGTCGCGAAGTGAGAACTGAATTAATTGAAGGAGAAATACTGAATCATTTGTGAAAAGCTGTTTCTTTTTTTAATTTCCTTTACACAACGTTTTAGATTTATTATAGTATTTGAATAGAACATGTGGGAACGATTAGATAATTCTTCAGATGATATAATTCTTGTTCATTCTGAGTTATAAAATGAACGAGATTTAACGCTGTTAAGTGAAGGTAGCGCCAGAGTGTCGCTGTGGTATGCAAATATAATGAATTTTAAAGAGTGCATTTATTCTATTGTGGTTTATGCGCTATCGACGAAGTAGATTTAATTCAATCCAATAAGTTTAATAAAAATGCAAAATTCGTATAATTTAATATTCGGTACAAGGAAGCCATGTGGTGTATACATCAGATTTTTTATTATTTGGAGAAATATTTCTTAAAGTAATTGAAAGAGAGGGGAAGGCAAAACGGAGACCTTTTTAAGGGAAATTGGTTTTATTTTCAAGTTATATATTGGAACTTCCACTGAGCCAGCGCATGAAAACTCCTATGCAGATAGTCATTCTCGGATATTTGAATCTATGTCGATTTACCTGTGTTCAGAGGTTTTACTATTCTATCGCTAGTTACTTGCAATTCTGAAACTAGTTTTTCAATTAAGTTCGTTAATTGCATCTGGTGTAACACAGGCTATTGCTTTGATACGTTTTTACTGTACCTCGTCTGTGCTATGCATTCAATACGGAACCACTCTTTATTAAAATCAGATGAAGTTTTTTTGGACATTTTTTTGGATAAAAATCTGCTAATGCTTAGTTTATAAATGTTACACGTAATTTTACTTTCTAGGATCTTCCTTTCAGATTTCTGTATTACTGTTAGAAATGAAATTTTTCATTAAATGTGGGGAACAAAATCCCTTTGTGTTTATTAATAATTATCTATTTACTTTGAAAATTAGATTTTTTAATAAAATGTTGGGTATATTTTGAGTCACTGTTCGTATGCAGAAAATCGAAAAAAAATGAGCGAAAGTTTACGGGATGAGTAAAGAAGCTTTTCTGTGAAATTAAAATACTGTTATTTTCAAACTGAAGATATATATAAATATGCATATACATATAAAAATGACCAAAGGAAAAGCAAACGAAATACTACAGTTAGCATGAGGTCAATCAAACACGATAAATGAAACAAGCAACAGCTTTCCTTACACGATCAAAAGTAGAAATAAGCATATGAAAAATTGAGCTTAAGTCACTTCCTTAACTTCAAGGGATAGAAGAAGTATCGAGGTAATGTACACTTAAAGCTGAAAAAAGCACTTTTCGAATGCTGCAAATCATCTGTCAAAGTCAAATCTAAAGCGAAGGATTATTATTTATAAGTAAACATTTTATAGAATTTTTTTCGATTAAAATTTAGAATTGCTTTAGCAATACCGCTGTGATTTTAATTCATTTTGACAGCATAACCGTCAAATCATTATGCCGCTTTTATATTCGCAAAGGTTGGTTATAAACATATATGCATCCAATAACGAAAATGCGTTAAATAAGGAAAATATTTACGTTATGTTCTTTTTAAATTAAAAAAAATTGTAGAAGTTACAAAATTTTTTTATGTGGTCTCTTTAAACCTACAGTTATATTCATTAAAAGATTACACATGGAGCCTAACGTCGTTCATTACGACATCCCTTACAACGGCTAAAATACGTAGTTTCCTTGGCGTATGTAAATAGCATACTAAGACCATGGTCCTATGTGTATACAAATTAGTAAATTTTTCCATTTAATTATTGTCAATATTTGATTTTTGTACCTTCTTTTACTTGAAATTATTGTTTATAGTCTTGCATTAATTTTGCTTAGTTATAAGCATGGCTTCCTGTCCAGGGACGTAAAGTTCTCGGAAACGAGACAATGTTACGAATTTTGTATAATGTAACATGAATGGCTTCAAGAAAAGCGAAGCTATGCCGGAAAAATAAGATTGACAGTGACAAGCCTATTTAACGTTATGGTAAATGACTATTTCGCCAATTTGGCGAGGTATCGCTAAATTGGGAATAGTTTTGGCAACTCATTTTTGTCGCCAATTTGGCGACAGATAGCCAAAAGTGCTGTTGAAGACCATTTAGCGACACTGGGGTCTGGTCTTTGTATAACTGTAATTGATACTCAAATTGAATAACTGTAATTCGTCTCTATATGTAACTGTAACCAGATACGGCTCTTCTATATAAATTTCACCGTATATGCCTTCGAGTAAAAGGAAGTACCAGAGATTTCTTGGCGGCCGAGGGCAAACTATATAAGACCCGAAACAGCATCAGTTCTCAGTTTTTAGTTCAGAGTTGACTTCGGAGTACTGAGAGATCTCCTTGCGAGCTTCACTCTTTAGGAGTATTTTGCGCTGCATTCTGTTTAATGTTCTTAGTAGTCTGCAGCGTTGATTATTGATTGTGCGCTGTTCTGCTGGGAAGAGCTAACCGAGTACTTTTGTGGAAAGTTCCAGAATTGTAAAGTGTTTCTCTTAGGAAAGTAACGTCTATCAAGATATCATATGTTCCCTGTGCATTCAAACCATTACGAACTCGTACGTGCGCAAAAATAATTTAGTATAATTTATTACAGTAATCTCGAACTCAAAATGATCTCATGCACGATCTGAAAACAGCTGATGGACCAGAAATTTTTTTTAACTAAATTAAAACTATTTTATTAAGAAAAAAAAATATTTGAAATAAATTTTAAATTGCGCTAACTAAGTATTTTGAAAAATATACATTAACAATAACAATAATATAGCAAAGGGAAAAAATCAACTTTTATTTATTTTCTATTTAATGTCTAAAGTTTGGGACCTACAAGACATTTTTGTTGGTTTCACAATTTTATTCAAATTTATTGACAGCTAAATATCAAATTTCCAGACTGATGTTTATTTAAAACGGTTTCAACATGTTTAATTAAATAGAAATCATTTAACTTACACTGAAAGGATTTATGAAATCTTTCTTAACTTTTCACAGATATTTTCCAAGTTAGACGAAACTTGAGAATAAATAATGACAACTTAGTCTTTTTACCTTTTTTATTTTCTTCAACGCATGAATAAAAGTACATAACATTCTTGCTGTTTTCAATCTGCCGTCTACGGAAAGAAGGTATAATAGCTTTTCTCCAAGAGAAACGTATTTTGTCTTGCGAAAGAATTTGCAAAAATGGTTGTAAGATCCATTTGTACTTTGGAGAAGAGACTATTTGGAGACGCAATCGTCAGGAATGGTAAAAAAGAAAACGGTCTTCGTGCGGGCAACTGTTTTAATGGATAGAGGATGTTTGTCACTGCTTTGCCGTTCATGTAGTATTGGGGAAACGAGGAACTAACTTCACTGCTATGCTATATCTCAATAAACACCCGATGCAGTCCTTTGGGGCTTCAGGGAGTTGTTGCCGCTAAAGAGGGAACGGCGTGGGACATACGCCCGTTTACCTATGTTAGACACCAGGCGTCCCCGTCCTCCGTAACCTGTTGCGATAAGCAATTAAACACGGGATATAATGCAGTTGTTAATTGGAACAACTACACCATGGAAATGGGCTCTGATGTCCTGACAAAACATTCAATCGGAAAATAGTGGGACATGGTAAGACCGCCGAAATTGATGAATTCGATTTCGTGAAAGGAAAGAACTATGAAGGTAGAATTCTCCACAATGGATTTTAGAAAGCATTTGCTACGAAGTGTTTCAACGAATGTTTCTTAACTCAAGGGCGAGAACCCTGGTGGAAGAAATCCACCACACGTGAGAGAAGGCTCGACGATATACACAAACTGCTGCAAGGCTATCAAACTAAGAAACTGGAGAAATCAGGTTTCAGCCATTTTACGGTTAATCACTGATATGGTAGAGACGTTAGGTATTTTTTGAAGGAAGAGATGTGAAAAATGAGCAGTAACTTGAATACGCTTCGAACGTGCTGACCACTACGCCACGAAGGCATGAGAAGAAGGCGGAAGGCATACCTTTTAAAGGGCGACGGGGGTTTTGGGGACCCAATTGCCAAATTCTGGTGGTGGAGAATCATTACCCACCACTTTTTAGTTCGGGCGCCACTGTAGGCTTATTTGGTATTCTTTGAAAGCAAAAGAGATGAAAAAGGAGCAATGCCTGCGCCGGGAATTGAACCGCGGACCTCTTCGTCGAGTGTGCTGACCACTACACCACGAAGGTATGCGAAGAAGGCGGGAGAAATACCTTATATACTCCCCCTTTTAAAGGGCGACTGGGGATTAGGAGACTCAATCGCCAAATCCCGGTGGTGGAGAATCATCACACACACACCCTTTTTAGTTCGTGTGCCAGTGTAGAGATATTAGATATTTAGGAGCAGGAGACATGAAAAATGAGCAATGCCCTCGCCGGGACTAGAAGGCGGGAGAAATACCTTGTAATATAACTTTGTTGATCCAAGGACTGTAGTTCATATCCAGAATATTGAGCGATTATGGAGGTCTGCCAAATGGCGGAACAAAGTGCGCAGAGGTAAAACTCGAGATCCCCTAGAATCGTATACTTAGCTGAATTCATGTTCTAGAATCACTTCGGTCGTCATAATCACTGTAGTCACTGGAAATTGTTTGCCAGAAATGAATATTTGGATATATTGTAAAGTATCTTTTAATTTTAGAACAGTTATTTTAATTTAGCTCATGTTTCCTATCTTATCTCGTTTCAACTTACAGCTTCCTACCAGAATGAGGTTTTAGAAACGCGTTGAATGCAAATGAGGAAGAGATAGTACTAAAGGAAAGTTCAACTGACTTCGTGAGACAGAGTTAGGAATCCCGATTAGCGCGCTTTGCCTTTGGGCTACGTCTGTCTAAGTTGTTGTTGCGCTCGGCTGCATGTTTAAGTACCTTTTGATAATTCGCCGGTTAGTTGAACATTACGAGCTAACTACATTAGAATAGTATTAGCTTCGGCTGAATCTCTTAGTTAGTGATTAGTTAGTTCTTATTTCTTACTTTTCAGTTTAAGACCAAGTGTAGGCTTTGCTGAAAGCCGAAAAAAGGGGCCGACTGCTAATCTTACTTTGAGTGAATAAAGGGTAGTTCTTGAGTTTAGGCTTTCTGGTCTTTGAACTCGCAATAATTCGCTTAACAGTTCATTAGGTTCCTCGACACTTCGTTTAGCAGAATACAAGAGATGAACTCTAAAATATTTATGCTTATTTTGTTCTCTGTAATATTTTTTGGCCATTTATGTGTAATGTTTATTGCACTTACGATTTTATTATTATATTACTACATCAATGTAGAAATTGGCTAGGGACAGAGTGCAGCAATAAATAACGCGCCAAAATCTCAGCAAGTTTATGGGGCCCCTATAGAAGAAAAGTACGTATTAATAAATAACAATAAATAAATAATTTAAATAATCTGAATGGTTTCAGATTTTGACAGTCATCCAAAAGTGTTTCTTAAGAATTTTTAGGCTCTCGGCGTCTACTAGCCTGCTGTAACACTCATTGTTATTAACTCAATTTTTTTGTCTTTTTTAGTTTTATAATTAAGCATTATTTGCTTCGCACTTGCGCCATATGCAATTCAACAGCAAATTAACAAAAAAATTATAAATAGCATTGCAGAGTACGTTTAAAATTTCCGAAGTAGAGCTAAGTGTCGGCATACATTTTTCTGTTCTTATCAGCTTTTTCTCTGTTCATCATCTCAGTGTTCAATTTTCTTACTAAGACGGCTTTAAAAAACCTTTTTTTTTGTCTTTTTATTGTTAACGTTTGTGCGTTTACTTTATTTATTATATAACCCATTTGTGGCGCTCACGCCACATTCGGCCCAACAGCTAAATCACAAAATATTTAAAAACAGCATATTTTTAAACAATTCCCCCGATAGATAGTCTAGCGCGCTGGAGATAAAAATATTTTATTCCGTACTGTGTTGCCACTGCCAATTTTGAAACAGTTGAGGTTTTTAAACAAAAGTTGTTAAAATGTTACAAAATATGAAATAGATAATAAAACTAATTCAAAATTCGGGCTCCCAGATACCCATGTGGGAGCCATACCATGTGTATGCAACCAGATGGAGAACTACGTTGTTCAAAATTTGATAGCTGTAGGTACTGTTGCTTTATCACCATGCGAGAAACATACGTTCATTCATACAGATTCTTCATTACTTAATTTCCTTAAATATAACACAGAACGATAATATTTGGTGGCAAGAATCTGAAAAATGATGCAACGCATTTAAATGTTTCGACGCAAAATGTTGTTTCAAGACTAATATTTCAGTCGAAACATTAACGTCCATTTTGGGCTAATATGTCAGTGTGAAAGATATTCATACAGTAATCAAATATCATCTCCTCTTAAAAGTGCTATTTTCTGCGTAAATGTCCCCTTTTGATTTTCAAAGGATGAAAAAAGAAACAAAGAAAAATATGCGAGTAAATACTACGTATATGTTTATATTTGAACAAAGTATTCTTTGTATGTTTGTAAATGTTTCGTGATTCAGTGAGTCTGCAGACGATCTGTACTTGCTGTGTTCATAATTCTAGTAGAATAATTAAAAAAAATATATTTCTATTTAACGAATCTGCAAGAAAAACTGCTCCAGTAAGTTTCGCTGAAAGACACTTGTTAACGAATATCATCTGCAGTGTCAAGCAAAGAGAAACATAAAAACGTTATACGAGACAGGCACATAAGGAGGTTTGCGTGAGGTAGAATAATTACTTTGCACTATACGAGACATCCCTAAATGCTATTGGCAGGAAAGGAACGAGAGAGGGAGTGAAAAATATCCTTGCCCCCCTTCCTAAAAAAGGAAAAGTGTACTCCAAGCCGCGAAACAATTTTCCAAGCTTTGGAATCGATCGTGCTCTCGAGGTCACGGAGAATTCGCAATGACGCAACAGGCGATGGTTGAAATAAAAACAAAGTAAAACGACGCTCGCTATGAGAACTCGTAGATTTTTCACGGCGTTTCTGAATTTTCCAAAAATATTGCATTACTTTCTCGTCCGCTGCATTTGCTTCCAGAATCATCAGCTTATCAAAACTGGTAACAAATATTTAATGCAAATATACGTGAGATTAGCTTATATTGAATTAATATTTTTTTTCGTTATTGTCAAAAATATCATTAAATACAGACGGGTTTACGTATTTTTAGAATGATTTCGATAAGGAATTAATAACAAAAATAATAATGTTTTGGAACAAACATTCCTGGCAACAGCTTATTATTTGAAATGAGCAATATCTTCTGCTACTTTAAAATTTATTCTTCTTTCGCATGCAAACAAGGTGTGGATTCAAGGATACGTTTTGCGCTCTCCGAAGAACAATATTCTTATTCTGAAATTCAAAAACATTGTGAAATGCATAAGATTAAAATTTCTAAGTGCAAAATAAGCAGTGTTATCAATCGGAAAGGGAAAAACCGTCAGTTATTACATCTACATGGAAACAAGACTCCAAATGAATATCCAGAAAAAGTACGTATCGTTTCTTGTTTCTAAACTTAAATGGTTGGTAACAAGAGAAAATCCATCGGCTCAGAAGGGAATTGCAAAGTGTTTAAATGCATCTCTGTAGCGGCAAAAAATAACATAACAAAAACAAGATTGACAACGTAAAAAATGTAGTGTTCACCAGTTTTTGCCGAGGCATGCGACTCGACGCAGAACCATTTACCTAAATTAATGACTGTAATAAGAAAAGGCGTATTTATTATTGAAAGCGAAGAGATAAAAAATGTACAACCCTTATAAGGTATTTTCTCTCTCCTTTCTGCACGCCTTCGTGGTGTAACCGGTAGCTCACTCGATGAGTATTCGGGAGGTCCGGAGTTTGAATCCCAGCAACAGCAATCAAAAAAGGCTAAAGACTCTACATCTTGGTTCCATTAATGCAAAGGAAGTTTCAGCAAGGAGTTTATGAGTATCGTTGGATTCTCTTTACCATGCGAAATTAAAAATAAGAATGAAAAAATAAACGAACTATCATGCTATCAAGAAAAAGTCTGACATCCAACATTTACAGTTTTTCATACCATTGATTTTCAAAAAGTGTATCTTCATCAAGACTTAGCAACAATTCATACTTCGAAGAGTACCACTGCATTCCTTGAAAACTGAAGACTAATACAGGCTTTGCAACATACATTTTCAACGTATTCTTTCGAAATTCTCTGGTGGATTATTGTGGTTTGGAAAAAAAGCTCTTTCTAAATGCAAAAAAGCCA